>OW569406.1:54791341-55194761 GCA_937654795.1 Cistogaster globosa
CCCCATGGTTCTGATGTTTTTGCTTATTGAGAAAACCAAGATCGGGCAATACTTATCCACAGAGACTTTGATAACTTATATATGTATTAGAGTTTTTTCTGTGCATACGCACAGTCAGAAGTTTCTATCAAGAACTTTAAGCGTGGAAAGATATAAAAATGTATCTGGCTGTAAAGTTGTCCTTAGTTCTATATCAAAGATCCTAGACAGTTGCCTGAAGTAGTAAAAAGAAATCAATTAAAACACTTCTATATAAATAATATTTTACAGATCTGGTTATAATTACTAGAGCTTAGAAATACAGGAAAAATACTTAGATATATAATAGACCAACTGAATTAATAGCCTCGCCAGATCTCCATAATCGTATGTTTTTAATGGCATTAAAGTAAAAGCTTCTAAAGGTTTAGCAGGAAAAAAATGTGAAAACTGCTATTTATGTGTTGCACGTTCAAAAGCAGTTCTTACTTAAATTCATAGAGATCAGTGATCTACCGCTTGCTTATACATAGAAGACGTTAAAATAACATAGGAACTTCACAACATACTTTTGTAGAACGTGGCTTAATTTTTTTTTTCAGTTACGTTGCTTCTTTTTATTATTCATAGTTGGTTTATCCTATATATATATATATATATATATATATATATATATATATATATATATATATATATATATATATATATATATATATATATATATATATATATATATATATATGCCGTACATACGTCAAGAAAGAATTAAAAAACAAAAATTATACAAAAATTTTCGTGGACGATTTTTAAAAGAAAAAAAAAAAAAAAACAAATGTACATGAAAATTTGCAGGGACATCAAAAAAGTAAAACAAGTGTGTGTGGACTCTGTTAAACCAGATTAAAGTTGATTAATTACGATTATTCCTCGTAATCTTATTTACAAAACTAGTTAGCTTAAGAGATGGTGTTTACAATGATCAACAATTATCCAGATAATTCTAATGTAAATTCTGCTTGCGTCTAATTTTTCTTCTTTTCTTTGCAAAATGTACCACAAACATTTGTTAATAAAAAATAAATAGTATAAAGTATAAAGGTAGGATCACACGATTGATGCAAAACACATATTATTAGTATATTTAATATGCCAGTCATGTGATTTCATAACTTATACATACGACAATTGGAAACAAAATTGTGCTTATTTGCCGCATTCAAATGTAACTCTGGTATGGCAATCGTGTGAACAGTTACTAGGTTACCACACGTCCTGAAAAATGTAAAAAAATGCATCAATATTTATTGTGTTATCGCGCGTCAATCAGAGATGATAATTCGCGCCAATAGTTATTTTTAACTGACTTCAAAAAAGATGGAGTTTATCAATACGACTGAATGTTGCTTTTTTATATTTATGCCTTTATAACTTAGTCATTCCTGGATATATTTTGAAATATCTTGTTTTATTTGAAAGTTGATGACCGTTATAGTAACAAGTATTAATATTTAAAATTATAAATTAAAGGGTGCTGCAATAATTCATTTAATTTGATGTTTATGACCATACCTTTGAACAGTTGTAGACAGACGCTCGAAGTTTAAAATTTGGGTTTGGAAATTACAGTTGATGTCATTTGATGTATATGGCCATTATAAAATATTTTGAACTGTTATATGTAAACACTTAAAAATTAGACAAAATGTCCACCTCTTTGTTTGTTGTTATGCGGGATAAAATATAATAAATTATAAATTTTAAAAAGGGTTTTACAATAGTTGATATAATCCGATGTATATGGCTTAACTATTAAACCGTCAGGGACAGACGGTTGAAAGTTACAAAGAACTTGATTGCTAAGTCTACTACAACATTACTTATATAATTTGAAGTTATAAATATTAAACTTGCTGTTATTTGATGTGTATTGCTAAGCTGTTGAACATAAATTTTATTTGTTGTACGTGCTATATTTAAATAAATTTATTTAAATTGCAGTTTAAATACGGAATTCGAATACTGCAATGAATAGGTTATACTACTCTAATCGTGAATTTTTCCCTCGAACAGCGAACACAAACACCTTTGCCCAAAAAAAAGGAATATGACATTTTTGTGAGCCACTCTCTTACTCACACACTTCTTTTTAATTTTCTTGTTTTAGCTGTTTTATTTGCAGAAGAAAATACTTATGTAAAGCTGATGCAATTTTTTTTTAGAGAACAAATCGTATCTTTAGAGAACAAATCATCTGTACGTAAGATGTGGATTAAATGCAAAATGTTTTCGAATTTATGCTTATATAACCAAAAATAATAGCTGTTTCTAGGATTTGGCGTGAACGACAATTATTGCTACATAAGCGTTTTGCGCCAATTCATGACAATCAAATTAATGTGAATTCAGTCAATCATGTGACCGCAAAGTATTTGATCGGGACAATTTATTTATTGTGAACAAATTCGTGTGACTCTACCTTGAGCCTAGAAAAAAAAGGATAAAAACATCTTATATATATTTTAAAAAGCCAAATAGCTACTCAGTTTCAAAAGATAATTTTTGGGATGTTGACAGGGATTTACCAAAATTTAAAACTTCCTACATCCGCGTAAAATAAAAAATTTGTTAACGTCCGAGGTATGCTATTTTAAAGCATCATGACGCTGGCTATCTAGTATAAGCCGCATATTTCAAACTTGTGCTCGACTACAGCTCTTGTGTAGGTGCTCTCCAATAATATTGAGCCTGCCGTTTAAAAACTACAGAATCATTTACATTTTTTTTTTTTTTCAAAATTTTTTACTATACGATGTCAAACTTCAATAGATAGACACAGGCACTGAAAATGTTATTGATATGTAAAAATTGAAGACAAATTTCGAAACGGTCAAATTATTTTTTCTATATTGGTTTCGTTTTTACAATCCATTGATTATCTTGGTTTTGTATTTCTATTGAAAATAAAGCACAAAATCAATAAGCACAATAGATGTTAAGTTATATAGTAATATAAGTAATTTAAAAATAAACATAAGCAACAGTAACATCTCCTCGAAATTCAAGCAATACCATATTGAATACAGCTCCTGCTTCGCCAACAAACAAATGTGTATTTAATGCTCGCTTCATTAAAATTGAATAGTGTAAATGCTGCTTTGCTTAGTAGTGAAATAAATTATAAAAAGATGCGATTAAATAGACGAAATTGAACTGATTGATCAAAAGAAAAAAACGATTATATTTTTTGATCATAATCCTCGAAATATTATATATTTATTATATATTTTGATATTATATATTTTAAATTTCACATTTAGCCTAATAATGTGATAAGCGCTAGACTAAGATGAAACTGTAAAATGTACAAAAATCAATAGTAACAATTTATTTACTAAACAATTAAAAAAATGTTATTCAAATAAGATTGATTAAGAAAACGCTTAACAGTATTGATCATCATAGGTTTAAAAATAACGACTTCATGCTTACGCTCTTATAGTTTTTAGTGAAATTTATTCGACAATGACGTTCGTATGCCATAACGCCCACGGACATATTTTCCATCAACGTAGTCATAAGGTCCACGGATATTATAGGTATATTTGATGATATTCTAAGTAAGAAAGATGAAAAAATTTTATTCAACTGTATTAATTTTTTTTGCCTTCTTAACTTTCTTTAACGAAATGTTTTGACTTTTGTTTCAAAATTTCACGTACTCTAAACCATTAACGGCATTCTAAAGTAACGAATTTTGACCTTTTTAGCCGTCGATATAGCTAAGTCTGCTCAAAGATTCAAATCTGGTGTCTATTTTTGTTCTTCTTATAAGTTTATTTTTTTATATTCCTAATTCTTCCTTGTTTTCAAAAAGTAAATGAGAAAGAGAGAAAACAACTAAAATTTTGAAACAGTAACAATTTTTGATCTTAAAGTGGCTTTAGTGTACACTTAAATAATTTTGTGTCATGATTTAACTTAAACAAATAAATATTAATGTTATTGTACAAAAATATTTTATTCAAAATGGTAAATTTTACTTAATTAACTTAAGAAACAAAAACAAAAAAAACGAAACAAATTAATAAAAATACAATATTTTGATTCTGAAGCTTTACTTTAAGCCTATGCTAGGAAACATCCTTATAAAATGGCTAAAAAACCTAAAAATATGGTCAATAAACGTTACTCTTGATCATCATTAATAGTTTAAATTACGTGAAATTAAAAAAAATCAAAACATACCGTAAAATAAAGTTAAGAAGAAAAAAAACTAACACCGCCGAATAGAATTTTTTTAAATAGCGCATGAAAAATTGATATAAACCGATTTCTCAAAAACTGGAGCCAATCTGACACTTCCAAGTATACTTTCGTGCTCAGGGGACTTCCCCCTAATAGCTCGAAAATGAATCATCGAAGTTCATTTTTTTTTGGGTCAAAAACTATCACAGTGCAATCGTGGACAATATCTGCATGAATACTATGACATGCCACAGACACTGACAATATAAATTCGGGTATAATAACTCTTTTTATTTCTATTTAATTTGTCATAGTAATGTCGTATATGCCAGATTGAAATGAAAGTAAAACATGAATCTTTTATTTGCAAACTCTTGGTATAGAACAACAACTCTTCATTTTTTTTTTGTTTGTTTGTGCCAAAACTTCTTAAATCTTCTTTATGCATTAACAGAAAAATCTCAAACCTTTGTTTCATTATAAAAGAATACTGGTGATTTTGGCGACTGTAATAGATAATATTTTAATGTCAGTTTGAAATTGCAATGTTCAGGAAAAAGAGGGATAAAAAATCCTAACAGTGAAAAAGCTTCTAAGCATTTTCTGCTACTTTTGACGTGAAATATATAAAGCATTTCGGTAAAATGAAAATAGCGAGCAGAAAATATACAAATTAGAATGGAATGTTTTAAGACAGTTTGTTCCAAAGAAGTAAACTTGAAAAACATACGATTTGTATTTAATTAAGAGTTCAAACATGCATAAAAACTAGTGTGATCCTTCTTGGATACAATTTTTCATATTGTGCAAACATGCGTTTATTTACGAGTATTTATTATTTTTTTATTTTCTTGAAACTGCTTGAATTAATATCTTCTAAAAAACACGAAAAACAAAACAGGTCTTCAGTTTTTTTCCAACTTGAAAAGACTTAACATAACCAATATAATCAAAGTAAAACTCTTAAAAAATTTTTTTTGTAATTTAAACTTTATTTTATGTTTTGGAATGCAAAACTTAATTTTTAGGTAAAAATTGTCATTTTTCGATCAATAGTAGGCCGGTTGCCTAACACGTTCGCGGAGGGGAATGCTACAGCATTCATTTTCATACTGATGCAAAATGACGTGAATGCTGTAGCATTCAAATCTTAAAGCCAACTTTTATTTCTTTAATTTATCCCTTCTCCGTGTATTTACATATATCCTTAAGATGACTACATTAAACAATATTATCTATATCGTCGTGAATTCTATAACGGTTCAACAATGTTCTAACTACTCTTATAATATATGTCTAATCAGATTTCTTATATTACAACTAGTTTCTGTATACTTTTGTAGCTGCCTAAAATTTTTAGCGTCTGCGAACGGGTTAAGAATAACAAGCTGTTTTTATGCAAGGCTACCATATACAGATTAAGCCACATAACGTTTCCATACATACGGTACCGTCTAAGTTGCAAAAAAAAATTTTTATTCGGTTTTTTAAACATAGTTTTTCTTTTTTAATATAAGCTGAATGGTTTTTATGCTTTATTTGTTTGAATATTCGAACAAATATGAAATTGTGTTCACTTGCTCGAACATTGAAATCAAATTGTTTTTTGAATTAAAAGAGAGAAAGAAAGAGACATGCCGTGCTGGTCATCAACCCAAAACATTATCGCACTAAAGGCATATGGCTATGTGGTTGGTACAAGGATATGGTGTTAATTTATTTAAATTTTAGTATTTGCTTATTACTCCTGCTGATATTTTGCGAGTTGTCGCTTAGTTTTTTCATTTCAGCTTGTATACAAAATTTTATCCAAAGTTATCGACTAAGTCATCATATTCCCATGAAATCAATTTTTTACTTCACATTAAAACATTTATATGCACATATGATGAACTAAATTATAGTTCATACACCATCATATTTGAAGGTTAAAAACTTTATAAAAAGAAGACAAATAAATATTTATGGTTCTTTTCTCTTTTTTAGTCTCCTTTTAGCCCATTTGATTCTACATATAGGATATGAAATTGATTGATTTGTTAATTTATTTCAGTAACTAACTTGTTGGCTGACTGACTTCATTCTTTTCCAAGATTTGCATAACTTTTATCTGGGTTTTCATATTTGAATGCAATTGTAGTCGGCAAAAATTTAAGAAATGTGTAACTAACTTTCAAAGTAAAAGAACCACACTGACTTTTCAAACTATTTGCATTAATTTTTTAAACCAAAAGACTCCTTGTTAAATGATTTTAATGCAAAAAATAGTAAAATATTGGCTTTACTAGCATATATATTTTAAGTTTTACATTACGATATATCTCCTAAGAATTTATTATTACATGAGTATAGATCTTTCTACATGAGATTATGGATAATTGTTTGTTTAATTTCACAATATCGTGTTTTTAGAAGCGAAAATTCTTTCGTTTAAAAAAATTAAATTAAAAATATTTTTATAATCTTGTGAATTCTGAGATATTCAGGTATCACTTTAAATTATAAAATTTTTATTCCATAAAATAAATAATTATGAATATGAATAAATTAAAATATGCAAAAAAAATATAAGCTGGGTAATATTTACGAAAATGATAAAACTTCCTACAAGCCATTTTATTTTTCTCTAAGCCAAATTAATAACATAATTATGAATAAGATATCGATTAATGTTGACCACTTTGCTTTCATGTTCTAAAATAAATAGTAACAATTTCTTTACTGCAAAGAAAACTGAGAAAAAGCAACTGAAATCGACAATATACCCCTTTTTTAAAAGATTCTGCAAGATGAGACAACATGGCTTTAGAACAACAACACTGTCACTAAAGACAATACCTGAATATGGAACATAGTGAACCGTATATTGGTGTTTAATTATTTAGGCAACCTTGGAGTTCTGAAATTAAATTGAACTGAGGCTGCAAAAAGGAAGAAAATATAAATGAAAAATCAAAAATTATTTAAAATTTTAACAACTCTCTATTCCTAAAGAAAAAAAAAACACAAATAACCGATTAGTAGATACAGCGGTAAATGGCATGATATAAACTATTTTTTTAATTCAAGTAAGTCTGTCTATAAAATAACAATTCTTACAGGTTATAAAATACAATAAAAACAAATACTAATAAAAAATATTAGTCATTTAAATAAGATAAATTTCGCATCTGACGACAATATAATTAACAAAAAAGTCAACTTTAATTTGAGATAACTGGTGGACCGGTGCGTCATGTAATTTTTGTGAAAATTTTTGCCAAGCCATAAATATCTTGGTTAGAGTCTTTCAAGAGATTTACTTATCACTTCAAATAAAGAAGTTGAAGAATTAAATTACTGGATTTTTTTACTTTAATTGAAAAAGTTATTGATTTTTTGCAAATATATTGAAGCCAAAGTCAGTCGACTTAGTTTTACAATGTAAAGGCTGCTAAGACTTGATTAAGTTAAATTTTTATCAAGAAAATATTTCCAATTGCAATGATTACAATTCAGATTAGCTGAACTAATGCTCCAATGACATTTGAAACTTTTTTATATGCCTGCAGCAGTGTTATAATATAGTTGGGGGTAAGTCTAACAAATAACGCTGACTTAAACATAACAAAGAGAACAATTGCTATTGCAATGGCTTCTGAGTAGTTAACCACGTACTATACACATTAAAAGGTTTGGTTATTGTTTGGCCTTTTGTTGTAGGAATAATTCAGTTACACAACAATTTTCTTTTGTTTTCACAAAAGCAAAAACAATTTTGAAATTATATCTCATCTTTTGTTAGTTAGTATTTTCCATTAAACTGAATGAGATCCTGAAAGGGATACGAAAGTTAGTGACCGTAACAAATTGCCAAGTTCAGGAAAGTGAGAATTAAAAATAACCGGAACATATTATAATTTGAGAGGAACTATTTTACTTTAAGAAAACGAAAGAATTTTTTGCAAACTGTGATTTTGTACATATCATTTGTTGCAAAAGAGTTAATTGTATTGATTGACATTAAATTAATCTAAATATTTCACGGTGATTACAGATCATTTTTTCCATTTACTAATTTTATTATTTCTGTGCACATACACACATTAAGGAGGTGAATAATTATACCTATTTAACATCTGCTCCTACTGTCTAAGGAGTTCTCAATTTTAAAGGTTTAATGTTACTGCAATATTTGTTTGTGCCAGTACTATAGGAAGCCTGTATTAGATTTTAAGTTGACATTAATGTATACTGTAATTCTAAATGGATATTAATGTTTTGCTAACGTTTATACTTATTGTGTTTCCAATCTGTATTATCAGCATCTTCAACATGAATAAGAGACAGTAGCAATAATGCACAACACAATTAGCAAATAGATGTTGTAATTGTTACTTTGATTCTAGATTACATGTGCAAACAGTCTTACGCATGTGAAAACACATACGCTGTAATACGCACGATACGGCACATTCGTTTGTTTGATTTCTTCAAAAATTTTTCAAGTACAATTTTTTAAAGAGATATTTTTGATTTATATTTTTTTATTAATTTTTATTTTTAATTTTTATTTTAACAAGTGATTTATATTTACTGGTTGATATCTATTTTATTCAATAACAAAATATATTATGCCATGTAGCCAAAAAAATTATTACTTCCTGAAATGTTTCATTTATACCTAACTGATCTTATTTTAAAATTTCAATTTATTTTTTTGTGCTCACTTAATGTAGGTCAGTATAATTTACTCAAATGCTTTTAAGTGCAAAATACTACAATAGTTTTAAAGTACTTCTCAAATGTCGTTCTTTTTAATATGTGCGTACAATCACGATTACATTAAACACAATACGTACAATGTATTGTTTATTTCCTTTTTTTAATGTAAATATACTTTTCTTTGCTACACAAAAAACAAACAATCTTTATCAGTTTTGTGTTAGTAGAAATGTTCTACCGAAAAGCAATCAAATGATTACTGAACGCTTTCACACAACCGTCAAGTGTAACATTAAGAATTGATGTGCTACTGTAGGTTGTCATTCAGCTGCAGCAACTCTTAAACAACTACTAAAACACATACACGATGCAAGGCACATAAAATAATAGTGGATTTTTTGTGCTGTACCCAAATTGGTTTGTTGGCTTTGCAGTATCTGAAAGTGGCTCTTAAAATTAAAAATATTTTTCACTAGTCCCCATAAACATGTACAAATTTTCTTTGCAGAAAATTAAGATAATAAAAATTTTACTTGAAGAGAAAGTTCTGCAAAAAAAAGAACAAATAATTTTTTAATATATTATAAAGAGTTGCCTTTATGTTTTGCAGAAAGCTAAGTTACTATTACTAGTTAACAGACAAAATTCTAAATATAATTCTTAAGCCATGTGCGTTTAAAAGAACAATTGGGATCCAGTTGATAATATTGTCATATATTTCTACTATATATAGAATATGAAGATGACTCTTTCCTCAAAACCATCCTTTCATCTTCTCTACACACTGGCAGCTTTTTTTTCGTGGATACCACTAAGGTGGGCTTGGGCGGTGATCCATTGCAAGGTACATATCAGGAGGCATATTAGTTTTTGCCAAAGTTGCTAGAACAGGCATTCTTAATAGCCCTCGCTACTTCCTCCCCTATTCCAGTATTCTCTGCATCACATATTTGGAGTAACCTTAAAACACATCACCACTTTTAACTTACATTCTTATTATTCTACTCTGCTTAAATACAAGTCATTACGAATACACATATATAAATTTGGGTCTATGAAATAACACCCACGAATTAAGTCCCACTTTTAAAAACGAAATAACTCCCACTTTCAAAACAGCAATTTTTTGTGGGACTTATTTCGTTACGCGTTTTATTTTTTAAGAAGGACTTATTTCGTTTTGAGTAGGAATAAATTCCTTTTGTAAAGTGGGAGTTATTTCATACCCCTAAATTTATATTTTGGTGGGATTTATTTCGTTATAAGCGGGACTTATTTCATTTTCATAATTTTGCATTTTAAGTGAATGCTTAAAAATTTTTGCCGTTATTTGTTGCTCTTCACGATGTTTCTCATTGAATTTCATAATGTCCTATTTGTTGCTTTTTGAAAAAAAAAATTATTGTATTGTAGAATATGCTTTCGAAAAGTTCCGTTATTTGTTGCTCTTTACGAAATGAATGGTATTTTTTAAAATTTGTTGTTAAGTGTGCTAGTTTACAAGATCTTATCATTATATTGATTAGTTAAGTTTGTAAATTTCAATAGTGAACATGAGTGCGACATACGAAATAATTGCAGGGAAGAGGAATAACAGGAAGCTTCTTTATATATATTTTTTTTTTTTTGAGAAACAATTATATATTAAAAAGTGCACTAAATTCGAAAAACATTTTTATGTTTGTTATGTAAAGGATTGTCCATCACGAATAATGTTAATTGGCAGCGAGTGCATTAAAGCAAAAAATTTTAAAGCGCACAATCACGATAATCAAGAGGCTTTGTACAAAGAACTAAAATTTTTAAATAATGTAAAAAAAATGCACACGTCTTAATGAAAAGCCAACTGAAAACAATTGCGCTGGAAGTATTCGCAATATTTTTGTGAGTACTAGCATGGAGTAAGTACCACCCACATGATAATTATTATTTATTAAGTAAGTTCTTAATAAAGTCTTTGCAGAAATCAAAACGAAAGCAAAGAAAGCAGAAGTGCAGGAAGTTTTCCAAGACGCAGCAGTTTATGATAAATTAGGTTATTCCAAATTAAATGGAAATAAGCAATTGCAGTTTTTCAGCATATACTACAAAGAAAAAGACTATGCATATTGCGTTTTTTGTTCCAAAAGAACTGTTGAACTGATGAAAGAATGCATTCCTGTTAGTTTGAAAGAAACATTTTAATTGATGGTACTTTTTCTGTACTTCCTCTAGGAAGCTTTAAACAACTATTAATCTTACATTGTGAATAATTTGCTTCGGTAGTTAATTTCATTCATAACTATATGTAGATTTATATTATGTATACATATGTATATATTTATTATTTTTATTTTAGGTATTCCCCTTTCTTTTCGTACTGATGGCCAAAAAGTCTCTAAAAGCATATCAGCATTTATTAAGTTATATACAAAGGAGCATTATTGATCTGTCACAAGCAACTTTTATAACAGGATTGAGAAGCCCAATTGAAAAAAGTTTCCCTGATTCAAAAATATTTGGTTGCTGGTTTCATTATTGTTATGCATTGCGTCGATTCATAACCATGAAGGACAAAAGGCTCGCTCAATATATTCGACAAAATAAAGAAGCGTCTAGAATTTATTACAAATTTCTATCTCTTCCATTATTACCTGGAATGCGCATTTCGGATAGCTTCCAACTACTAACTGAAGATTTAGGAAAATTGAACGCTTTAGATAGATTCAAATCATTTATAAAATATTTTTAGAATCAATGGATGCAAAAGGTACAATATTCCCTTTTACGTAATATTTACAAAAATGTGTTATGATTTCATTATTACAGATCGGTCCACATAACTTTTCAGTTTTCGATTCTGAAATTCGCACTACGTCTGCAATAGACGCTTACAATAGCGTCATAGGAAAAAGCATTCCAAACAAGCCTACTTTTTTCAAATTTGTAGCATTTTTACAGATGCAAGGATTTGAAAAAGTAAGAAAATTTGAACTATTGATGAATACCAATAGTAATGTGGGAAAAAAGCGTATTAAAAAGTCCTGTGTTTTGAAAGCAGGGGCCAAATCGTCGCATTCATGATCGAGTGAGGTTTCGTTTCGAGTAAAATTTCGTGACGTATCGAATAACTAGATTACGGCATTCGATAGCGTTCGAATCGAAATTTGTTTAAAAATGTAAAAGATTTTTCTGCTTTGTAATAGAATAAAAACATGATTTTTATAAAATGTAAACAAAGATATAATAAAATGAAGGTAAGTAAACGTAAAACTTTATCTGATGAAGATGAAAGTGTCATGCGCACCCGGAGACAAATACAAAACAAAACCGATCGCCTATCATTGTCCGAAACAGCGGCTTACCAAATGCCTAAATGCTATAGGCGCCTTCAGCAGCAGCTTCAATTCCTGCAGCTTGAATGTGTTCTGCTGGTGATAAAAGTACTTCTTCGTACGGTCCACCAACCGTGTTTCTTTTAAATTCCTTGTTAAAAGAAAGTTTCTTTTTAGCATTATATTTTTAGTGTGCATACACCTGTAAATTTAAAAATTGGTTGAAGTTTATAATGAGTTTACATAGTGTTATAAAAATAAACATACTTTTTGCCAAACCGACACAGTTTTCACAGGTGGAGCGTACGTATTAAATTTGTTTGCAAGTTCGTCCCATAGCCTGTTAGCGACTACTTTACCTTGCCCACAATTTGGTATATAATTTTTCGCCATGCTCGGGTGTTCACCATAAATTGTGCCATGAGCTGTTTTGTTTGCCATATATTTTATTTAAATTTGTCTTTAACAAAAATGTCGTGATTTTGATATTATTATTCATGAAAATAACATATGTAAATACTTACATTTCTTATTATTTATTTAAAGAAAAACTATTGATTAGTAATAATGCAATTTTTATTTTGTTTATAATAAGCATAACGATACCTCTTAGCCTATCGAATAACATTTCGAATGAAAGTCCGATGTACGGCGATCTCAAAATGTAAAATTTCGATCAAAGTCATTCGATCACGAATGCGACGATTTGGCCCCAGATATGATTTGAAATTCAAGAATAATCTCTTACAAGGTACTATAACTCCTTCTGAATTCCTTGACCAACTGCTCTGCCTTGATTATTCATATTATTCGACGTGTGTTTTTTCGAAAAGGAAAAACTTCTTATTTGATTTCGCATTAAACAGTGAAAAAGTGGAACTTATTTCGTTTATGAAAGTGGGACTTAATTCATTTAAGAAATATATTATTCAAGAGGGGAGTAATTTCATTTTGAGTGGGAGTTATTTCATTTCAAGTAAATTTTTAAATCATTTCATTTTGATGGGACTTATTTCGTTTTCAAAAGGGTGACTTATTTCGTGGGAGTTATTTCATAGACCCATAAATTTAATACAATGTATTTGTTTTGAATGATCCAAAATTATAATTTTTGTTTGGATGAGTTTATATTTATATTGTACAAAATTTTAAATATATTTTTTATTCCTTGCTGGTATAGGAATGTCTTTAGTTCCACCAAGATCGACTTACCTGGAGTAGGACAACTTAGGATATTACAGATAAATTCTTGAAAGGATCTATAACAACTCGGCAAAAATTTTCAGAGAAGATAGTCGAGCGGAGAATTTAAGAATGTTTGGTTGAAGGACTTGCCAAGTGCATTGCCAACATAGTAATTTTAACAAGGCTAAGACTTTTTCAATCAATTACTGAGAACTTATTAAATCGACTATTGCAGGAAAAAATAATTATCATTACTACGAATTTTAAGATTATCTTTTTTAACTTAAAGGGCTAGTTTTATTACTACTTCTGTTATTTGCGAACTAATGTAATGTGTTTTGTATGCAGGTCATTGTATGGCAAGTACTCTTTAAGGTAATGTCAAATTTTTCCTGAGCTTCTAAAGTTTATTGTATACACCTAAATCTTTGATAATAGTTAGGAACTTTAATGATATAAGGTATAAGGAACGCATTTAGGAGAAACGTATTTAGGTAAGTAAACTTTTAATTCCCAATGGTTGAACTTGTAAGTTTTTGAGTGATAATAATTAGATTTTTGTAGTCAATAAATTTTTAAATTTTCAATTATGATTATGATATTCTTTCCTAAATAAAATATTTAGCAAATACTTGTTAATTCAGTAGGAGGCATAACATAAATTTTTAATTTTTTGAAATATATTACGCAAGTAAAAGAAATAATTAATTTATATAATATATAATTAGGGGTTTGTTAAGTTAAAACTACTATGCAATACATATAAACATTGGACCACATTAGCAGATTCTGGAAAATTTCAAGAAAAAATAAATTTTTTTTTTAAGTTAAATAAAATTTTCCCTATAAATTTTGCTATCGCTTAAATGCAGAATATCTTTTTTTACAAAACAGTTATTCTCTGTTTGAACGTTCTAACACAGTGTTAATAGCTTAAAAAGCCTCCCTCTAAGTAATCAACAAAAAGGATGTATATGCTATTAAAGTAACATATAAAGAGATAAATTTAAGCACTTGTTGAGGCAGAAACATAACAAAATTTAAAATACATTTAAAGAGAAAATGGGAGAATTATGCGTATACTAGCAAAAAGGGAATACGATAATAAGTTATATGCTCTTATATTCAAAAGAATACATTGTGCATTAATGTTTCTTGATAAAATATGTTTTCAAAAATTAAAGATGTATGTTGGGTAGTAGTCGATGACGTATACGTGATTTTGGGAAGGTATGTCTTCATAATTTTAATAAAATAATTTATTTTCAAGCACGAACTTAACGATATAGACTCCATTTGGTTATCCTGTTACAAAGCAGTGTTTTTAACTAATGCATATAAAATTAAATTTTTTTCTTATTATTATCAATTGATTATTATTATTAATAAAATAATTATTTTTTTGTTTTGGCAATAGAAAGTTATTAATTGTCATACATTTTAAAGAAAACAGTAAAATTTTAATACCGGCAGACAAAAATATACATCAAAAGTAAGATTTTATTACTAACCAAAAGCTTACTAGCAAAGCTAATAGAATAATTTTTGCCAAAACCGACTTAAGACAGACACACGGGTATAGGGCCCTCGAACATGAAATACAAATTTTAATAAAAACTTTGTTATTATTTGAATTGTCTAAATGATATGGTTCAAAAGATAAGGCTATTTATTCAAACTAAGCAGTATCCTTAATCTGGACTTTTAGTTTTATGATTTATACTTGCTGTCTGTCCGACACAAAAACACACATACTGTGTTAGTTTCAAGTGTGTAACGGTTCATAGGAAAATAATATGTATGACAAATAACAATAGATATTAGGACACACTCTATTTTTGTTGTACTTGTAATTGTATATTTTTTAATACACTCTTTATACTAATTTCGTGTGTCAATGTGAAATGGTTTAAAACAAGAGTACATAAATGGCAACATCTATGTGATCACCCTTTAGATTTCAATTATAATTTTTAAATTGTCTGTTAGAGAAGATTTAGCAGTACAGGTTTTTTCTATAACTTTTAAGTGTCTGTATATAATTATTTAAAAGATATTTCACGAAATCAAATTGTATCACTTAAATGTTTATACTTTTTACTATATCGGACTTAGCAACACAAATTTTATATAATTTTCAAGTATTGGACTCTAATGGGTTAAGAGATGCAGCCATACAGGTAGATTTACGGAACTAACGGAAACGCCTTATTTAAATTTCTATATTATTTTTGTTATAAGGAGCTTTAGTAATAACATTTTTTTTAATTTTATATAAGCATCCGTACCGGTTCAATAGATGTTTAAAGCAATGTATCTTTTATAGGGACCGATTAAATTTTTATATACATGAGATTTTTTAATGGCACCTATCCCAAATGACTGTAGGTACCAATATAAAAAGTAAGCATACTTGATAACCTTTCACTACTTTTGAGAAGGTTAAAGAGATAAATTTGTGATAGCAGAGGATAGTTCTTCGTAGTACGTGTAAGTAAATCGTTTTCAATCTTCATTTATTATAAATAATTATTTTTGTAAAGCAGTGATTAAATGATTGGAATGTATCTATTACTTTTTCTTCTTAATATTTGTATGAACAGAAATATTTTAAATTAACAACAGCATAACATATAAATGCGACAAAGGTTTTAGTTCACCAGAGAGTGTATTTCATTCTGCTTTTATCAAAATTTAATTTTTTTGTTGCAATTTTTCATAAATAATAACAAAGTTAATTCAAAGCTGAAACATAATTTTTCGTTTTCGGACAAGTAAAAGCGCTATTTTTAGCTGTCCATATATACCGGCCGAGGCACATGCAATTCGTCATACGTACTACTTTTACCTTTTCAACTAAACACAAAGTAACGACGGATTAGGTTGGCACAATAAGAACTTTGTTGACGGATAACAAGTTACTAAAACACCGTGAAGGGAATCAAAACAAGAAAATAAGTAATTATTTGCTTTTAAACGTATTTCAAAAGCTTAAAGTTGCCCAACTTTTGTACTTTACGTTAACGGAGACTTGTTAGTATTTTATTACAGCAAGAGAAATAAAACAGACAAGATTGTCGATGAAGCGTTGCAGCGGTTATAGTGTATCCCATAAAAGGTAAATTAAAAATAAAATAAAATTCTCAAGAACTAAAAGAATGTAGTTTGTGTCTTCAAGGCAATTAAATAAATATTTATTGTCTAAAGATAGATCTGTAATTCGAAGGGCCTTTTTACTTTGTCCAGGTATTGTTTTTAAGAAATGGCGGAAATATATAAAAACCTGACTTAATTGGAACAGTAGGCGTAACTAACTGTAAGTTAACTGAAACGTAAGGAGAAAAAACGAAATAAACACAGTTTTACTTTATTAATTTCTACTTGTGGGGCGTAGTCTACTAAATTAAAGCAAGCAGCAAATTAAGGAAACAAATGCTTTTTGATTAATTGTTTGTTTGAAAAAACTTTATTTAAGGAGTTTTTTGACCTAGAACCCATAAGTAAACATTATTTACATTTTTAGGATGGCAAATAAAAAAAGAAAAATTAATATGTTTTATAACTTTATGCTCCTACTCTGGAGTAACACACCATGGGGTATGCTAACTAAATGATATAATTGGATTGTAAAACAATTTAATCTATCCTGTATTTTATAACTTTTTTTGGTAATTCAGAACTTGAATCACACTGTTTCTAATTTAAATATAACAGCACCAAAACTTGTCAAATGTATTTAAGAAAAGAGACATTATTTACTTGATACGGCTGAACTTACTAATACTAAATATACTTATGTCATAATTAATGATTGCCATATATGTATATTGCAATAACATATTTAATGCAAATCGTTTTTACAAATTTCATTTTAATGAATAACTTTAATCTGCGATTAAACAAATTTATGTCTCTTCGTTTGAGAAAAAACGTAATGTGAATACACAAATTTGTCACACAAGAATTCACAAATGAATAAGCTAGTAAATAAATTTCACATGCAAAAGTGAAATTTATGTTTGCAATCGAATTTAAGAAACTCAAAACCACATGTAATTATGATGAACAATGCAACATAAATGCCTTTGTGAAAGACAACAGTTACAGGTACAAATAATCTGAATGTACAAATGAACCACGAAACGGTAAATGGAATATTTGCGTATAAACTTATTCAATAGAAGATATTTGCATGTTTGACTTGCAAATGACTAACAAATGTTTGCTTATCGGCAACAATCACAATCAGAAAATTACCCGGGTATGTGAAGTGAAGTATAATGGAACGTAAATTTTGTCAGTAAAATCCATCACAATTTAGAACAAATAACATTGTGTACTCGGTATTTGGTAAATTTTGATGTGAACAAATATTTTAACCACTTTGCAATTTTTTACAGCTGGTGGTATATATTTCCTGTACAATCAATAAAATTATAATATGTTTTATAATCTAATATACAATAGTGTTCATCTGAAGCCTCGAAATTTTGAAAAAACCTTAGAAGCCTAAATATAATTAACTCATATTATGATAAAAATCTCTAAGTCTCTCTCTCTCTCTATCCCTCGACAAAAGTAAATTAGTATTTTATTTGTACATTGGCGTTCAGTATACAATAATTTTCAATTTAAGATTAGGTGCACAAAATTCCAAAAAGGGTTATTAAATTTTTCTTTACAAGAAAGTGTGAAGATGTGATGTTGTTTTCTAGTCTGGTAATAGCTGTTGTTAAAACTGAAGAAGAAGACTCTCTTTTGTCCTTAATTAAAATGCAAAATAAATAAGTCGAATAACTATGGGTGAGTTCAAAAATATAATGAACAATTGCGACACCACTTAAAGCTGTTAACTGTGGGAAAATATAATCCTCTTTAACATCTATTTATTTCGAAATTCATAGAAAATGATAGATAAAGCTTAAAACATAGTTCCTACTGACCAAAGGCATTACTTATATTTTAGGAATTTAACTTTCATGTGTAAGTTTTGCTGATAATAAATGAGTAATGCAATCGTGTTAGATCTGTCTAGGTCCTAATATACTTTCTTTTTATGTTTAGGAGTTCGAATGATGTGCATGAAGCACATCATTCCCATTAAGCTTAAAAAGAAAATCTGCAATAAACTTTTGTTTTTAATAATTTTCTTAAATAAAGGTGTCTAAAACAAATGTAAGTGTACTATTTAGATATAAATATACACAAAATCAATTGCACTATTATTAATTCTATGATGGCCTACGAAATACACCATTTGGTTCTTAATAGCGCATCAAGCCGAGGAAAGCAAAAAATCATTTATTCCATTTTATAGCCCTTACATTCTGAACGAAGCTTGAAAGGTCTAGGAGATGGTAGTGCGAATGACTTAGCGCTAGTCCAAAGTCACAATCTCTTGTTGAGACCTACTCCACGCTTCAAGATACTCATATACGAAGAGTATGTCAGCTTTTGTTCTATGCAGAATATTACTAATACGCCTGCATCACTTGAAATACTCCTTGAATATGACACCTGGTTGTATTCAGGTAATTACTACTTGGTGTTATTAATGTCACACGTGTAAGGGTTATGGTGGTTTTTAATTTGGACATACCGATGTTTTTAATTTGGATACAACCAAAGATCGTGGTTCGCTATCAAAAGAGGTTCGTTACTTATGGATTGACCATTAAGGCCTAACTATAAAGTTTATAACGTGGCTTACGAGTATGCTTATGTCAAATGGCTTACGAGAAGCTTGTCAAATGCTTAGAAATTCTTTGAAAAATTAAAAATGAATACACAGTACTAACATGTACTTATTTGCAATAGTTGCGCATTTATGTTAATGTCGTAACTTTGCAAAAAAAATTTTTCTTTATAAATAAATTAAATTTAAACACAAAATGCATTGAAAGAATTGTATGTTTATTATAACTTTTGTATTTACATGTTTACACTTTTTTTCGGTTTTAAATTTAAGAAAAGTAGATGTTTTTTTCTGTTTTTATATATCTGGCCAGCAATAATAAAAATTGCAACATCACCCAAAATAAATTTTATGGCAAATTATGTTTGTTAAAAATAGGCGAGAAATAAGATAAATTTCTTTTATTTTTTATCTTGTGTTTAATTAATCATTTCTTCATTTCATTTTTCTCATCAATATTTGACGAAATGTACGATCGACTTCGTTCTTTGCATAAGCAAATGGTATATGACGAAACTTTACTTAAGTACATTATAATTTACACAGTTTTTTAAATTGGTTTGTGCTACTTTATGCACATTTTATTTGAGTCCTTAGTCTCGTTTGCTATGTACTTTCGTAGAACTGGGAAAAAATTTTTGGAGTTCAGTCGGTATTTTGATGAAAATCGTAAATTACAAAGTGTCAGTATGGTAGTTGCATGACATAATTAAATAGCTGTGAAAAACAAATTTCTTAACTTTAACTGTATAAACATGTGGATTGTCAGAGATTAAAGTTCAATTTATACTTTTAACAAATAAGAACGTTTAAGTTTATATTCTTTAGTTCAGGTAAAAAAGGTTCTAGTTTCTTACTTGTTTTATACCACATGTCGTTTGCAAAATGTATTTAAATAATAGAGGTCAAAGTTCTTTACAAAATCCAATTAGTTAAGATCAAGTCAATTATGTTGTAGGATGGTTTAATGTTATCAAGCAGTTTTAAATTGAATTTCATGGTTGTGTAAAGTGCAGGGCAGTGTTTTGATCCAGTAAATAATACAGCTTTTTAGCTTCTCACTTTCCTTTCTCTTTAGGTTACAGTAATATTTTTTAATCTATTGTAACTATTGTGCTGCCATATTATTTGCTCTGTAACAGAGCTAAAGAGAGAATAAATGTGTATTTAAAAGATGTGGTCTGACACATGTCGAAGTTAAATAATAAGAAATTATGCTAAAAAGGAATGTAAATTCCAATTAAATTGTTGTTCAGCCAGTAATTTTTAAAGCTTAGACTTAAAAAGTCCGGAAATATCAAAGCTATTTAACTGGTTCTTAATTCCTGCACTTCACTGGACGTGAATCCACTAAGCTACTGTTTGAGTACTACCAAAGAACGCACATGGTGTGTACGCTTAGATATAAAAATTTAAAATATAAAAAAGTGTTTTTGAAAAAGCTTCACAAAAATTCTTTTTAAAGTACACAACGGTCTGCAAAATACAATTTAAATATAATCTCTCAATAAATGCCTATACATTATACCTGATCTTTTTCCAACTTACAATATTATAAATCACATCATTATTTTACTAAGACTTGCAGCACTTATGGAAAATATTTATGTTATAATTATGTTATAATGTAAGAAAGGAAATTTGTTTAGTTTACAAAAAAGAAAATTCTAAAGGAAATGTGTTGTTTATCACGAATAAACTCATTTAAAGAATTACAAGATAAACTTAAAAGCAAAAAGTGTGAATCTTCGCCATTATATTATACTTAGTATAATTTAATTTGATTGTTTTTGTGCTAAAAATAATAAATCAGGTGATTTAAGTGTTCTTATGGCATACAAATTCCATGGAAAAACAAGTAGCAAAATACTTGATCTAAGGCATCAAGGGTTTGGTAAATATCACGTAAGTAAAAACTCACAATGAAGTCATTTAAGATAAAATGGGTTATTTCTAAAACATGTCACTTTAACATATTTGAAATTTGTACATACCGTGTGATCCCTTAATAACGCATAATGAAGTCATTTTAGACAAAATGCGTTATTTCCAAAACATATCACTTTAACATATTTGAAATTAGTACATACCGTGTGATCCCTTAATAACACTGAATGTTTATTTTCATATGTGTTTTAAATATAACCTGTCCTGTAGCAGTCTAATTTTAATGTCGCATCAAGTGCTTCCATGACGACTTCAAATGTTTTTATTTTAACTTTGGAAGTTTTCTTTTTTATTTATTTTTAATTTAATTTTAAAGAAATCAGAAGTTAACCGTAGATATTAATTAAAATTGATTTTTGGCTTATGTATATTTTATTTATTTTAATTTCTAAAAATATTTTTAGAAAGAAAAATTATTTACAACTGTTTGCATACATTTCAAAAGAAAAAAAAAACAATATAGACACCGTTTTCTTTTAAAAGTTTTATACTTCCTTTTAAATGATTGCAGATATTAATGGCATAATGCTCCACACAGCAATTTAAAATGTTGCCGTTCAAAACACACGTCCATTTAAAAACTCCTTTTTTGTAAAATGGCTAAGATTATTCTAAATGGTTTTCCATCAAGTTTCTTCTTTCAAATGTTTGCATATTTTTTAACACAAAAAAAAAAAAATAAATAAATAAACAATGTATGTAACGTGCTTATACGGAAAATATAAATGTAAACGTAAATGGATAAAATCACAATAAACCAGTCACACGACACAAAATGCAAAAAATAATTATGATGGGGAAGTGGTTCTTGTTCCAGCTGGAGTTATTTTAAAATTGTCAAATTATTAATAATGTTTTATTGAATTCTTATTTTGACAGGCAAATAAAATTGCAAATTGGCTTTCTGGCAAGTGTTGTGACAAGTACATATTGTCTTGGTCTGATTTTACACAAACAGCGAAACTGATAGGAAATTTTTTTAACTTAACTATTGTTTATTCATAATGTGACTGCATAAATATCATTTAGAACCAAATACACATTTGTTTTTGATAGTTTTGATTTAACACTACATAATAAATTTTAAAACATTAAAACATTGATAATGATTTTATAATAAAAATATCACTTTTATTTAAAATAAATAAATATTTTATAATTTTTATGTTGTTTGAAATAAGTTAGTGCCTAAAAACATGAATTTCAAAACTAAACAAAGCAAACAAAGACATTAAGTATAAGCAAATGTTGAGAGAAAAACAAAATGACAATAAACTCAAATGAGGAGTTTAGCCAATGTTGAATTAGAAAAATCTAGAACCTCAATGTGTAGGATCACAAAAAATTATATACAAATATAGTTTAATTATACGAACAATATATTAAAGGCAGCCTAATTAACACAAAGTTGTTTTAAACTTAATAACTAAAATAAATTTTATAATACAAATATTTTTTTCAAAATAATTACCCCTAAAGTTTGTTGAACTGAGAAAATATAGGACAAATAGTGATTTAGCAGTACTAGTATTTTACATATAACATATACTCTTAAACAAAGAGACAAATGCCGTAAAACATAAAATCACTGAAAACTATATTGGCACACAGGGTGCAGTATAGTAAATAATAGAGTTTTTTTTTATAAACAAATAAATAATAATATAACCTCCCTAAGAATCATTTCCATTTTTTTATTTTTTCAAGAAAATTTATTATAGATAAGCAAAAATATCTGGAGGAATACAATCCAATGTTCAAACCAGCTTAGTAACTGCTACCAAGTTTTCTCACCTTGCATCATAAAAATTGCAACCTGCAGGAATACAAGCAAAAGTTCAAGAGAAAAAACTCAGGTGAGGCATGCACCGATCTTTACGGTTTTTCATTATCGATTAAAAAATTTCAACTTTCTCTAGCCTTGTCAAAGTTGATTTCAACTCCAACACGGCCGGACAGACGGACATCGCTCAATCGACTTCGCTTTGCATATGAATTCAGAATATATATGCTTTTTCTATAGAAATTAACAACATCCAGAACATTTTGTGTAGTTTCTCATCACCATCAATAAGAAATTTATTTGCATGCTAAATTAATCTATGCAGCATATAGTTGTGAATTAATCATAAAGCTTTATTTTTGTTCCATTGGCTTTATGTACCAGCCACTCTTCTAACTTTTACATCAAAAAATCTAATTATACACAATACTGACGAAGCAGATCTACAAATTGGCCTCCAAAGTCAGACGACTTGACATCTTTCGATTATTTTCTTTGATGTTTCTAATACAAAATGGTAAAAATTGCTTGTCGAGAACGTGGCTTCTTGAAAACAGCTGCAGGTGTCATTGTCCCGAACTCATTTTTAAATGTAAGTACTATTTATTAGTCTTTCGAATAAAAATCTTTTTGATCAGAATTTAATTTTTTGTGTTATTTTTTTACAATTTAAAATTTTATTGAGCTTAAAAACCGCTTTAGAAGAAAGCGCCATAAGATACAATAGAATTGTCTTAAATATTTATTTTTTTAGAAACAGCTTTTTGTTTCAATATTATCTTATATATATTATTGAACACATATACGTATGCTTGTACGTTACTTAATTTATGCTAAATACTTCATAAAATGTTTATATTCCATTGAAATCATTTTAATCTGTCAAGCATGCGGTAATTTTTTACACAAGTTGTAGTAAATATATTGCTATTAAATATATACTTGTCTAGAAATATTAAAACTATTTAACATACTAAAACCATAAGGCAAGACTATTCTTAAAATAATAAAGGCAAACTAAGACATCATCATATTGTTAAGTATGCACGCACATATGCTTAGATTTGTAGACCTCAAAGACTTTTTTTACTATAATTTTAAATGATATCTTGGAATGAATCTTAGTCATTAAATATATTTACATATATGTATCTTATTAAAGATTTCTAACAATTGATAGCACAGGATCTCCCCAAATATTTTTACAAAAATTTTAGGCAAACAACAATTAACTTATAGCAACTAAAAATTTTGCTGTCCGAAAATATATTTTATAAGTAATCAAAAAGAGTAATAGAAATAAGATTATTACATTCAATAATTTGAAGGGTTTTAATTAAGTTTCCTAAATTTTTCAGATACATTTTTAAAAAATCCTTGCCATAATCAAAGATAAATTGTAAGTTAAATGATAACTTAAAAATAAAGTTTTAAATTTAAACATTTTATTTAAATGAATTAAATTGATGAGAATTAACAGTAATAAATAAATTAACGATAACACATAGACGTGTAGCTCGCTTCCTTAACGCAATAGAAAAACGATTTTGAGATAACCATAATCATAGAGAACATATTATGGTAGTATTAAACAGTTTAAGCAAAGCAAAATATTTTTGCATTAACTACTAACAAAATTAGTGTACACCTTATTGTTATCTAACGTAATTATAAGAAGGTAAATTAATTTAAATGTATTATTGCTATAGTTATATATAATAATATTAAGTGTAAATATAAACATCAATTGGTTAAATCAAAATGTCTTGTTATGGTAATATTATGTAATCTAATTAATTCATAATATGAACTCTTAAGTACAAGAATTATTTGATATAAAAGCTTTTGAATTTATTAATGATTTGTTACATAAATTATTAAAAATGTAAAGTAACTTAAGAAATTAATTTTGATATTTTAAACGTGTATGGAACTGTAGCAAAGTACTATCGTTACATTAATTTTTTCTATTAGGAGAATATTTTGCTTTGACGTTTTTAAAAAATTCAAATTCATTTAAGCGAGTTAGTTAAATAATATTCCCGATTGTTTGATTTGAATTGAATTTTTTAAGGTTTTTTTTTTTTAATGTTTAAACACTCATACGCACAATTTACATATGTTTATAAATTTTTATAAGTTACAAATAATTTTTAAGAATATTAAGTTGCGATTTTATTCGACTTTCAGTTAAAATAATAACAAATTTTAATTAAGCTCTAGTTCCGTTTTTCTTATTGAATAATTAATTTATTAAATCAATATTTCGATATACTTTGAATATCATTTTCACGGTTATATAATATTATTTAACTAAAAATATGCTAAACAAAATAATATGAACATAATAAGTATCAAAAATTTCTATTTTTATTTCTTTCTTAAAAAATTCTACTAGCTTTTAGTGGTTGGTAATTTTCTTCAACTAAGAACCGTCAAAAAAATTTTTTTTCGCTAGCGTTTCACACCTGCTCTTTGTGAATTATTTTTTTAAATTTATTTATGTAGTTTATCAATTTTCAGTATTTTCACTTTCTCTAAAAAAAAGTGTTTCAATTTTAATTGATTTAAAATGAGTTGATAGCTAACAACAAATCGCTTATTTGATATAAAGGCATTTACCAAGTCTAAAACAAAATATTTTTAAAAGCAAATATTATTTGTTTCACCTTAATCACACCTTGGTTACTACCAATATGTATGATATATGAACGTAGGAGATCTTACTCCGCACTATAGAATAAATAAACAAATTTGAGAAACACAACTTGCAGAATAGTGTCAGAGTTAGGCTGTGTTGTTTCATTAAACTGCGAATCGAACACATAATAATATAATAATATAATAATTAATTTAAATAATAAATACATGTCGTCTGTAAAAAAATACTGTTTATAAATATTTTAAATATAAATTACATCGACTTTCGAACCAGCGGAAATATATAATTATTCCCACTCTTATCTTGTACTATATCAATGCAAAGGTTTATATTAATCATCTGATATAGTTTAGGTCATATTTGACCTTTAAAATCCGAACCTTTACTTTACATCTACCTTTTTTTAAACTTAATTAAGAAACATTTTTTTTTCAACTAGTTTAAATATTTGGGTATTTATATATTTTTGACTGGACTGTATGAAGATAAGGAAGTACAAATTATGAAAATATATGTGACAAATTACAGGAAATGCAACGAAAGCAAACTTTTGGCTATGATTCGAATAAATGCAACCAAATTAATAATGATTGATTACGAATAAATTGCGTACTCGTATTAACATAATTATTTGGTTAAGTAGATTATGTTTATAATACAAACAACCTGAGGTAAATAGACACGGATAATGTTGCTTGTGTCTTATTATTCCAGTTGTTGTAATTTTTCTTTGACAGAAAATAGCATAATTAACGTAAATTAATATTAAGAATATTGGAAATAAAAAATTTCTTAGATATTATAAATTAAAATTTAATTTTACCTAAGCCAAAAGAACTCTAAAAAAAGTTAATTTTGACCAAAATAAAGTTGAAGGAGAATTAAAATTAAAATCGTATATATTGCACGATGGGGTAATTAGTGACAGTAAATCGATAAATAATCACAAAAAAGACTTAAGCTTGGGTTATTTAACAATATTAAATACCTTCAAACACTTTAGAAAATAGAGCTGATTATTTAGACACAGTTCTCTGTTATCTTAATTGCTATAAAATTAATCGAATTTAATTAAGTTAAGCAGCAGTGAAGTAACAACTGCAAGAATAAGCTAATCTACCACATATGTGTTCAGGCAAGTTTTATAACTACAAGATATAAAAAGGTTTGTAACTTCTAGAAAGTTTGGAGAGTTAAAATTTGTTTAAAGGTAACAAACTGTTGCTCCTTTTATCTTAGCAATTTATGAGTATTGTCCCATTGATTAAAAAAAAATATTTTTTTACCTAAAAAAGTATTTTTTCAAAAGAGCTCTTTAATATTATTTGCGGACTAGTTAACCTTAACTTTTAAAACGAATAAGATAATTTTACAGAAAAATAATTATTTAACTAGTTTATAAGTTATAATAGCACCTCATTAAATATATATATATAATATATATATATATATATATATATATATATATATATATATATATATATATATATATATATATATATATATATATATATTGGATTAGACCAATGCTTAAGAAGAGAGAATGTAAGCGAAGCTGTCTTTTACGTGGTACACTCGTAAGTGCGTAAATAAATAAGTGTCTAAAAATAATATAAAAATCGTCCCTTTTTAAGTAATTAAATAAAGGGATAATCAATTTGTCTGAAGGTTCTTTTTTATGTTTGTGCCTGCAGAATTCAGTCATTTCTGAACCAATTGACATTTTTTTCTTTATTGAGAGGTGTTTTTCTTCTAAAATAATTTATTTTCGAAAATTATAAAAACTAAATAAAATAAAATGAGATATTTTCTTAAAATATAATAATTGTTTTTAATTTAAATTCACAAGAGCTGAAGTTTACAAACGTACCTGAACGTGATATACAAACCTATATTATGTAGCTTAGCGAAAGAAAATCTTGAAATCGATAAGAACTAGCAAAAGAAAATTTCGACAAGCTTGTATATACAGATTGATTCCATCCTAAAAACAGCTAATTATTTATAAAACTAAAGTCCTAATACAACATACATTTTAATACCATTTTAAAATTTAGAAAAACTGGGTACCACTGTAGCTACAGCACAAAATACTACAAGTAAAAATAAAAATAAATCTAAGAATTAAAGGGTGTCCGCATATGTGATGTAAATTTATTTAAAAATTTTACATTAAGACGATTACTTTAAATCGAAATATTGAAAATTATAAATTAAACGGTGCCCCAATAGCTTATTCAGTTTGAAGATTATAAAAACCTATATTGCTTAGTCCGCTATAATAGCAAGTGTAAGTTGGGATTTTGAAATTAAGGGATGTCCCAATAATTGATGTAATTTGATGTATGTAGCCAACCTGTTGAAGCGTTTAATACAGACGGGTGATTTTAACAAAAAACTTATAAGTACGCTATAGCAGCAAGTTTTAAAATTGGATTAGATAATAAATAGCTGTATTATTTAAGGTATTTGGCCAAATTTTAAACGGCAATAGACAGACAGTTAAAATCTGTTTTGAAATAGGGTTTTTTCTTTCCTAGAACTAAAAAAAATTGACACTAGAAGAACCCACTTCAAAGTTAAGTAAACAAGAAAAAAATCATGAAAATACGTAATAAAATACTTCAATACTTTTAACCGGTTTATTGCCCTTAAGTCCAAATATTAAAAACCTTTTGCACTATTTTATGTTCCCTCTAAGCCCGTTGGTACCGATTTTTACGTTGTGTCTTACTTTGCTCTAGAGCAGTCATGTCCTAAAAGTAAATAATGTAATAGTATTGGTGTATACAATAAAGTTGCACTGGTAGAGTTTATTAAAATAATTAAAGATTATATCAATTTTTGGATTTTGTTTGGATATTAATTTTTCGGTTTCTTCCATCATAATTTTTACCTATATTATAAATTATTTTACTGCTTAGCTTAAACAGAACTAGAATTGATATTAATTTAAAGCTGGCTAAAATTAATGAATGTGTTACTTTTGAGTAAGAAAGCAAAAATGATAATAATAACATTTTAGTATAAACTATATTTGAAAATAGTCGCAAATTCAGCCTACAATCTGTTTTTTTTTTAACATATATAAAGGAAAGTGACTTAAATTTTGATAACACTTATTTTTACTTACTGGGGCAATAAAATTTTATTTAAATTTTTTTACTCATTATATAATTATAGAGCATTGTTTTTTTCGTTTGTACAGCACTTCGTTGCATTATTCTTAATTTATACTAAAGAAACTAAACTATATGTTTAAAAATATTGTACGAATTCCCTCAAGGTATATTGATGTTTTGTAAAATCATATTATATTTGTTAAAATACTAATTGAAGATTAAATATTCATAATAAAGACCATATTTAATTCAACTGATGTGTCTTATACTCTTCACTAAATGTGAAAATAGTTTGTCTATCCGTTTGTAATTCCTACAATATATATTACCGACTCTATATAGTCTATATATTCTGAGGTCTTTTGCATAGTAACTTCGATTGAGCGATTCCCGGCTACCTGTCCGTGTTAGCATTCAATCTTTGAGATTTTTAAGGCCTCAGATGAGCTAAAGAGATTTTTAATTCGCCAATCGATTAGACATTATTTCGAAAAATGTTGCTTGTTAAAATCAGCAAGATCGGTCTATGTCCTTCGAGGCGGTGGACAAAATATTACGTTTGCCTCAAATTTTTGTTTATTATTTGAAAATAATCTAGTTCAGTGAAGTAACTACAATCATAAATGTGGTCATAAAAAATAAAAAAATAAAAAATATATTAGTTGAAAAAACTGGCTCCCGTCTATATTTTCCGATTTATAAGCCCCTGATCTTTTTATAGATGATGCACTATATTTTGGAAGACATCAGGTGAAAATGTATATAATTTAAGCGCTTTTAAAGAATTTTTTAGGCAATACTTAACTTATTTAAAAACGATTAACTCGTTAAGACCCGAAGAATTATTTTATTATATTTCTTTTTTTTTGTATATAACATACTATAAAGTAAAGTATTTTGTATATAGAATATTATTTTAAAAAAATGTGTTAAAAAATACTGAGTGAATAAATAAAGCATAGATTCCCTGCGCAATAATTCTACCCACAACGGCTTCGCTAACTAATGCTTTCCTCAAAAAATAATAACGGCCTTTCATGGGTGAAGCATTTTTTTAATTTTAGTATTTCCTGAAGAAGAAGCTATATGCATGTATGTATTTGCAGACACTATTCTTGTTAAATAAAAATATCAACGAAATAATCAAATAAAATTATAGTAAAGAACAATTACACCTAAAAGTTATTTTGACACTATTTTTTGAATGCTTAATAACTTGGGATCATTTTTAACAATGATATATATATATATATATATATATATATATATATATATATATATATACATCTTTTATGGAAAATTAGATCGTAAACATGCATAAAAATGTAACGTATATATATTGCGGCGTATTCTTGCTTTGAATTATACGAATTTAATAAGACGCATAAAATATATTAATAGCTGTGTAGAATTTTGTTAGGATTTTGAAATTTTCTACTTTATTGAAATTTTTATTATTAGGATATCCAAACAAAAACGAATTTTTTGTATTTTAGTGTCCAAATTTAAGAAATGATTATATTTTATTAAAAACAACTTGCATGTCAAATTTCATTACTTTATAATAAATTCTTAAGCCACTCATTATTTAAACTCACGACACTGTAAAGGTGATTTCACGAAGACAATGAAACCCACAACTGAATTGCCTTTAGTCATTTGTTTAAAACTATGAACATCACATTTGTAGTTTTGTTTAACTGAAAAATATTTATCAGTTTTAAAATTTGTTGCGCATATAAAAGAATAAGTTTATTTTTAAATTGCTTAAAGATAAATTGTAAAGTTATTTATTTACAATCGCTTTAGCCTACATATTTGAGTAAATTTCGTAGTCTATTTGAAAACATCTTGTGACACACAATTTATGTTTAGTTTATGCAGCGTTGATTGGCATAACATATATTTGGTAAAAAATTCATATTCGATTTAGAATTGAAAAATTTTCATGTATACCCAGTAACAAAAGTGAGCAAAAAAATGTAATGAAAACGCGGCATCAACTACAGAAGAAGTGGTGCAAATTCGGGTGAATTTTATATGGCAAGTCATTAACGGCATTTCGTCGGTTTTGAACGGCATTGAACTACTTCTAATCCGCTTTCTAAATAATAAATAAAAAAACTTCTTTTTTTTTTAAATGTTGACGTTATGCGAGGAAAGATGTAAATCTAAGAAGTAGATCAACATGTCATTTCAAAAAAACTTTTAAAAACTAGCTTACTAAACTTAAATCCGCAATCTCTTTTTTTCAACTAGTGTTTATTTCTTGAATGGTTACACTTAGCTCATGTCTGATGTGACAGATAATTAGTTTAATCTCTCCGCTGAACGAATGTGTTTGTGCACACGCTTGAACAACGCTGGGAAATATTGCGATATTACTTTGTAAATCACGTTGCAGAATGTGTGCGAGAATTGCGTACGGATTTTGGAAGAAGAGAAGCACTGTCAGCTCCGTATGTTCCTTATCTTGTGATAAAATGGCATCCTCGTCGATAAACCAAAGCGTAAAAAGCCAAAAACAGTGCGTACACCCGAGAATATTGCTGCTGTTGCAGAGAGCGTACGTGGAGCGCCATCAACATCAATTCACCGTCGTTCTCAACAATTGAACATTTAGGAGACATAATTGAGACGAATTTTGCATAAAGACCTCGGTGTGATGCCATACAATTCCAGTTGGTTCAGGAAATGACCATCCAATAATTTTTTTATAGCATTTAAAAAAAAACTTATTTAGCGGATCCTTTACAAAATGTTTATTAGCTTTTTTTGGATGTAAATAAGATGCCCTTCTCTAATAATGACATCCATTATTTTTTACTGGGTACAAACATACATAAATGTGTACATACATACATATACGTTCAATAAAAAAATAAATGATTGTCAATAGATTTATAACCCATTTTTGTTTTCAATTCATTGCTTTTGAAAACCTCCATGCAGTTTATGCTGCTGTAAACAATGTATGCTTTGTCATTTACAGATATATACATCAATATTGTGAATATTGATGTTGAATATTAATTTTGAATATTGATGTTAAATTTTATTTTGATAGAAATTGTGTTAATCGGTTGAGAGAAATACAAAAAGCTATGAAGCGAGCTTTAGGAAACTTCATCTGTAGTGAGGACTTCGCACTAGGGTTGCATAACTCAACCTCAATATTAACCTAGAAAATAGTGTGCCCACAAAGTTAAAATAAAAATTATAGCCTTAAATTTAGAATGATTTTCATAAAATAAAAAATCTATTTTTAATATTTGAACTATTCTTGTCTACCAAAACCTTATAGGATGGAAAGCAACGTTCTGAGTAAAATCTTTTCTAAATTGTAAACTTAACACAAAGAATTTTGGTTCCAGGCACTTTCTTTCTTAATAAATAATTTCAATATATTAAGTAAAACTTCTATTGTATCAATCAAGGCTAAAACTGTAAACTTGTAATTAAAAGAATCAATTCGAGTCAAATATGTGGTGTTTTTTTTTTCATGGAAAATACATTTCGTTGCGCTTTAGTTTTAAAAATTTGGAGTGTCGCATAACAAATTATTAATACTTGTTAGCTCTACTTTGAAAGATATATAATGTTTTTTTTTTTAGCTTACTAGGTGTTTAGTAATTTCTAAGGAGAGACCTACATTTCCATTTACGGTAATACGAACGGTAAGATTGGAATATTAGTATTACGAAGTTTATGTCTTATATAACATATGTTTAGATTTTTTTTTTGACTATTTGTTTAAACAATATACAAATAATAATAAAACCGTTTGGGTGGCTTTTAAAGGTCTGCCAATTGTATTTCATATAATAGGTGAAAGTTTTATTCTTAGTGTTTAAGAGGAAGCATTAGTCTTTTATGCTTCATATTGCAGATATGTTCTAGGGTAACTTTAGGCAGAAACTATCATAAGTACGTAATAAATTTTTCACTGGAGTATCCTTGGTCTTTTCGTTTTTTAAAAAAAGACAAGTTTTAAGGGAATATTACAACCAATAGCTGCGCATGACCAAATACATTCAATTTCCATAAAAATCACACATAATTTTCATGAAAGCTACTTGAATTGCTTTCCTTTCCCATCTGAAACTATACTGAAAGTAGATTTCTGTAGCAGTTAAAGTACTTGTAATTAAAAAAAATGCATTTGTTAAATAGTTGAATTTTGCGTTCGGTAAAAAGACTCCGCTGCATTCCCTGGAAGAGTAGAAGAAAATCACTGATATATTAGCATCGATAGATGACTATATTAATTAATACATATAAGGTAAAAACATTTCTCAGATAGCCAACAAAATAGATGGCTCTATTAGGTATGAAATTACGTCTAACCATCACTTGATAAAAAAACCCTTAATAATACATACAGGCAGACCGATGTTGATAATAATCCAGAATTGAGGAATGACAAACGAAAAGGCTAACTAATGCACTTGTACAAAATAATCACCTAAGAAGACGTTTATAAAAACAGTAAAATTGTATTTAATTTTATTTCATTACCTACATAAAGTTTATTACATATTAAAGGAATATTTGGCCACAAACTTTTAGCCAAAAGTAACTAAACTAAAGTGTTTTATGTATTCTTAGTAATTCTATTTAACTCAAAAATTTAAATTAATTGTTTATAAACTAATGAAACTGAAAAATTATATTTTCTATTGTGACCTACAATAATTTACAAATCTCTTATTGAAATCGAATCTTATATACCCTTCAATAAAAAACTTACGTCCTTTACTTTAATAAGCCATACAATTAATAACATTCGCGTATTAAACAAGATTCGCACAAGTGAGTGTATTACACCCTACTGTTATTTTTTATCTTACTTGTTTATTATTATTAAACAGAAACTTATACATTAGTTTTGAGATTATAAATTTTAAAATAGATTTCCAATTCTTACTTTAAATATATAAACACCTACTTTTTAACTCAAGTCAAATAATAAACTAGTTTAAGACCTTTTTTATTTGAATATCAAAGAAAACCTACTGACAATAGAATTTCATTTCATTTTTACACAAAAATTTCTGCAACAACTGGTTAGTTTCTAAAATCAAATGTAGTTTAAAACATGCTTGCTCTTCTTACTCTTAAAATAAAAACAGAATTAAAACAGCATTTAACTAACGACAGTAGCAAAATAAGCTGGAGCATTTAACTTAGATGTACTAGAAAAACTTGGAATTCTTATAGAACAAGGGAGTATCTTCAATAAATATAACCAATAATAATAAAAGCAAAGGAGAGAAGGAGAATTGTTGCTCACGGCATCATTTATACCATTTCTAACTGAGGAGAAACTTTTAAGGTAGATAGTGACACAAGCGAAAATAGAATATGCGATGTGAGTTATTGAGAAGAACAAGTCCGAAAAACTGAATCACTTAATTTTTAAAGCCTGAGATGAACTTTTGCATAACGTGCGAATAGTTTTGTTTTGTATTACATGTTACCGTAAGTATTTATACGGCCAACACTGGACTAAATGATGATTATAACTCTCTTGCGAACATTACCTTTGCAAAGATTACCAGCAGACTTAGGGTATGCCTTTAAGCGTTAGACCTTTTGAAAATGAGTTAATTTTTGCGTCATGAAATTTGAACGTTCGACTTAAGCAACTTCCACAAACCAATTTGAAAATAGACTCATTTTATGTTACTATACCTGAGATGCTGCACTAAAGTCTAAAGTCAACCAAATTGTGTCTAAAGGCTTTTTATTTTTAAGTGCAAATAAATCTTGCGCGAACGAATTTGTGGATTCATAAATAGAAGCATATGTTTTTGAAGAAAACTTTTTAGAAGAGCTTAAAATCCTTTTTTTAAGCTTAAGCAAGCTTTTTTAAATATACGATATTTTTTGGTATAAATAATAGAAATAATATACAAAATGTTTAGGGCCGAAATTCGAAAAGAAGCAGGTCATGTCGGAAAATTGGCGGTGTGTTAGGATAAACAATTTGTGTCAACAAATCATAAGTAGTTATCTATGGATAAAAAGCATGCTTCTGCTAAATCTGGAATTGTTTAAAATAAGATAGTGTGTCCACGATTTTTGATAAAATAAATTTCAAAAAATTGAATGCCTGCTAAAAAAAAACTTTGTTTTTTTTTTTTTTTTACCAAAATAAAATAAAATTAATTCACATTTTTTCTTTTTAGACTTAAAACCGACTTACCCTGTTATTCATGGAAAATGCGGAAAAAAATCAACAAAAATATAAATTTGTAAGATTTTTCACGCAAAATCCACCATTTATTTAATTTTTTTTATTTGGTTTATAAAACTGCAACTAAATGCAAATTTAATTAAAGAATTGTGACATTACTCTTGGACTTGATACATTTAACTCACCCACCGCGAATCGTAAGTTTTTTGTTTTATTATATATTCATTATTATTTTTGCGTTAATCAATATCAAAATGAAGGCACTTGATGAAAATGAGTTCTCAGAGCCATACAAAAATAAATGGACATTAAGTTTTTATATTTATCTTCGTTTTGGCACATAAGAACAACGCACATAAACCCACTTAACGCTTATACATACAGTACTGATTGATTTATGGTATTAAGCTTAATTAAATTTTTCCATACTATTTACACATATATACATATGTACGTTTACACGAGAGTAATATAAGCAGTGCACTTAATAGACTGCAATTTATAGACTGTAATTACAAACATAACAGAATATTTGACTTAGTTTCAAATTATTTTGCTAAGGCAAAGTTTTTTTGTATCGATAAAAACCTTTATTTTCTTAAGGCCAAATAATAGAATCTGCACGTAAAAAATTAAGCATGTAGCAATAATCAGAAAGTAAATTAGACTTTTAATTTTTACATTTAGAAATAATACAGTTCAAAGAAGTTTTAGCATTTACATAACAATTTACATAGCAGTTACACTTCAAAACGTATTTATAAAAACGTAAGCTTTAAAATACAACGGTGTTCTTCATTAGAACAAAATCCAAGATTTTGTATAGTTAACTGGATTATCTTTTATTTTGTGATTTTCGAGTCTATCCTCTAAATTTAGTAGCGTCAGAAGTTTCGAGTGGGAGATCTTCCTAAGTCAGGTGCAAAACTCTTAATTTGAGCACGAATTATTCAAGCCCTAAGCTGTTAAGCTTTAACCAACTTTTAATAAGCTCCCGAATTAAAATCTACAAAAAACTCGCTTGTTTTAAGAATTGAGTGTACGTCGAAACTTTCAGTGCAATAAAATTTTGCTCCCTGCGTAGACTATAAGCCTATTATCAAACATATTAATGAAACATATAACACACACACACAATATAAATCAAATTATGAGCAAAAATTTATCCGTATAGCATTGATTTTACGCAGAGGCGTAGCTCCCTGTGGCTATTTGGACAGAAGTTTCCACAAATTTTATCTTAAACTTCTTTTTCGGTCCTTTGTTGATTTTTACTCGACTATTTCTAGGACATCGACATTTTGTATCCTGTCGTGAACGGTCTTGTATTCTACTTAAGTTGGACTACCAGTGCCCACGACTTCATCCGCGTATTATTTCTAATTTTCTTTAAATTTAAATTAAGAAAAATATGTTTTTAAAAATTTGTTGTAAAGTAAACAGTCTTAAAAACTTTCCGTCTACAAAAACAAAATGTACTGAAAAATGTTTTAGTACTATTATACCGGTAAAATTGTGTTCTTAGATATATTTTTACGAAGAAAGAGTATCCTAATTCTGAACCATGGTTCTAAGGGACTTCCTCACTAAATTTTATTCAAATCAATATACCAGTTTTTACGTGATGTGAACCCAAACAGACAAACGGACAGACAGATAAAAAATCCAAAATATATATGCTTTGATTGAACGTAAAAGATAATATTTGTAATAAAAGTTGCATATAAAAAGTTTCTTTATAGAAAGAAATATGATGACCTAAAAACAAAATGCAAACTTAAACTAAAATGTCTTTATCCTTCTTAACTTCTATTTAAGTTAAAGCCATTCCTACTTAAGTCTATCACTTTCGTTATTTTAAACTGTACATAAAATTCGGTTTCTTATTTGTAAAGATGTAACATTTTCAGTTTGCCAGATGAAACAGTATTAAACTATAAAAAATTTCAAAGATAGTTTATAAGCAGATTAATATACTTTTTGTGTAAGAATATAACTGTAATTTTGTGTTTATAAAATTCTTGCTGCCTTTTTTACATGAATAAAGATTAGAATTTTTTGTTAAGTTTGTTGTGCTGCCTCCGTCAAACGCCCTTGAATTACTTCCTGTTTTAAGCAGAATAGAGACAAATAGCAAATACTGGAAATATAAGTACACAAAAACAAAAAAAAAACACCTGCAAGCGAAAGTTAAAAAAAGGTATGAAAAAATCAGAGGGAGGCGTGGTGGTTTGCCCGCTGCCTTGATCCATCTTGCCGATTTTTAATAGCAATATTTTCGAAATTATGGCTGTCGATTAGCGTATTTAAAATTTATTTAGCTGAAAGTAGCCAAGTTGATTGAATATGGACGGACATCGCTCAATCGATTTCGCTGGATATTGTGGAAATTACAAAACTATATATTCCCTTTTCATACCTGTAGTGAAGAGTATAATAATAGTAACTCAAAGTTAAAAAAGTTATATTTATTAGATAGGTTTTTATCCGTAATTATTTGTTTTTAATTGTAAAGTGAACAGAAAAGCCAAATTCAGAGAGAGCGTGTTTTTGGGATCATAACATCCTTCTTTAACATACTTCATATCTACCTTATCTTTACAATAATTTCGACCATTTTAAACATCTAAAACGTAATGCAAATTCTACCAAATACAAAAGATAAAAATCTAAATTCAGATGCGGGTGGTACCAAAAATAAAATCAAAAACTGTTACGAGAAATATAACTTTGAAAATTAAAAATTGTAACCGAAGGTTGGATTTTATTTACTATATAAGCAATGTTGAAATATTTCCAATGGACTGCATATTTTATCACAAAAATTATGCAAACAGCGTATCTATAGTACATCAGTAGAGTAAATTTGAAGTTGATTTAATTATAAAGTTATAGTTTATACTGCGACAGAAGAGACGCAATTGTTTGTTGTTGTAACGGTTTAAAACTGTTAGCCAATTTTAAAATAATGACAAAATATGCTCTTTCGTATTCTAAGCCAAAAATAATTGGTTTAGTTTTTAAAACTCACTTGTGTGCGAACGATGACTCGAACGGCTGAAAATAAAACTTGAGTGTTTTCATCAGTGACGTCGCACTGTGGTCAATTTCGCGAGATAGCGGTCAAAACTCTATAACTTTTGACAAGATTGGTATTTTTTTACGCAATTTATTTTGTTCAATAGGAGGGACTTTAAGCTTCAATTTGCGTGTTCAAACATAAAAATCGACTGATAGGAACGTAAGTAATGTGGAGTTAAAAATGCATTTTAATTTTTTGTTGAGTTTCCATGTAGAAGTTGAGTATTTTGACATTTTAAATAAGTATTTTTTTATAATTTTTTATTTTCTTCAATCGTATTTTACAACCAATACTTATTTATTATTCCTTTACTTAATTTTGGTCAGAAAATGTCAATATTTCGCCTCTGACATTAATTTAGTCTCAATATTTACAGCGGCCAAAGGTTGGTTTTTTTGGAAGAAAGCTAATTCTAAACTGAAAAATAACACTGAAATTCCCAGCAATATCAATACCATTTGGATATATTATATACAGAACAGAACATCGATAAAATTTTAAGTAAACTTTTACTATTGATTTAAAGTGCACGTATATTTTATTTAAATGTATTAATAAAAATTAATACTAAAATTAATAATAAATTATAATTTTTAAACTAGTATTAATTAAACAATGTTAATAAAAATTTCTTCCAAATAGCTTTGATTTTTATTTTGCAGTAGTTGTTTAGCTTCTTCATCTAACTCTAAACTCTCACTGTTTCGCCTAAAGGGCCAAATTCCAAATCGTATCCCAATTTAAGAATATGCTCCATGAAACGAATTCTAGCATGAAGAGGTGACATTCCAAATTCATATGCTTCATTAAAACTATCGTTTTGTGTTGGTGGTTGGCTCAATTGACTTGATGTTTTTTGGCATATGGTGCAGCTTGGCGAAGACTTTGTTTCGGTTAAAGCTTGTGCAACTTTTCCATCGATCATTGTAAGTGACATTTTAAAGTTAACTTCGATGCATTGGTCATTAAATTCAAATATCATTGATTGAAGTTCCTTAATTTTATCTGTTATTTTGCCATCTTCTACAGTTATGACATCTTTAGTTTCTTTTTTGTAAGCAAACTTTATTGGTCTACAAAATTTTGTCGACGAGGGAATTTTATTCTTCCATACATCTATCTCTGCAGCTATACTAGCTGACGGCTCTGAACCAATATAAGTTTTTGTTAAACGTAATGAAACGAAAGAAATCATGAATAAATTGGCATCTGATGAATTTTCCGCATTACATTGTTTGTATTGTTTCTGGCCAGAGGAACCATCACATCCCCATGTAGAAATTAAAGTCATGCTGCAATTTTGAAACTTCTTTAAATAGTCAGTAGAAGAAGAAGATCCTGCATTTTTATTTCTGCTGAACTTGAAGTTACACTAATAGCAGTTTGTAAAGGTAAGCAATTTTTTTTTGACAATTTCTTATTTCTGGAACATGACTGTACCGTTTTCTTAAAGTATTTAAAAAGTTTTTTATTTTTAAGTTATGAATTTTAATTTTTGATTGTCTCAAATTTTGTAGAATGGTTTATTCATTATATGTAAAGTAATGTTGTTTTCATCTTTCCGTTTAAAATATATATCAGATAGAACACTATAACTAAATTTAGCCATTGTTTAAACAACAATGAAGAACAAAAATGAATGCATAGATTAATATACTATTGCATGATCTTTTTTACCTCTTTGAAACATAATATAACAGGTACTTGGTTTAACCTGTTATTTCCATTGGTTTTAAATTTATTTGCAATTTTCAGATATTTAAGTTATATAATATTAGATGGCAATAAAATCATTTTTTACCTTTTCCAAATGAATTGCCAGATACCATATAATTTAAGATTTCTATTGTCATTTTTGTTAAAATTTTGATACACCCTTCTATGTGGACTAGGTCTAAATACGGGCCAACTTCTTCTAGTTTCAACAGAATTATTTTTTGGGTCAATAAGAACTCTTGTACAAAATTTCATCAAAATACATATATGCATAATAGCCACTTTCACATACAAATAACTTCTCAAAAAATATGACGTGCATTTGTACCGAATATCTTACCTTGGGTCAGAAAAATTGCTGTAGCTCAAGAAGTGCAGTCCCGATGCATAGACATGTATATATAGGAATGTAGGAGAAAATTGGGACTACAAAATAGTAAATTTGTGTTTTGACCCAGCTTGACTCACAGGAGTTGTGCTGTATGAAGTAGGAAATTTCCGAGAAATTTGACCTTTTTTAAAACAAATATTTAAATTGTTCTGAAAACAGTAGAGCTTCAGTTTAAGTTAAGTTACAACACAAAATTTATGTCGTCCAAAAGTCTTGAAAAGTTATGATCATTTAAACTTCAAAAATCAACTAAAAATATCATAAATTTACTGAATTCTGAAAAAGCCCATTTTGGACCACCCTGTTCTCGGTGAAATAGTTGAAATAGAGTTATATTTTTTGGCTCCCGAGGTTTACTACTGTCTACTTTCATACGACTCTAATAACTTTAAAATCAGAAAACAAAAAACAAAAGGAGTTTTGGCCGCTATCTCAAAATATTGACCACCCAGTGTGGTTTACATTTATTACTTTTTTTTGTAACTTTTAAAGACTCCATGTAACATGTATAATTCTGTTATATTTGGCCAAATTTTCGTAATTTTTGTTAAAAAATTAACCCTGCTTGATTCCATCCTTACGAATAACCAAATTGCTTAATTCCAAATATTATTTCGCTGCTCTTATTTCTTTTTTAGTAATAAAAGATTCTTCGACAAGTAGGCTATTTAATTATTCTTATCTTATCTTCTTATCTTATCTTATTTTTTTTTAATTTTCTGAAATTCTAGTAGGTTGCCTTATTTTATTTGCAAATGTGTTGTGAAGTAAGTGAAAGTTAATAAAATTACTAAAGATGATTTTAGAACATAAAATGAATACAACGAAAAAAATATTTATATACAAAAAAAAAAAAAAAAACAAATTAGTGCTTATATAGTTCATCAGTGAATTCTTCTATTTAAAACTAGAAAGTCTCTTGCCAAGTTGATTAAATGAGAACTACATTGAATCGACGAAGCAAAAAGACAATTAAAACTCAGCAAGTTTCTTATACAAAAACACAGCAAACATTCAAAAACCCATTTTTATTTATTTTTTCATTTTTTTACATAAGGGTTCCCTTTGGAAACCATTCATATGTATTTGAAAGATTTAATGAAAAAATAAACAATTTATTATTCGGAAACTTTCTTAAGCAAAAGATTTTCTAGTTTTGAGTACAGAATGTGGGTAAAATCCACTGATGAGTTATATAAGCAGTAGCGAAATGGCAATATGGATATGCTTTCCCCGCAGTAATACATATCATTTCGTAGTTTTAAATAATAAATATTTCATGAGAATATCATGAAATATTTATATTGTAAGGAATCCCGTACGATTAAAGTTAATTAATAAAAAAAAACTATGCGCAAAAAGTTCCTTTAAAGCAACGCTAAAAAAGAAAAAAATTTATATATTTTTCGCTAAAAATATGTTTGCTGAAAAGTTTAAAGAAGAAATTTTTTGATTTGTGGTTTAACTATAAGCTAGCATTCATTCAAATTATAAAAATGCGTTTTTAAATATTTATTGCAGAAATATGTTAATTTTTATATACAAAAATAAATTGCGCTGACAACTGTTTTAGTACCACTGGGTGCTCTCAAATTTGTATCTCAAGGCTCTAGGGACCTCCTCACAAAATTTTGTTCAAAAGCATCTAGGGGTGGAATCCTTACATCGGTTTATCGTATAGACAATCATACAATAAAATATTAAGTGATACGTAAATCTTATGAACTAAGCGGCATTATGGCATACGATTACCAACTGATCGTGTCTATATATATATATATAGTAATCTATATATATATATATATATATATATATATATATATATATATATATATATATATATATATATATAGACGTACTTTCTTTAATGTTGTCAATTATCAAGAGTTAACGTATGTTAAAATACAAAAAAGTTATTTTTACGATACGTGTTGTACGTTGACCAATCTAATGATTCTACCCTAGTATTTTATACGTGATGCGAACACAAACAGATAGATCAAAATATCAAAAATAAGAGTTTTGTATTCATTAACTATTACTTTCTACACAAACAACAAAATTTACAAAAAATATTTCATGAAAAGAAATGATCTACTCACAGTTTTTTTTAATTATAAAGATGTTATTACTGATATTTTGTTTTGGTTATTTAAAACCAAGATGTTTAACAAAGTTGAACAAAATATCAGATATATAAGAAATTAAGCAATTTTTTCTTCAATTTATAAAAAAAGTTCTTAAGCATAAACCTTCTGAACTAATTATTAATAATTAATAGGCCTACAACTTTTAAAAACATTCGTTACAATCCTTATGCATAGCGAAGGCGATTGGGCGATGTCTGTCTCTCCGATTGCAGTTACTTCGCTAAAATAGATTAACATATATGGTGAAGGGTATATAAGATTCGGCATGACTGAATAAAGCAATCTTACTTGTTTTTATTTTATATTCGATTGCTCACTGCAAGTGTGATTATGTACAAAATGTAGTCGTTTGACGAGAAGGCGGTCAACAATCCGTAACTTTTGATTGGATCAGAATTTTGCTATGCGTTTTTTTTTCTGTTTGGTAGATGGAATATACATCGTCGGTGCGAGTTAATATGTGTTTTTTATTTCTGATGAGTTCAATCACAATTGTTGCTTTTAGTTTCTATAATAATATTGGCAACACGGTTGTAATCTAGTATAAGGTTTAGTAATAAGAAATCTTTCAATTGGATTTTATAAATTAGCTTTTTTCATATATTAACTCATGCTTTATTTAAAGCATTGCTCTCTTCATTGCTTTTATATTATTTTTTGTGCCATTTTTTCTTTTTTAGTTAAGACCACGTCTTATAAGTCTTCTTTAACAACTTCTTTTTTATATCGTGGTAAATTTTTATTTCTGAATATCTCATGTTTCTAATTACTGTTTAGATGAGTCAGAATTTTTTCGGATGCTTGCCAAAATATATATGACTTTTGGCTGATACTTTATAACGGCGTGCACTGAGTTCTTTTATAGCTCTGAATATTTCTTCTCTACTTTAAGACCAGTAACTAATTTTTAATATCCATATTAATTCACTAATTGTGTGTGCTTTTTACTTGCCTATTTTTTGATTTCAGATTTGTGGCACATCTGTTTAATTACATTAGCATTTTCCACTAGGTTGTAAATTAAATAACCAGAAATTGGTAAAAAAAGGTAAAAAAAACTATTTAATGAAATCAACATTTTATTAATGAAAACTAGACGTAAAAAAAAACATTTTTTTAATGTTGCTACACGACTAGATTAAAATTTTCATTATGTAAGTTGTTGCTCAACAGAAATTTTTTTGTACTAATCATCTTTTAATAGATTCTTGCAAACAAAAAAAAAAAAAAAGAACTGTTTTAAAACAAGACCAATCTGTAAGCATAACCTTTCAAATAAATAAAGAGAAATTTTTTAAATTAGTTTGGATATGAATAGATTGAATTTGAGCTAGGAGGGTAAGTTATAACCTTCTTTTTTATTTAAGTTAATGTCGTAAGTTTTCATCATAATTTAAAACTTAGAGTAGAATTAAAAGTTACTGATATTAAAAGTAAAAAGAACACATTGTTTTTTCCAAATCATTTGGAAAAATGAAGTAACTCCAATACACAAATAAACAAAAATTTTTAGGTAGAGAATTAAAAATAAGAAAAAAATTCAAGTGAAAAATTTTGCATTTGCCCAGATTTTCCGAAACATTAAAAAAAAATTAATGTCCTATTCTTATTGTTACAAAATTTTAATTATTAATAGTCTTGTAAACTAAATCTTGTCAGGAAACGTCAAATTTTGGCCACCGTAATATTTTTAAGCTTAAAAGCAACAAGGGCTAAAGTTTTGTTTTTTTTAAACTGCCTTTTGAAATTAAAAATTTGAAATTTTTAAAAGTTTATCTTAATAACGAAAAGTTTTAATGAAAAAGTTAAAGTTTTATTTTATTTTAAAATATTTCAATAACAATTTATTAAATAAATGTTGATTAATTTACATACATACGTATACTTGCAAATCAAAGAGTAACTATACATTAGGCAATTTTAGTAAATATTTTTTCTAAATAGCATTGATTTTCATCTTCTAATAGTTGTCTAGTCTTCTATTCTAATTCAACTAAAGTTGTTTTGCATTTTCGTCGAATGTTGGACATACATGGATCTAAAGTACGCAACAAAATGGATTAAGGTCTTCAGTAGTACAACATCTAGACATTATTTTTGTGCGATGTTCGCAAAAGAATCTATAGTCTTTGTTTCTTTTTTCTTACGCTTCTTCAGACAGGTCTTTGTACGTCTTGTTGTCTCTTGAACTATTTTTGCAATTATTTAAATTTTATTTTTTTTTATTTTGCGTAGGTTAAATTTTTAGCAAAAATGTCCTTAATGATTCTTTGGGATGTTTGTTCACTAATATTCTCAAGCTTGCGTCTTGTAGACCTTTCACTACAGTCATCAATTGGTTTTTCTGGTCGACCCCTTTTGTCGCAATTTTTCACGGCTGTAGATAAGCTCTCCTTTGAAAGCCATTCCTGGTAACGTTTATAAGCTTTTCCTTGCTTCAAGAGCACTCAGTGTACCGCTTTTTTAAATTTGCTACAAGATTTCTGATTTTTTTATGTGTTTTTTTTTTAATTTCTTCACATTTACATATCTTAAAGTATTCGTTGCTCAGTATGTGCATTAATATATCGCCTTCATTATTTTTAAATAAATATCAGCAAGATTAGCAACATGCAGCTACACATTATAATGTTTATGGCAAAAATAAAGAGGTACTAAGATTAATCAGGTACAATTCATCCCATTCAGTGTGTGAACACATCTTTTGTGTACAAAATTGTATTGTTCAATTAAGCAGGGAATTAGCTTACATTTCCTTACCTATGTAATAATAAAAATTACATTTGAAAGAATGGCATAATAAACATGTGCATTCACGTATTTTATTTAAGACTTCCTCTTTAATTATTTTATTATTCCGAATTCATTATTCTTTATGATCTTATTGTTTTATGATAGATTTGCCATTAACAACTCTAATAGGTAACCAAAATTTCATTGAATATTAAGATTTTGGGAATGATAGGTACAATATAGTGAATTTGTTTATTATTTGATTCCGTTGCAAAAGTTCTAAGCGCCATATTTCAAAGAGATGGCGAGGGAAGGAGTTATGCCCTATTAAGTACGATATTTTTAAATAATTTTAACCTTTTTCAAAAAAAAATTTAAAAACTTTTAAAAAACATAACGATTTTAATTTGCTGTCGCTGATAACTAACAAACTCCATAATTAAAAAAATATTTTGATTTAATATTCAGTGTGTAATAGTTGGAACAGAGTTCTAAATTTTGTACCACTGTGCGAGGGCCAGCGCGGCAATCTGTTTTGCCTTTGATCTGTATAGAATCGGCCTGTTTGATATCTTAAATGTCCCTGGGCGGGATCTATTCACTAATTGATGGTTCTTTCCTTGCTCTCTATTTCACTGCGTATACAATTTTCGGTCTTGAACGGCGGCATCCCGACAGTCCTAAATAGACGTTGTGTTCCTTGCTTTCTTTACTCTTCAGGTTACAAGAACTTATCTAAATAGTTAGACCCGAAAGGGCAGCTGCACCCTCAAAACAAATAAAGAACAACTTAGAATGCCATATTCGGCTATGTATATATAAATCAGCATAAGAAATTCTTATTACCATTTTTATTAAAACAAAAACCAAAATTTTATTTATTTTACTAATTTTTGGTTTTATTTATTATTGCTTCAATTCTGTTTACATGTATAAGTTTTTAATACATAAAGTTTTATTTTAAATCATAAAATAAGTTTCTAGATAAAAATAGAACAATTGTAGTTTAAGGCCTCTTATAATTTACTTAAAGTTATTTAAAGAAATAAAAATACTTGTATGTTCTCTTAAATTTCTATTATTTGAATTTTATGCTTCTTTTTAGTTGAATGCATGTACAAAACAAAATGGTAATAATAAAAAAATATATATTTTATCAAAAATTAGAATCCCAAAAATCGTATAAAACAAATCTCAACCGAAAATCTCAACAGAAAATCTCAATACTGATAAAATATTATTGAAGGTAAAAGTTCTAAAGATAATATAAAATGTTTTCTTAAATGTTATAGCTAAGATTTAAACTTTTTTTAATTTTAGAATCGTTTATTTTCGGTAACATTTCTACTTTATTATCATATGATAAGCTTTATTTCAAAAACATGGATTTTCGTTTGAATAAGTGCAATTTTTGATCTTTTTAGCAGTATGACCCTTAGAAATTTTCAAATTTATAACACACAAAAAAAAAAAAAAAAAAAAAACTTCTACAATAAGTTTTACATAAAATATGATGAAAGGATCGGTTCAGTCTTAGGCTAAGCCATTGATAAAAACTTATGAAAGTTTAAGATATAAACCATAAAATTAGCACTTATAATTTTTAATATAAAAGCAGGCTTAAAAGCAGAAGCCTATAGACTTTTGCTAAAAATAATTAGAAAACAAAAATTTATTTCACCTTTTTAACTAAAAATAAAATAACAAATAAACTTATTTTTATTCAATATTAATGTTTTTGATTTTTATCATTTAAATTTCATTTCTAATTTATTAAGCTTTTTTATTTTTTCAATATTTCGCCACACTGTTGTTTTTACGGGCATAAATTGAAAATTTTTTTGCACTTATTTGAATTTTTTTAATTTATTGTTCTTAAGAAAACTATTTACAATTTTTTTTTTTTTGTTTTTTGTTGCCTGAAGATGCCACCCAACGGTGTGCCGAAATATTGTAAAAATTAAAATGCTTCATAAATTAGAAAATACAATTTTATTATAAAAGTCAAAAACATTAATATTGAATAATAAGTTAGAAAAGAAAGTTAATATTTATTTCAATTTCTATAAATTTTGAAGAACGAAATTTGGGTGGACATATTTGACTTATTCTTATATACATATAAAAAGAAAAAAAAAGAACAAACCTTATAAAAAGGGAAAACCAAATTCAAATAACATACAAAGAAAAAAATTACTCAGCAAAAATATTATAAAAACAATATTTTTCTTCACATTGATGATGCACACCACATATCATAAAACGATGCAATTCTGCATGACATTTGTAGGGTGTAATGCGCGTGTATCTTTTTAAATCAAGAGTTTAAATGAATACTTTGCGCAGAAGGTACATATTTCACGTTACATTTCCCATTGACATTTCGTTTGACGATAAAGCGTAGGTTGCACCTTCAAGTGAACGCGACAATAAAACAAATTATTTAATCATTATATCAGCTGTTATTGAAGGTACAGGAGTTACTATCACTGGCACCACCATTACCATCATTCATCACGGCAGCAGTAATATCTGCTACTAAAGGAGAAGGCGTTACCAAATTATCTTTATAATAAATGCTGCGAAGATGATGCTGATGGTGCTCACAAATATTGAGCCCTGATACCATGACCGTCATTACCAAACCCGTGTTGAACTCCGGGAGGAATTCGATCTAAAAATAGAAGAAGATTTATATGAATCTATTTCAAAGTATAAGTTTAAATTTTTAAAAGTGCAATTAGATATGACAAAAAACCATAGCCACTATTTTTACAAATGTTAATTTTATCTTTCGTATCATTATAAACGACGACTTAAAAGATATATTTCCTAATAAGTATTTGCTAAGTATAAACATTTTTTTCTATAATTTTATGGTTACGCTTCTTTGGTCAAATATTTAACATTTTCTTGCCATACCTTAACTTCCCAGCAGGAAGAAAGAAAAAACACAAAATAAGAAATTAATGGTACGGTCACATTTGGCAAACGTTTGCCTCAAATTTGTTTGCTCTTGTTTGCCATAAATTTTTTGAAAACAATACAAATTTGGTTTAATAGTCACACTACGCACATTTATTTGCCTATTTTTGTTTGTTCAAACAGTTATAAAACTATGACAATAAAATATGGGCCAACATGTTTGATGTGCGGTCACATTTAAATAAATATTTGCCTTTAAAATATATTTTATCAAACTGTAAAAATACTTGAAACTATTACAACGGGATGTGGTTTAGCTCTGTTTTTTCTTACAAATATTTTGTAAGAACAAATATTTTTTTGCCTAAAAATGAATCAAATATTTGCCGTCTAGTGGTCACACTATGTTCACATTAGAACCATTTTTGTTTGCTGGAATTTAATTTTATTTTCCCAAAATCAGCTCTGGTGTTGTTTGCTCCTAATAAACGTTTTATGGTCAAATGTTTGTTAAGTGTGACCGTACCTTTAGTTTTGGCAGAGCTCTAAGCGAATGATTTTTTTTCGAATCATAGCATGAAATAGTTCCTGCAAATGATTGTGACTTTTTGTAAAAAAAAATAAAAACTTGAATGTTCTTGTTTTTAATTTTTCACAAAACATGATAACATGATGTAAATGAATCAAAATTTGGCTTTCATGTTACGACCAAAATCAAATGAAATGTAATTAGAGAAGGTTAATCAGCTCTTTAGAACAAACTAGTAGTTCTTTTATTTAGTTCAAAAACTATTGAACGAATCCAGCTGATTTCTTAGCTATATTGTTTTTAGTTCAATTGCTAAATTAGTGTGTTAAACAATTGAGCGAATCCGGTTGATTTCTTAAGCTCGATTTTTTTAGAACATTAGATTTTAAGTGTTTTTAATTTACAAAACGTAAGCTCTACTTTCTTTTACTTCTGTGATAAATTTATCAGAAATTAAGAACTTGTGAATAATTGTGCAATTAAAATAAAAATTTGATGTTAAGTAGGCTCTTTTATCTGACGTTATTTTTGTGTACCGTTGAAATTACACAACAATTTTGGTTTATAATAATACATTTTTTGATTACAAATAATTTTTACTAGAATTGACTTTAGGTTTCACTCAAGTTTTAATTTTATATTTGTTTTAATACGAATAATTATTTGTAAAAACGGCTCCATATTAAAAAAACATTTTCTGTTTGAAAACACTTTAGTTGGTAATTTTAGATTTCTTTGATATTTGTTCCATTAAAATTCGAATTCATTTATTTTTGAAGTTCGATTGAATACGTTCAGGAGTTTTTAGTTCATGATGAACTCAATCAAATTTAAATTTACTTCATTTTCTTAACTAAATAAATGAATTAAAACATTTTAATTCACAGCGAATTAAAAACAAAATATAAATTAATAATTAACGCCACGTTTACATTAGACAATGTTGTCACGACAAAAAAATAATACGTATTAGTTCTTGACAATTCATTTTGAGCAAAAAACCTCACGCTTTCGGAAAAAAAAATTTAGCGTTTCTTCTTGCATTCTTTCCATTTCTATTGTTAAATGCAAATAAAATTATATTAAATAAAGTGAACAAAAAAGTTCAAATATATTAACGAGTATCAGTGTGAGCAGTTGCTTTTTCTGTTAAATTTGAAAAATATTTAATTTGAATAATAAAAAAATAATATTTCAATTTCAATTCCTTTTTCTTAAATTATATATTGCATACGAATATTTTAAACTATTTGTATATATACCACTATACGCGTCAATGGCTAATGCTTGTGCGGATTCTGGTGCCAAAGATGACCAAGATGAAGTTGGCCAAAACGATACTGAAGTTGAATGGCAAACAGTTACATACTCCAGAAAACGTCCAAGCTCCCCATTTATATACCAAAACAAAAGAAGACAATTCAGTGCTGTTGGTGACTCCCCAAAATTAAATAGCAACAGATTTATGGATCTTTCTAACGATGATGCTGAAAATACAGACATTTCAATACCTAATAATTCAAAAAACGTTTATTCCAAACGTATCAAATATTAAGGATATGACCAGGTATTTTTCAAGTATTATTTCTGCAGATCAGTATTCCTTCAAGGCTCTTAGCGATGGCCAAGTCAGAGTCATGGTTAAATCTATCAGTGCTTACCGTACATTAGTTTCAAACCTTAAACTTAAGAAGATAAGTTTTCACACTTTTCAGACAAAACAAGAAAGGGCCTACAGAGTAGTTATTAAGAATTTACACTACACTACCAATGTTAATGATATAAAAGAATCTATAGAAAAACGTGGGCATAAAGTTAGAAATATTACTAACATAAGAAATTTTATTTCTAAACAACCACTTTCCATGTTCTTTCTTGATCTTGAGCCAAATAGTAACAATAAATAAATTTTTAGTATTACTGACATTAATAATGCTATTATTAAAATTGAGCCACCTCGGAAAAGTAGAGATATTCCACAATGCTACCGATGTCAACAGTATGGACAAACGCGCTCTTACTGCAACAAACCTTATAAATGTGTCAAATGTGGAGAAAATCATATGACGGCTGATTGTACAAAAATCAAAACATTGCCAGCTAAATGTGCAAATTGTCACGAATAACATCCAGCAAGTTATAGAGGATGCATTGTTCATCAAGAATACAAAAGAAAATTACATAAAAAATTTCGAATTTTACACAAGCAAGAAACCAAATGCACCAGTTTTCAGATTACCCAGCTCAAAATAATAACTCCCATCCAACATCAAATCTAACATATTCTGAAGCCGTTAAAGGAACTTTGAACTCAAATAACGAAAATTCAGCTTTAAAAAATATTAAAAGGTTATTGATAAAACTGATGGAGCTTACCAACTCTCTTCTTAATATGATGTCAATCTTATGTATTAATTATGCCAGTAGATCTTCGATTAGCAACATGGAATGCTAACGGCCTCTTAAATCATTTACGAGAGGTTAAAGCGTTCGCATCATCGATATGTTCTTAATATCAGAAACACATTTTACTAATAAGTCATATTTTAAGATAAAGGGATACGATTTCAAAAATGCTAATTATCCTAATGAAAGAGCTCATGGCGGATCAGCAATTCTCAATAAATCATGTACTAAATATGACCAAGAAGAACATTTCATCAGGGAAAGTATACAAGGTTCCATCATCAAAGTTAAATGTAATATGTTTTCAGTAACTGTATATGTACTCTATATTCCACCATAGTATAAGCTGTCATGACTTTTTACGTTTGTTTCAAAAACTTGGTCAAAGATTTATTGTTGGAGGAGATTTCAATGCGAAACATCCTTGGTGGGGTTCCCGTCTTATAAATCCAAAAGGCAGAGAACTTTTTAAGGGTATAACTGCCTAAAGCTAATGGTAAGCCTGACTTGATCGATTTTTTTGTGTATGCTGGAATTCCTGACAGCCAACATGATATCTTAGATAATTACGATCTTAGCTCAGACCACTGACCTATCTTGTTAAATTATAATTCTTCACCCTAACTTATTAACCCCACTTTAAAGATATTTCGAGCAAAACTGATATGGAATCATTTTCTTATTATCTGAAGAGAAATATAAATTTAAGCTTGCCCATTACTAAAGACTTTGAACTAGATAACGCAGTTGAACAATTTACAAAATTAATTCATGAAGCTGCTTTTTTGTCGACTCCATCAAACACCTTGCCAGTAGTGCAAAACAGATTCCAAATTTCACCACAGACTCGTGAGCTAATTCGAATTAAAAAAAGATTGCGAAAAGCTTGGCAGATTAGCAGGAATCCCTATGATAATTGGCATCTAAATCAAGCTACAAAAAACCTTAAACATCATTTAAATAGCTTAAAAACCGTAGCTATCGGAAAGTTTTTCGATAATATTAATATTGCTACAAATAATAATTACAATTTGTGGAAAGCAACCAAGTTTTAAAAACGTCCAACTGTAAGAAATCCACCCTTTAAAGACAACAACGGTTCCTGGTGCAGATCTGATCTGAGAAAAGTACAAGCATTTGGAGAACATCTTTTTAATATTTTTAAGGTTCATCCAATCAACAATCCTACAGCAGATGAGGAAATCCTAAAATTTTTAGATGTACCTTATCAAATGAGCTTACCAATAAAGCATTTTTCTGTTTCTGAAGTTGAGGACCAAATAAAAACCCTTAATCTTAAAAAGGCTCCTGGATATGATAATGTTGACGCCAGAGTTATTGCTATTCTACCGAAGAAAGCTGTTTTATTTTTAACTACAATTTTTAATTCGATTTTACGGTTAAGTCACTTTCCATCTCAATGGAAATGCGCTGAGATAATTATGATTAAAAAACCGAACAAACCTGAAAACGAAATTACGTCGTACAGACCGATTAGTCTTTTAAGTATTTTTTCCAAGATATTTGAAAAACTTTTCTTGAGCCATTTAATGCCAACACTTGAGAGTTTACATATCATTCCGGATCATCAATTTGGATTCCGACAAAAACATGGTACTCCTGAACAGTGCCATAGAGTGATACACACCATTCGAGAATCGCTTGAACAAAAGAAATATTGCTGCGGAGTTTTCTTGGACGTTCAGCAGGCTTTCGACAAAGTGTGGCATGTTGGACTTTTGTATAAAATAAAAAAGCTTCTGCCAGCTACGTTCTATTCAGTAATAAAATCGTTTATTCAAAACAGAAAATTTTTTGTAAAATTAGCTGAAGAGAGATCGAATATTTTTGATATTACCGCTGGGGTTCCACAGGGCAGCGTGCTTAGTCCGGTGTTGTATACTATTTTCACCGCTGACATGCCAATTGTAGATTATGTGAATGTTTTTACTTATGCATACGGCACTGCAATATTAGAAACTGACAATTCCCCCGTAATTGCATTTAGATATGTACAGTATAAACTGGATTTGATTGAATCATGGCTCAAAAAATGGAAAATTAAAGTAAATGCAGAAAAGTCTGTTCACACTACATTTACATTAAAAAAGGGCGATTGTTCTAGTCTATATATTAATAACATTCAAATTCCTAAAAATGATTGCGTTAAATACCTTGGTTTATATATGAATCGTCGACTTACTTGGAAGCAATATATAAAGAATAAACGTCAACATTTAAATATAACTAACAGAAAACTTTTTTGTTTAATTGGAAACAAATCTCAACTTAGTATTGAAAACAAATTAAAAGTTTAAAAAGCTATTCTTAAACCTGTGTGAACCTATAGAATTCAATTATGGTGAACTTAAATAGCATAAGTTTATTTTTGTTAATTGTTAGATTTTTTGTAATTTTGTACAACTACAAATGTCATATTTACTTATCATCTAATTTGCTTATTATCTTAAAACGTATGGATAGATTGCAATTTAAATAAAGAAAATAAAAAAAAAAAAATAAAATGATTATATTATTCAAATATCATTTACCCAAAAAAATTATAACAAACTTGTCAGCATAAGTCAAATCACTGTCTTATTTACTGTCTGTATTGTGCAACCAAATTAAGTAAATCGCAAAGGCAAGAATTTTTTACTTTTATCCTGCGTTGATCGTGTTCCTATTTCAGTATTTCATACCTTAACACAAATTCAAAGAAATTTAAGTGGAACAGGGTATAAATTTTGTATCCGAAAAAATTTTTCGCGGAATTTTCAAAACGTACAACATTGGCATCCATGTTCCCAAAAAAGTGTACCTTTGGCGAATCCTATAAGAACCGTGAATTGGAAAGAAAGAAAGTAAAAGTGACAAAATATTCTCAACAGAAAGAGACGAGCCTTAAACTGTTTATGAAAGATCAAAAAAAGCCAAGAGTTTACCATCATTTGCTCGTGCTAGTTTTAAACTGCAAAAAGTTCTAAACGTTCCACATACGCAGAGTATGCTTTTTTATTACTCGAGAAAATACTCGTTTTATAAAGAGATAATTTATGAGAGTGGAACACATAATACGTATGCTTTTGTGTGGGGTGAAGTTAATGGAATGCGAGGAGCAAATGAAATTTGTACAATCCTCAATCAGTACTTGAAAATCTTCGATGAGAGGAAAACTGTTACATCCATTTCCTTATACTGTGATAGCTGTCCTGGACAAAATAAAAATCGCTAAATCATAACAATGTTTTTTTTTTTTTTTTTTTAAAAACAAGCTAAACACATTAACGAAATTAAATTAACATTTCTACTTCCTGGCTATACCTAAATGCCAGTTGATTCTGTGCATGCTACTATAGAGAGATTTGTCAAAAAAAGTCAATTTGGACACTATCAGAATTGGTTACTCTGATTTCCATTGCCAGGATAAATACTAAACCTTATGAGGTGGTAGTGTTGACATCGAAGACTTCCGCGATTGGAAAAAGGAAATGCTTAAATATTTTCTAAAACAAGGAGTAAAAACCAAGGATTACGGATACTAATATTTTCATTTTTTTTCTAAATTATTCCCTGAAATAAGATGTCTACAATTTCAAACACCTTCTCCTTCAAATACCCTGGAATTTTGTCGCACGCGCAATATAGTTAAATGCCTTCAAGAATTCAATGAACCAGACATTGTTTATGCTTCAAAACTGCCGCTATCAGGCCCGAAACGAAAGAATTTAGAGAGTTTTCTCAAAAGAAAGGTTAAGCCTAAACGATACATACAAGAATACGAGGATATTATAAAAAAAAGCATTTGGTGAGAAAGAAGACGAACTGGGAGAGACAGACGAAGAAGATGATTTGTCTGACGATTAAAATGATAATTCGTAATCTTAAAATCTCCTTTTTGATCTCCAAAATTAATTTATGTTGATTTTTATATAGATCCTTAAGTGTCCTCTTTGAATTCTTTTTTTGAAACTAATGTTATGTTTCCCTTAATACAGATTTTTATTTATTTAATTGTTTAACAGAAAAAAATGAATTAAACGACACAATTTATTTCAAACCCTTATCTTTTGTGTCCATGTCAGTATTTTAAGCGCCATTTACCATTGTATCAAACGCCAATGTCTTGAACACGAAAATGTACTAAACGACAAGCACATCTTATCTGACTAAAATTTTGGTTTTGCAATGACTTCGAATTTTGTAATCTGAAAATCGCTTTCCAAATATGTTCCTTTCAATAAAATATACCAATAAATAACTAAATGAGACGTTTTTTCGTTTCCTGAACAATTTTAGAAATGTCGCTTAATATATTCTTATGGGAAGTTATCGATATGTACATATGTAAAATTAAAAAATATTTATTTGCTATTTAGCAATGCCTAAAAGCAGCGGGAAAGAAAACATTTAATTTTTTTAATAAACAATGCCCTGAGTTTTCTTAAATTTTCAGATTACGAAGGTACAACAAAAAAAAAAAAATAAATAAATAAAAATAGATCGAAATAAAATAACGTTATGGTTTTTTAGATTTGGAGGCAGAGTCTATTGCCAAATTATCAGATGAGGAAATAGAAACGGTTGTAGTAGCTATGTTATGTTGCCATGAGGTTTAACATTTTGCTCCAAATTATTATCAGTGTTCCCAATTGTTCAAACCGTTCTGAATGATAATAATAAGTTAATAAGTTCCTACAAATGATAAGACTAACCGCACAGATTTTAAAGAGCTTGTTTCACTTGTTTCTGATGATCCCCTTTTTAACAACTTGCATTCAACAAAACAGTTTCCCATTCCTTATCAATTGGCTATGGTTCACTAAAGATTGTGGTTTTCGGGAGAAGGTTCATTGTTCAAAAAGATTAGGGCACTCTTTGGAGTTGTGGACGGAGGGACATTAAACAAAGTAACTAGACGTGTGTTTAATGCATAATTAAAACTAAAATCGCGTTATATATTCCGGACAGATGAAGGTGAAAAGTCTGCTATTGTTGCAGCAATATAATACCACGCAGCCACACAACTACCGTTTTGTATCGGATACATCGATGGCAGTGAAATCGCTCTAGCCGAAACTCATGTTTTAAGTCCAGTATAATTTTTCTCAGACTCATAAATATTCTTAAAAAGTACAAGTAGTTTTCGGAATGCAAAGAATAAGGCATGTTGTACTGGGACATCCTAGAAGTCATCATGACGCAAAAATTTATAAGAATTGTGAAATATATAAAAAAGGGACATATTTTACAGGAAATCAGTGGATTGCTGGAGACTTAGCATACTGTCTATCACCTACTTAAAAAAGTCCTTAAAAAAGAAATTATTCTAAAATGGATCTCATGAGGTAAATACAATTAAATATAGAATACGAATTGAACACTGTTTTGGAATGTTAAAAGAAAAGTTTAGTAGCCTTAAAAACCTAAGAATGAGAATAAACTCTGGTTTGCTGTATTTTAGATAGCATCCTTTTGTCAAACATTTAGGTTTTTAGGTTTCTGGAGAACAACAAATTCGTAACAACTAATTCATTATTGGTTTTTGCTGATTTTTTATTTTGTGTTTAAAATTTAGATTTTGTGTACCCTTGCTTTAATGCAATTTTGTATTTTTATGAGAGAAAATTATGCTTGCTCTCGTTTTCACGAACTCTACCCAAAAAGTACTCTAGATAAAAATTGGATTTTTAATATTGTTTCAAATATATAAACAATTTTATTGTTAGCACAAGATCTTATTTACTTGTATGCATGCCAAAACAAAACAGAAGTTAATACATAAATAATTTTTTTTTTTTCCTTTAAATAAGGATGATGCCAATTTTTTTTTATTTTTTCCATAGAATTCATTATTAGAAAAATATTTTCCGGAAAATATTTTTTGCTTAAGAAAGAAATTCCGTGAGAACATAAGTGCATGTCTGTGCTGACAAAAATGATGATCATCGATCGATTTAGTTTCTATATATTTTCTCTGAAAGATAACACCAACACCAAGGTTTTGATTTATATAGGGGGCGTGGCAGTTACCTACAAAGTTAAATGTTATCAACAATGCAATGTAATCAAAATAATTCTCTATCTTCTATATATTTAGGAATATTTCTATTAATATACACACTGTAAAAAAGAATTTTCGCAGGCCTGTGTAATAGTTATGTATTGACAATGCTAGACATGTTGAATAAATACACAATGGAGCAATAAAATTTGAGCACATCATCATTTTCAAAAGCGATCCTTTAATGTTTTTTGATCTGCTTGACTTGATGAAATAATCATGATGCCGTTAGATTAGACGGATCAACACAAAAAACAATTTTATGCGTTTATGCCTTTTGATCGCTTGTATAGCGAAAAATATATACTTCGTATTTAATTCGTGGCGAAAACAGCAAATTAAGCAATCGTTCAGAAATTTCTATAGATGTTCGTAAAATAATTATAAATCTTTATGCGCAGAAAAAATCCTATTGCGAAATTGGTGTAATGGTACAGAGGCTTTTTACTAGTGTAAGTAAAATCGTAGAACATTATAAAAACACAAACAATTTACAGCTGGAGAGGTGAAGTGGATTTCCAATAAAATTTACACTACGCCAGAAGCGGATCATTAGAGCTGTGGGGCTCAAAATTAAAAGATTGATGAGGAATGAGGTTTAAGTTCGCTCCACATTTATCAGCCTCAAGTCTTCTGGAACGGAGTGAAATTTAGCGATGAATCAAAGTTTAATATTTTTGGTTCAGATGGCCTTTAGAAAAATTGTCGGAACGCAAACAAAGTGCGTCAAGAAAATAATCTTACTGTTGAAAATAATTAAAAGTCACAAATTTTGTAATTTTTCATTACAGTTACCATTGAAATACATACATACATACATTCTATATGGAATGGGAAATCTTCTCTTTATAAATGATAAAATCAACAAGTACTCTTATTTAAATATTTTAAAAGAAATTTTATTTCCAAGTGTTGCTTAGCTGGGCTTATGTAGATGGGAAGTTCTTGTTATAAGAAGATAATGATTCAAACATTCTTCAAACAGTAGAAAACTCATCCACAATCACCCTATTTGATCCCATAGAACGTATTTGTAACCTACTGCCGAAAAAGATATGGAGACATTACTTAAATCAGCACTTAGAGTGGGAAAACATTACTCCTAATGAAACGTCTATCCTAGTAAGAAGTATAAGTCGACGATAAGAAGCAAGTATTCAACCAAATACCATGCAAAAACCATGAATAAACCGAAAATTTTAGCTTGAATGCCTAAAATTTTTTACACAGAAATAATAAGATATGATTTATTTTCTATGCTAAGTGGTAACAAACCCTTTTATCTTGAAAACATCATTTTTTTATAAAGTTATCAGATTCAAAATTATTGAGAGATAACTCTTCAAAATAATGGTGTGAACTTTATTAATCCACTGTGTGAATATAAACGACCTTAAACTTAGCGGGAATATTTAAAAGTAAATATTTTTAGTTTAAAAACGGTTGATTAAATTAATTTTTATAGAAAGATTGTTAAAAAAAAAACTTTGGGCGGGCATAAATAGTTAAACTTATGATACAATAATAGAAAGTGGTTCCACTTAAAAATTTTTTGACGTTTACCGGAGACAGATATAAATAAGAAAAAATATTTTGGAACTATTAAATAAAATTTAAATTATTTGATCACATACATACATATATAAGATTATGCAGAAATTAATCCTTTGACTCTTGAAGACAATTTTATATAAACGACGTTATAATAAAAATATATTGTTTATATTAGTCTGTAGCATTTCAGCAATGCCATTAACTAAAAAAGACAATAGAAGACTTGTTAACAAACAGTAACAATTTGTAAAAAAACATACAAAATTTAATTTTTTTTTTTTTAATTGTTATCTAACATTAAATTTAAATCGCACAACCAATTTTGCATATAGTTGGGAGCAGAATGAGAATCACTTTTATAAATTAAAAAAAAGTTAAATTAAGCTTTTCATTTTCAATTTTTTCAACTCGATTTTTGAAATAATATACATGCATATTTTGAAAAGATCTCAAGGCCATTCTAATTTCTTTCATTTTAAAGATTTATTGCTCCTAAAGTTTTTCGGTTGTAACTTTGGAAACTCAGATTCAGTGACATTACAAGCAATAAGACATTTTTCTGTAAAATATATTAAATTGTTGGAAATGTGAAAAATCTTACAACAAAATTCTTTCAGAAATATCTTGTACCGCTTTAGTGATGAAACAATTTACTCATCTTTTCTGTGTGTGTATTTATGTATTTGTGTATTAAATTTTATTTATTTTGTTTTTTTTATTCATTTATTTAAAATTTGTTACTTTTATTTATGTATTTCTTTTTTAAATTTCATGTAAAACGAAAAAAAACCCACAAAACAGAAGAACGGGATTTTACAAATTTATAAGGTAGCACCAATTTTCATACTGCCCGCTAACGACAGAACGTTAGTACGAAAAGAGTAACTGCGAAGGAATTTTTAATAGAAATTTAGTGTTTAGTATAATTTTTATTACTATATTTAGGGGTTTATGGATGCTTATTTGAATTTTATCTTTTTTGTTTTTAATTTATAATGAAATATTAAGGTCTGTATTTGTATTTATAATTTAGTTGAAGTTTTTCTACTATTATAACATATATGAATGGATTAATGATTGACTGATTATGTGATAGTTTTCATTGGGATAAGCTTAAAATCTAAGTGAATTTGTTTTTGTTTGTAATATTTGTGTTTGTTTCTATAAGTATTGTTTTGTTATCTCACTCAAACATTTTGCCGAAAAACCAAAAAAAAAAAAAAAACACATTTTGTTTTTCCCAATTTAAATGTAGATTATGTAAATATATAATCGTACATGTAGTGTGTTTTTCTTATTTTTTGCGATTTGACAATAATTAAATTTTATAAATAAATATAAGTTGTAATCTCTAGTAATTTAATTTATTATATTTTTTACTTGTTTTTGTTTATAATAATAATAAATTAAAATAAATCATACTTACACTTAATGAATAGTGGCTGCTTAAATAATATTACATAGACACATACATTTACAGGCATTTACTTACATAAAAATTGTATATTATTTAACTATATGTAATGCCACATTCACCTGGCTAGAGCGTTCTTTAAAAAAAAAATTGATTATCGATATGAAAAATTATTAAACATCGCTACAAGTTGAGCTACGGATAAGAATGGCAGGTTAAAAATTTTGAATTCATTTATGTAAGTTGTTCAAGATGTGCTTGTTTTTTTTTTTTGACATTTTGGAATGGCTCTCGTAGATGCATGTAAACAAACGTTAAAAAAATGTAGTTTAAAAATTTAATTCTAGTTAAGTTTTAAAAATAAATTACGCGTAAATAACCATTAAAGTATGCTTTTTAATACTTGTTTCATTTCAAGTTTATATGACTATTTATTTATTATTAATTTAGATCATGTTCTATGAACATTTGGTACATGTTTTGTTTTTGTTTTGATAATTTTTTGAGTTTTTTTTTTTTTCTTTTTGATAATTGCTTTTAATTTATAAAATTATGTATAATTATGTGAAATAGTGTTAGTTTTAATTGTTAATTTAACTAAATATGTTAATAATAACAATTTTGGTTGGTTTTTATTTTTGTACACATGAGCATAATAAAAAATTTGTTCCATTTAGTTTTCGGTTAGTTGTAATATTTAACTTGTTTTTATTTTAAATCAAGTCCAAACAACGTACATTTCAAATGACTTGTCAAATTCACAAAAAATATTAAGGGTAATACTGTTAGTTAGAATGATTCTTTTTAAGTTAATCTGCTTAACTGAACTGTTAATATTTTATGCTGCACAAACTAATATTTAAAACAAAGTTAAAAGCTGAAGTTATCCATTGTTTTAGTTACGCTCGTTTCAAACTATAAGGATTTGTCACTTACCTTGGTGTTATAACAAGTGTAAAAACAAATGTAATAAAAATGTCAAGTAACTCGGACAGGAATTTTACATCCCATAATACAATTTTATTATTAAAATTTTTTCCTAACACTATGATTTTTCATTTTATCAGGGTTGCTTTTTTTTACTAATAAATTTAATTTAACTTGAAGTGTAATAGTGCAGAGACAAAATCCAATGTTACGTTGGATTTTAAGACAATCAAAATAATTCTTTGATTTCTTGATTTCTTTCTCACAAAATCTAGTGAAAGTCTTACGGCTTGTATTTTATATAGTGTAAAATAGGCCTTGAAATCACACTTTAGCATTGAAAAGAGAAAAAAAGATTTTATAAAGGTATATATGATAGTAAAAACTAGTATACACCTCAGCGGAGACTTGAGTAAAAAGAAGAAAACTAAACAGCTACCACAGTGGAATCTTATCAAGATTCTTGAAAAGCGACTAACAACTAAACATGGCCTTCACCTTATTATGGCGCATGTATACAAGATCTGCTTTCAGACGACATTTTTTACATATAAATTGTCAATTTCAAAATAAGTATGTAATTTCATATGTCTGGCAGCATTTTAAATTTACATACCACTTATAATTTTTACGTTTAAATGTACATAAATAATTACATATAACATAATCTTTTTTGTGTTGAAAACAGATGAACTTAGATGCTTTTTTAGATCAAAATAGAACACATTTAATTTAAATTTTTTCAGATTAGTATATCATCTGCGGTATAAAATTCAACCTTTAGATAATGAGAAGATTTTTTGGAATTGTTCAAGTTCAAAATGTTAAGTTGTTGGGTGATAAATAAACCGTGGCAAAAGAAATTATTTTAGCTTAGTTAGCAATGTTGTACCATCTTCTATGTAAATGTAGTCCCACTATTATAAAGGAAAGGAATTTGAAAGTGTAAAGGGAAAAGCCGTTACCCAGAAAATGCACCCCAATTATATAACAGATAACTTAAGAAGCATTCTGTTCACATCAAAGTTAGCCTTTACATGTTCTACTCGTATCGTTTTCGAAGATGACGAGTAGCGGTTTAAAAACCTATTTGGAAATTGTTCAATATCCGAATTGGTTGTCGGCTATTTTAAAAACTTTACTTGCTTGCATACATACATATAAATATAAATTTGCTTCATTGTCGTAACAGAAAAGAAATAGTCGTCTTATTGCTACAAATATGATTATGGTATTTTTGTTTGTTAAAAATAAAATAATATTTGCACATAACTTCCGCTTCCGCTAGGCAATAATACAATAATACAGCTGGGTTTGGTGACATAAAATATTTTAAAAGCATACCTATGTATAAATTATATGCGCACGTTAAAGTTTTTACTGCTCGATTGCTTTAAAGTAAGTTGGTGGAAAATTGTATAAATTTAAGTATAACAAATCAACATGCAACTGGTAATATGTAAACATTTGTTGTCATATTTTAATGTTTGCAAAAAGGAAGGAGTAAATATTGTTTTATCTTTGTTGTCAATTTTTCTGTTTAGTGTTTTTGCTTTTTTTAGACAATATAGACAAGAAATTTTGAAAAATTACCAGTTTTAAGCAAAAAAAAAAAAAAAAAAAAAAAAAAAAAATAGATATTCTCTTGTGGAAATGTTGTGTTTTTACTTTTTTTCACGTGAATTCAACAGTACATCGTTTCGTGAAATACAGCTTATTCAAACTCTCCAATTGCAAAACCCTTTCCAGATGCTAAATATTTTATAAGCAATAAAAAGAACATTAAATGATTATCATCGATTATAGAAGTTTTATTAAGTGTGTGTTTGTGCTTGAGGGTTAAATTTTATTTGACACCTGCAACGTGAACTGACTAAATAAATAAAAAATTAACAACACAAAATACTGCAACGTTATTAAATTTTAATTAAATGTTAAATAGAATAATCGAATTATGGCGATATATTTTACTCAAATATAAACACAGTTGTATCCATTTTAGACAAACAGATACATTCTTATATACATAATAGCTCCAGTTCATTGCTGAATTAAAATCCGTACTAAATGGCTATGGCGAATTTTTGATCGTGTTAATTGAAGAATTCGTAAATTTTCCGAATTGATGTAAAGAATGAAGTATTTCAACTTTTTCATACTCAGACGAAAGCTTTAACTATCAGGAATTTCTCTAAGCGGAGCCGTTATTTAATATTCCTTTGAGCCGTTATTAATAGCCTGTTTTTGTAAATGTGTTCAAAGAACAGACGTGCAATTGCTATACAAGCAATCAAGTTTTTAATTGTGTTCATTATATCTTTTCGCTTGGGCATAAAAGCTCTTTTTCTTGGTTGTGTTCCTTTCATAGAGCAATACTGCCTACATGGCTTTATTAACATTTCTTAAAGCTTTTTCGTTACAAATATATCTGATGTTTGGTAAATCGGGGCAACTCTCTATAAAAGTAATAACAGCAACAGGTATTTAAAAATAAATAAACAAACGTAAAGAAATTCAATTATTTGCTTTAAAAAAAAATGATTTCCTCCATTGCTTTTGGGTTTTCTATAAATACTCCGGAAAATGCCACTACAGAAAGTCGCCTAAGCCGTAGAATTTTGCGTGATGCAACCAATGTTTTGGAACTTTCAGAAAACAAGTAAGTATATGAAATAATTTGATTTTGTGAAAATAAGATATTTTTTGTAGATTTATAGCAAACTTCCGTGTTAGCAAGGAATTATTTTCAATTCTATTAGGAGAACTGGGAACATGAATGGAACAAGGCAGGCGAAGTAGCAGCATTCCCACTATTATAAAATTGTCCACATTTTTAAAATTTCTGGCAAGTGGTGGCTACCAATTTTCTATTGGAAATGAATGTGTTTCATACATGTGTAAATCCAAAGTGTCCGAAGTCATAAGCGAATGCTTAGACATATGTGAACAATACCTGTGCCCTAAATGGATAACTTTAGAAAAAACCGCAGAAGAAAATAAAACAAAGGAATATTTTTTCAACAAGGCTGGCATACCTGGTGTTGTAGGTTGCATAGACGGAACCCATGTTCGCATGAAGTCACCGGGACAACAACAACATCATTTATATTATAACCGAAAAGGTTTCTATAGTATAAATGTAATGGTAGTAAGTATTGTGCGATATATGTAACAGTAACACTTAATTACTTTACACATTTTAGATATGTGATCACAATATGGTGATAAATTATGTCGACGCCAGACACCTAGGTGCCAACCACGATGCCTTTGTTTGGGACCAAAGTTCAGCGCATAGTTTTTTTAAAATGAATTATTTAAAAGGAAAGAGGAATACGTGGCTTCTTGGTATGTAGTTATATTTCTTTATTATAAAATATATACTAACGGAGTCATCAAAAACATATTAAAAAAAGGCGATTCTGAATACAAGCTTCAGCCATATATGATGACACCCTATCGAAATCCAACAGACGCCAGGCACAAGAAGTTCAATGAAAAGCATTGCAAGATACGAAACATTATAGAACGCTGCTTTGGTGTGCTCAAGAACCGATTTAGATGCATAATTGGATCACGAGGATTGAATTATAGTCCTGAAAAAACTACAAAAATTATAAATGCATGTTGTGCTTTACATAACATGTGTATTTTTTATAAAAACAATTGTATTCCATATGAGACTGGAACCGACAACGGTGATGATGAATATGTTTCTGAATCATCAGGAATTCAGTTGGCAGCTTTAACAGTAAGAGACGTAATTTGTAGAAATCTAACAATATAAATAAATTGTACAAACTTCATTTTTACAAAAAATATTTCAATTTAAAAATAACGGACAGTTATTTTAAAAGTGTTATAATGAATTTAAATAATGAGAATATCGCTTAACTTTTTTTTATTAATTGAAACATTGAATTGAATTCGCTTAATAATTAGTAACTAATTTAGTTTTCGTGGTATCTAATTTAAGAAAAAATATCTATTGTAGTTTAAAACTTGTGCTGTTAACATCATTAACCTTTACTTCAAATCTAAAAATTATATCCTTAAAATCTAAAAATTATTAAAACTAAAATTGTAAAACCTGAAATTTTACTGAATATACATACATATATCCTGAAAAAAAGGGAAACCAAATTTATTGTTATTTGCTCAAGAAGAAATAAACCTACCTATTTATACTTACCTATGAACCTGAAAAGAAGACATCCAACTTACCTGTGAAAAGAAGATACTTACCAACATTTTAGAGAGCCGACGAAACCTGCAAATAAATACTTACCCAAACAAGTACTTTATATAAGCCCAGCTGCATAAATCTTCAGTTTAATCAATTATCAACCACAAAATTTAAATAATTGCCCAAAATTATTCATAAATAAAACAACAAATAATTTCAAAATGTAATATTTTATTCATTTGCAAAAGTGGGATGTTGGTTTGTTTCCATTGATGTTTGAGTAATGGAATGAGAAAGATAGGTTTAATTAAATTTTTTACGCTATACGTTTTCTATGTATAAATCTTATACCTACAGACATTTTTTTCATTCCTATTCATCTTTTAAAAAAGAAACTATTTCTCTCATTACATTTTCAATCCCTCGGAGGGAATCCGCCATGGAGTTAAGATTTCTAGTTTGAGCCTTCATCTCGTCCACTAACGTAGCATTTTGTTCCACCTGTAGTCTCAAAAGTTTTATTTGTTCTGCTTCTTGAATGTTGCTGATGGTACATTTTCGTTTTGTTGCTGTTTTTGTGGGTAAGGATTTCCTGTAGTTGGTAGTGAGTGACATTGGTGTTCTTAGTGTTGCTAGATCTGTTGTTGGAATGTTGGGTGTAGGTGGTGACTGTATTGGGGATATTATAGTATGGTGGTGGGTATGACTTTGTGCCGAAGTTGTAGGAGACACAATTGCCACATTATTTGTGCGTCTGGGTGGCGTTGCTTCCAAAGCAATTGGCTTATTTATTTTCGGCCTTACAGTTGCGCCAAATGTATTTCCGGTTGGAGCTGCAGCTGCGAAAAGGTGGCATATCCTGTCTATATCATTTTCTATTTCTATTAGTAGAGTTACACAAGACGGTCCGCCACCTGTACCATTCATATTTTTGGTGTTTTCCGCTATTTTCCCCTTGGTTCTTTACTTGATCTCTGCCCATATCTGAAAATTAAATATCATAAGAAATTGAAATAAATAAAATGACAAAGAACATACTTTTTTCCATTCTGTCCCATTTCGTATTGGAGGCCCGACAGCATTTACTCGTTGAGCTACAATATCCCATTTGGCGTCAATTTCGGCCTCTGTTTTACCGAAACTGGGAATTGAAGTGGCTAGTTCTGGGAACTCGTCTATCGAGTCTACCAAAGCACGAAACTGGTTAGGGTTGGTCTTTTTTATTCTGCAAAGTATAATTATTATTATCAGTGTATGGTGTTTAATTTCATTTAAAAGTACTTACATTTTTTTGGTCAAACAATACATTTTTATTTATATATTGCAAACGGAACACATACAATCGATTTTTTGTGATTTTTTATTTTGACATTATGCTTCGTTCGTTGTTGATATATGCGAACCAAAATTTTTTCTATAATTAAAAGCTTTTTTTTTACACTCAAAAAAAAGCGTACAAAAACCAAAATTTTAAATCGTTCGCAACACTGGGCGTGCAATACGTTAGAAAATAAGTTACAAAAACGAGACATTAATATTCCTTTGACGGTACCGAACTGGGTAGAAATATAGTTAGCATAAGAAATACTACACTTAGATTATATAGATCGGATGCCTTATTTTGTAAGTCGCTAAAGCTAAATCTCCACCGCTAAAAATCAAAAAAAATTTTGATTTTGATTTTTGACTACAAATAATATTCTGTAAGTAACACTAAGACAACTGGTGTACAGTTCTTACCTTGAAAATGCCAGTCGACAAATTTTAGGCTGAAGTAAGATTGGGTAAGAAATTTAAAGTTATTATGCTGTATAGGGAAGCTAAATAATGTGGAAGAGGAACTTTTAATATATTTAGCCTAAAATGGTTAACGAATGAATCCAAAATACCAACTGGAATGGCGGCAGGAAATTTTATGCTAAACAGGAAATTAATTTTCCAACGCCAACTGCCTTTCAAGCTAAATTTAATGCGTTTTAAGTTCTTATTCTTTATTATGAGTGCTAATCAAAAAATTTACATGGGTCTCTAAGGGCCACATTTGTATATCTTAGTTCTTAATAGCCAATAAATCGGCTTAACAGGCCTTGTTATCGTGAAGTTTCAAACTTGCGCTAGCTTTGCAGCGTTAATTGAAAGAAGAGGTGCAAATGGTCAGATACATCTGGTTTAACTCTTCATGCTAATATTTTCAAAAGTGATTATGAATCCTTTCTAAACAAAATATCGTGAACCACAATACTTGTAACGTACGATTACTCACACGCATTATCTCTCGATAATTCGAACTAAATTATATTTTCTCTAAAAACCAGGTGTGAAGAAATCGCTTGAAAGAGGATTATATAACAGTTCACAGTGTTAGTGAATGCGTGCTTTACTTTAGAGTAGACAAAGATTTCTCTAAGAGGTTCATTTTAAATCTAGAGCGTTTTAGCAGGAATCTCAATCTTCCGTTATTGCGCTTATAAAACACGTTTTGTATATTCTATATGCTTGTTTTTTAATTGAAAACTGACAAAATCTTTTTACATGATTTTTATAGAAAAAAGAATGCATGTTTTTTATATTTTGCATTAGTTAGCACAATAATAATTAATATTAATAATTAAGATAAGAATTTTAGGTTATTAATGTTTTTAGTCTGACAATTAGTACGCTAACAGCCATGCCTAAATTAGCGCGTAAGACGCGACGCAAAGTAACACATGGCTTTTACGCTGAAATGACATACCTAAATAAAAGCGCAACGTTTTGTTGTGAACAGTAATTTTAAGTTGTCAATTTTAATAAAACCCTATAAAATGGAATGCAAAACAATGATAAAACCGCTAGATAAACCCGAAAAAAGCTAAAATGTCCTTACTGTTTCATAACGTTCTCTAAATACTACAAAAAAATAAGTAAACAACAGTAGCTTGCAGGCAACTGCATAACCTTACGTGCTGTCAAAATTGGATTTTCCAATTGCTAAGCATTGACGCCGTGCTATTTAGGGATGCTTCATACATTTTGTATGTACATGAGAAATTTTGATAGATATCTTGCGCTTTACGCGCTAATTTAGGGATGGCAGTAAGAGAGAAAAGAGACGTTCCTAGTTTCTTACATAAGTAGCTGCCTCGACTAGAATTCATACTTTGTGACGCAAATTAATGATGCGTATTTGCTTTTCTACAAATAAATCACTTATGAACAGAATAAGCGAGTCTACAACGTATATGTTTTTCGCAACTAGATGATTAAAACAACTTAAGGGTTCAATTCACCACACTGTTAAGGTGGAGCTTAAGCTTGCTTAATCTAGTGTCAAAAAATTGACAAAAAGCCTCTCAAATGCTTAAGCCAAGCTTAAATAAATTTTAGTTCGTAACTAGTTTGCCACTTTTTTGTTTAATTTGTACTTTTGCAAAAAAATAATATTATAATAATAATATTTTACATATTCACATACATATTTTCATTTTTTCAAATTTAAATTATTTATTTCCGACTGCATAAAGTGTATCGGGTTTAAACCAGTTTTACCTCTTTTTTTGAGTTACAGAAAATTCGCTCAGACATAGTTTCGAAAGAAATCCTATTAAATTTTATCAACAGCCGTCCATAAATGGTGCGATAAAATTGTGTAATGCATTAAAAATCAAAATTTACGAAAAATTTATAAAATACAAAAAAAAATAAATTTTTTTCTAATAAAAAACTTGAAATTTCATTAAAAACAGAAAATACCGTGTAAAAAAATCTAAAGTAACACAACTCGGATATAACACAAACAACTTCAATAACGAATATCAGATTAAAAGCGAAATGTACAAATTTCAATGCCATGAAATTTTTGTCGTATAGGCACGCAATGATTAGCGCGTTTTAAAAGAGAATGGCATGTTTTAAATCTGGAGATAATTCATAAACAATTTAGAATTAAATTCCAATATGAATTGTGTGTTGTTATGAAAGGAAATATATAATAATATAGTAAATATATCATAAAGGACTATCAGCTGATTCCGTATAGAATGTGCTAACAGTTCCGCACTCTGCATAAGCAAGTAGCATTTAATGAAAATTTTTCTGAATTACATCATACTTTACTACACATTATTTTTATATATTTGCACAGTTGCTTAATTTGGCCTAAGCTAGCTTGTGCACATTATAGTTAAGTTTTGACAAACACTTTAACAGCATTAGTATTTAACTACTTTTCAGATGAATTTAACAAGTAGAAGAAAAGTGTAATTTTGATTTCTGAATTTTTCTTAAAATCAAAAAATAGTAGATTTCCATATTTGTGGCTTCGAGTGTTTAAGCTAAGTTCATTCAGTTATATTTTGTAAATAAATTTTAATTATTTTGGAATCATAATCTATTATTAAAAAATACGGATATCACAAAAATTCCCACTGTGGCTACATACTTTCCAAGTTAACGTAAGTACTATATGGTTACCAAAAATTCCTTTCCAATTTTTTTAAGCATTAGACGGGTTTTTTTGTTTAATTTTAACAGTAGCTAAAGTCTGCTTATTTAAATTATATATTTTCGATTTTCGAAAGATTGAACGACTATACGGCCTCAACTGCTGTCAAGGGAACTCAGTATTAAGTTTACGATAACAAAAGCTAACTTATTTGGAATATTTTCTTAATAGACAAAAAGTTGCTGATTTCGAATGTTACAGCAAACTTTTGTTATAACAAGCTATTCTTTTTCTAAATTATTTAGGATATTGACTTACTGTACCATTAAGCACATACCTCTGAGGTACAAATTCAAATTTATTGCTTTGAATCAAATCATTTTAGCAGAAATATTTAAACTAGTGTGGGACAAGTTTGCCATTTAAATGCATACCTAAAAATCAATGAAGGCATTTGAATGACTTTGAAATTTTTCATTTTATACGTAAAACGTCAGTAATTATCTATAAGTACGTTATTTGTTTCATATAATTTTAGCTTTTAATATTTAAACATACCATACATATGTACGAGTAGGTTTGAATATACTTGTACTTACTAAAAAATATTTACGATGTAATAGACACATTGGTTATTATTCATTGATAGTATTTAATATCGTCATCGTTGACATACAAGTAAAATAAATACTTTAAAAAACACAACCGAGAGTATTGGGTTCACCCATTAACCTGATGCATGCTGCATGGCAGCTGGTTTTTCATCTGAAAAGAAAAATCAATATCTCATAAAAATAAATTGATATTACAAATATGTTGTTTTTATAAAACTAAGAAATAACATACACATGTGTTAATCCAGGCTACAAGGCTGAAGGATGTTGTTCTTTCAATGGAATTACAAAAGACGTGGATTCAGACGATGTAGCATAAGCATTGGGAGATATGTACGAGCTTGATAAAAACGGAAAAATAAGGAGTCTATTATAAAGAAACGACAGGGAAATACTAGAAACTTGAAAAACCTTTAAGAGATCACAGCGACCAACTTTTAGCTGACATGGTAAATAAAATTATAGAAACCTAGAGGCCACCAAGGATAAATGCTAAGATAATTCTTAGGTAATCAAAAAGACAACATGGATTTAATAGTCAGCAAATTCGGCGAAAATTCTAGGTTTGGAAAAATTTCATGTGAAAGATGAAATGCATCTGGACGAAAATTTAAAGAAGTTTGAAAATATAGTGGAATGTTTTCAATTTATAAAAGGAACGAAAGAGAAAGAAAAGGGACCGGAAAAATTACTAGAATAATAAGTAAAACGAAGTTGATTTACCAATGACCTTAAATGGTACCAAAGCGAAAGTTTAATTATGAGCCGCATATATAATTCTAAAGACATAATAAAGCCACTGGCATCGTATTTAGGCTGACGATTACAAAAACGTTTCAGGTCTTCGCAGTGGTGTGCTTGGTGTAATTAACTTATCCAGATGAATTTTAAAATTAAGACATTTACAAATGGCATCTGTGATCCTAATGTTAAACTTACTGTTTGCGCTTTTCGAAAGTTGGCCATTTGTAGACTATGGCAGAGGCGTTGTCTTCAAAAGTTGTAAAAATAATTTTTATGCCGCAGATATAATAAAAGGTGTAACTATCCGATTTTGTTGATAAGGAAATCAAGAATACAAGGGTTGACATAAATCAGGTAATAAGAATAATATCGTCATAGGACGAACAAGAAAGTAATATGTGTTTTAAATATTTCGGTTAAGTCCGCTATATACTCCGCAATTTGAAGCACCGAGAAAACGAAACAGCACTGGTGGGCATGAGCTGTATCCCACAACAATACACTTAAAATGTAATATTATTGTAAATTTTATTATAGTCAGTTAGAATAGATTGCGCTAAATTTTAACTATTATCACGTGTTTTTTACTTCGAACATAAATTTTAAGCCGCACTTCTATCACAGCTCTCTACATATAAGTATGTAGATAGATGTATATATGACAATTATAATTTACTTAAGATCTACAATGTTTCAATGTAATTCCTCTTACACCCTTCATCACAGAAGAAAATAATACCAGTAATTTTGTTTTTTATAGACGTAAGTTGGCAACACGTTTTTAACTGGCCGCCGTTTTATTAGCTCTCAACGCTTCAAAGTTGTGCAAATTTATGTTACGGTCAATATATCGTTAGAACAATTATTTCGATAAACTATAGAACGTTTACACTAAATGATAATACGCCTCTACAGAGACGTCGTACAGTGCTTACAGGAGAAGTCATTGCTACTATAGAGCGTAGAGTAGAGGAAAATTCTAATTAGTCTATCCGCCATCGTATACAGTAATTGGGTATACATATATCCATCCACTATATGGTATACGTTGCTAAAAGTTCTTGGTTGTCGTGCTTACAAAATTGTACTTGTATAACCATTGAAGCTACACGATTTCGAAGATTTAGTGCGTGGGCCACAAACAAGATTGCGGTTGATTTGGATTTTTATAAGCGTATTTTGTTTAGCGATCAAGCTCACTTTTGTTGTACTTTGAATGTTGATAATCCTCACGTGTATGTTGAGACACCGCTACATCAAAAGAAACTATTTCGAACGCTTTATGACCTGGCGAACTCATTGGGCCACACTTTACTAGAATCAATGCTGGTCAGAACGTTTCAGTCTATGGTGACCGCCATAGAGCCGTGATAACTGACTTTTTCGGTCGCCAAATTAATAACCCTGATGTGCAAGAGTAAATTGGCCTTCAAGATCGTGTGGTATAACACCGCTAAATTTATTTCTGTAAAAATATGTGAAGTCTACGCGTTATTGCCATAATAGAGCCAAGAAAGTTGGAAACAGTAATCGAAAATTATAAGATTTAATAGCAGATTAAATTAAATTAATGGTTTGGATCCAATCATACGCCAAAAGTAATATTTAACTTATGATTTCAGAACAATTTCTCTCGAGTAAAGTAAATAGCATGTCAACTGAAATAATTCATCTTCATTTTTTATTCTATTTTAGAGTTATATGCGTCTTTACAAAACCCCTTTATAATTTTGCTATTCCGTCTGTAATTTATACAATATTCATTTCACCCTACAAAATATATATACATACATTTCGGACCCCACCGTAATTAAATAAGTCTCTCAGGGACGTCAGTGGGACCGTGTTGATAGTCAATGTTGACATATATACCGTAAAAGTAACAATAGGTTCAAATTATTAGGTGGAATGAAGGTTATAGGGTGTGCGGTTACAGAAAAGAATGTGGTGGGACAACCAGTGCACGTATAGAAGTATTAATCTCCAAGAGGAGAAAAAGGGATTTTTATGGAAATGTTCCTATTTATATTAATACCAATTTTTCTAGTAGAGAGAATCCTTCGCAAGTATCAATAACTATTTTAAATTCGCTAATAATTAATATTTTTATATTACAGTCGACTCTTTTTAATTTGAAACTCGAGGGACCCGAGAAAAATTTCAAATAATCGAGTTTTCATATTAACGATACTTCAAAATATTAAAAAAAAAATAAAATGTTCAAATTAACAAGAGCTTATTGTGCTGGCATAGAAACTAAATAAAACGGTTTAAATTTTCTTTAAAAACAGAAACAAAATTACACCAGGAGTTAAAATTTTGAAGTGTAAAAAATCGAACTTCATATTATAAAATGTTGGCAGGCAAGATGTCATTTTGTAGCACAACAAAAAATAAAAATAAATCATTGCTCTATTTTTGAAAATAAAAACAATTTAAATTATAGAGAGTCGGCAATCTAAATTCCCTTGAAAGAATTTCAAATTATTGGGGAGACCACATTACAAAAATTTTTTTCAATATATATTGTGTGTTTAAAGGCACCTGGAAAACAGTTAAAATTATCGAGAGATTCAAATTAACGAGTTTCAAATTATCAAAAGTCAAATTATCAAAAGCGTTCAATTTTACAATGCAAATTGATTCCGATTCCAACTATGCTAAACGAAAATTCATGTTTTTTTAACATCATCAGCAATTTATATGACCATAAATTATTAATATTATAAGCGGTGCTATATTCGGCTATGCCGAATCTTATATACCCTTCACCATGTATGTAAATCTAGTTAAGTGCAGTAACTCCAATCAAAAAAACAAATATTGGGGTAACAGAGAATGAAATAAATTAAAAAAAAAAAATTAAGCACTTTATATAATTTTACATAAAAATGTCATCGTCTCCTAATGCGTTAAGCATTTTTAAAATTTTTTTGTATTTTTTGAAAGATCTCATCAAAAGCTTTTAAATGATACCTATATTGATTTCCTAAAAAATATGGTGCACAAAAAATTCAGAGGCCCATAACTCGGAATATATGCGCTAGCACCAATTTTTAAAATTGATATGTTTTTCTTATTTATTAATTCTTTTTCGCCCTACAGCTCTGTGAAAAATAATAGTAGTGCTACAACATGGATTCATTTTTGTTTTATAGCATAGATAAATTTTGTTTTATAGTATAGAAATATGCTATGTATTACAACAATGACGAAATATATTTTTTTCTCTGCATTAATTTTTGAAAATAACATACATGGTGTAGTGTATGTAAGATCCGGCAAGGCCGAATAAAGCACTTTTGTTTAGCCTGCGGCTGTTCTACTGCGACGGATTAATTTAATACATTTTATTTATTGCAAGTTGATTGTTTTTCTGCCTGTCGTAATACAGGTTTTATAATTTCATATTTTTTTATTTTTATTGAAATGTTGCGTTCTTAGCGTAGCATATGTGGCAACGTTTAAAACACACACCTGAAGAAAACATTTCTTCTGCATATGTATCGCCTTTGGAAGGGTGGCAGATTCGACATCTGGGTATAATCTGTGTCTAGCAACAGAATAAGTAAGCACTGGTGCCACAGGAAACAGTTCTTTGCGTTTGTTAAATGTTCCTTTAGCTGTTTCGCTCCATTTATATGACCGATTTTTGTGAAGCTGCTGCGCTTTTTTAAAGTCGGCTGGTTAATAAGATAAACACACCATTAAGAAAAATAATAAATCCATTTATTGATCGATTGTACTTATTTAAGTTAGCAAACTGTTGCTGCAAGATAATTAGTCTAAAAATTAAAAAAAAAGCAATTTATTCCAGATTTTTAAGGCGTTATAACCCCATCATATATTTTGCTGATAATTTTTTTTAGTAATATGGGTCGGCCGGAGGTTTTCTTTGACACGGTGTTCAGTTTCGTCACTGTTGTCAAACTATTGCTAAGTTTTTATTATGCATACCGCTGTGAGAGATATAAAAAAACTCCCTGGAATTTTTCTGTTTTTCCAAACATGATACAAAAAAAAAAAAAAAAATCTGCTTTTGTTCAAAAACCAATAAGGCATCTGCATATACAGAACAGTAATTCGTTTCAAGTTCGATACGCATTTAAATAATTTTTGGTTGCAAATATCAAATACAAACTCAGCAATAATATAATATTCTTTTTATACATTTTAATACTTCAAGTATTTGTTTGTGGGTGTAAAACATAAAAATATATTGTTGGTTAGGATAAAAGAATTTGAATGTGTTTGTGGTGTGTTGCTCGTGTACATTTATTTATTTATTTTTATTAATCCATACCATTCAGAAAATGTACCATAACAGTTTCAGTAATATCGTTGCCAAGAATGCATGAATAGTTTCCTGTATCATGACGGTTCGCGTTAGCTATATAAAGACGACTAAAAGCACGTCCTGGTAGCATATCAGTTTTCACACTATGTATAAAAAAGGAAATAATTTTGAATAACACAGAAAGTAAAACAAGGATAAATCAAAATACAAAGAAATATTTGAAAGTGCATTTATATGTGAGAATTGTATTGAAGAAAAATTTATTTGGTTTTTCAATATTTTATAAAAGGAGTAAAAACTATAAATGGAAAAAAGAAAATCGATAAAATAAACAATGGTTATGTATGTGAAAAAATATACATATGTGGATGTTAGGATTTGGAGGTCTCATTCTCACCAATCAAATCATTGAATAAAAAATTTAAACTATTTTCTAACAATATTTTGAAATTTACTTATTTTAAAAATATGAAGTCTTGCTTCTATTCCCCCAATTTTAGAGCTGTAAATGAATCATTCCTTTTTGATTTTAATTCTTTTCAAATTAACTAAATTTTGAATTAATTCTTTTCACATCGAAAAAGAATTGAAATTTGGATCATCGCAAACGGCAGAAATGAATTTCGTTTCCAATTCAAATGAATTTGAACAAAAAATCGCAGTTCCCTTCTAATTCAAATGGATTTTCCAACGTGAATTGCAATTCATTTCCATTTTATTTGAATTGAATTGATTTTAAATTCATTCAAATGAGTTAGGACAAGGAATAGCAATTCAAATGAATTAATTTAAAAATGAGCTGAAATTAAAAGAATTCAAGAGCAGGTTTAGAAGTTGTTAAAAATGAAAATTTCTCCTACTAAACAGAAAATATTCAATGATCAAAGGTCAAAGAAAAAATGGAAATGCTTACTGCGTATTTACTTACTTATTCACTTTGGTAAATTTATTTGAATTAGAAACGATATTGCAATTCATTCTACAAATTCATATGAATCGGAAATGAATTGCAATTCATTTTTTTATTCAATTCATTTTCTTGTGTAAAAAGAATTAAATCAAAAGTTGCTAGTTTAGTGCGAGAATGATTCGCATATGAATTAAAAAAATGAATGATTCATTTACAGCTCTACCCACTATTTCTCTTCCCCCTGTTTTACAGTATTGTAAGTAATAATTGATTTCCAGCTGGCTCAATTACTATAGAAAGCATGATAATATCATCATTAAGTTTTCCTTTTTAAAATATGAGGTTTTGTTTGGTTTAAAATACAAGATTTATTTTTCTGTTTTATTTCACGTTTTGTTATTGATCTGTGGGTCTGACTAAATTTCAATAACCTCTTGCTTAATATACCTTTTGCATTAACAATCTTACACAAACCATCCACACTAAAATATATTGCAATTCCGACAAACTCGAACTGCTCGTCGATAAGTTGTTTTTTTTTATTATGACCAGCACTCAAGAGATGACCCCTACTTATGCAATATATTGTGCCACAACTAGGAAATTTGGTTATGGGAAGGGTGAAAGAAGGAGTAGTGCTTGTGAACAATTGATTTGAATTTTTGCACATTGAACATGACAGGAAAGACATCTGCAAGAAGTTTATTCCATATGCGAACTGTTCGGCTAAAAAACATAGGCTTCTAACCAGCGTAGACATATAGTTAAGCATAAACTGAGGCTCCAGTAAAACTCGATGCTTTAACCAATTTGATCACGACTGCAACACATTATTGTAAAGTTGTTACTTCCCTCTCTAGTCAGTGCTCTGTTAAGGCTTGGACCACGATCTCGCCAACTTATCAACCGCGGCTACAAAATTATTTGTTATTCTTATCCTATTAAAGACTCCAAGTGTTCCACGACATTTTCTGAATAAAAAATACTCAAGGATCTGGTGGGATTTAAGTTCATGATCTTCCATTCCTTGCTTACTAAACAAAAAGACAAATATCTCTACCAACATGGCTGCTCATATTATTTTGCTTATTTATTTTTTTTTTTGTCACACACACTACACTTTTTAGGTGGTGAAAGTAACAACTTACGCAGGGCAGTAAAACACACACACGGAAAAAAAACATTAGCTTTTTGTAACAATACATTTCGTATGCATCTTAAAGTCATTGACGGTAGTTATGGTTTCAACTGTAATGAGGTCGTTAAATGTAAGAAACCCTTCATTAACTAATCTTGTGAAAAAAATAAAAATGGAAGAGGAAAGAATGCAGACTTTTATTAATATGCTAGAATTAAGAACTTGCCCATTAAGATTAATTAATGAAGGTGGTTTAGTATTAAATTTTACACTGCTATTTACTTTGCACATTTTTTTTTCATTGAAGTTTTCATTTATATGAAATTCTTTCTTTGCTTTCATTTAACATTCATAGTTTTAAAAATACTATAAATTAATTTTTATTTACAAACGAAAATACTATAAAAGTGTATCGTGCATATTTTTAAACCAAATCATAAAACTTTCTGTAAAAAACTACTTAAGATAGAAAGATAAGGAAATAGATACCCTTAATAACTTTACAGTTCAGGTAATTTACTCTGATTTACTGTAGTGACATCTATGCTTCACCTGCACATATCCGCGTGAAATTCTGTAAACTTCTCCTCTATTTTTATTACAAATTTCAAACAAATTCAACTAGTATTTTTTGAGCTGTATATTCATTACTATTTTCTTAATGTTATTTATTATTTTTATACAAGAAAGTCTGAATAAATTTTTTCCTGCTTAGAGAAATCGCAAGAAAGAATGTGTTTAGTGTTCACACTGTCACATAAGAAAAACTCAACATAAAATACAACTCTGATTGTACAGCAACTATTATTTTATGCATTTTTTTCAAATATTTTTAATTCGTGCAAGCCTATCAAGAAATTTGGCACACATTTTATTTCAAAACACTTAAGCTCTTAGTATGCCATGGCCCTAAAGAGCAGTTAGTTTTCATACATAAATTTTATTGTGCAAAACAAATCACTATCGGCAAACAAGTTAGAATGAAATGCTTTTCACATACTAGTGTGTTGGACTAATTTGTCAAATATATGAAGTTTCAGAAATATTAACTCTTAAAACATTAAAATCAAAGACTGACTTTGCTATTTACTTCAATATATATAAATATTGAATAAATTTGTTGGCAGCCAAGATTTTTAGTAAAAACGAAACTATGTTAAGAAAAGCAAAGCTTTTATATTTTCTTTTACGCAAATCATAGTTTAAAGAGTATTAATTTTGTGACCTAAATAAAAAAATATATAAAACAGTTTAAATGTAAGAGTCATTTTATAATGTTAATCACGTGCCGTTTAGCCTCTGCAACATGCAGAAATATATTAGCAAATTTTACACTATTTTAGACACTATACAGCACTCTTCAAGAAGCTAGTGATTTATTACCTTAATTAAAATAAATTATTAAATTATTTAATTTTCGAATCAAAACATTATATTGTCATAGAATATATTAAATTAAATTATTTCAAGTGCCTCGGTTTTCTTAAAAGGTGTAAAAGATTTTTCACTATATCTGATACCCTTACTTCTTATACCACCTATATCCGGCCAAAAAATTAATACATCTTTCATGTAAGTACCGGTGCTTTAAAGTCTGTTTTGGAGTTGCATGATTGCGGACGAAGAGGCTCATCGGTGACAGTATCCAACATCAGTGCAATGTAGGTTGTGTTTCGCTGCTGTATAGATACTATAATGGAATGTACTCTAAAGAGATTAGGGAACTCGTCCCCGATATTGGCACGTCTTGCGTACAATACGCATTTCATTAGGAGCTCATCTATTTGCGGCCAATTGAATACATCTTCCTTTATTGGTCTCTCCTGACACTTTAAAGTCTATTGTCCGTAAACACTTCTTCGTCAAATCGCCGTTGCAAAACCTTGTTTATGACTACCTGTACAAAGCATTGTTTTGGTGTTTTAAACCCGCGGTAATAAAGCATGCTGTACGTAATCAGTTAATAAGTATTTAGGTTATCATTTTATTGTTTTAAAAGAGAAGCTTCTTAAATGGGTTATATAAGTGACGATTTAACATCATTTTGATGATTTTTTCTTTAAATTTGAATTTTTTATTTTCAAACCACTTACATCTTGATGATTTTCTGGCATAAGTTTATTTTTATTTATGGGCAAGGTCTATGACAATTAAAAATTTTGATATTAATTTACTCAAATTGTTGTAATTTTCTTAAAGAAGAAATCCATTGAATTTAAAATGAAACTTTCTTATATCAATTATGCTTAAAAAGTTTATATTCTATTCATTTTTATTATAAAAATAAAGAATTAATTACTTGGAATGAAAAAATAATGCAAAATACAGATCCCCCTAAAATATGCAAATATTTAACCAAATTTTTTATTTCCATTAAAAATAAATCTTTTAATCTGAGCTTGTTAGCTCACAGTTGTTTGTCTAAAGATACAAAAACACTAAAAATTAACTACTTATGTATTGGGATCTCATACAGCTCATAAGGCCTTGTATTTTATAACAACATTATTATATTGTCATACAGAGCTGTGTTAAGAATATGGTATCAAAGAAAGAATTTACTGGCGTACTTTATTTGGCAAAAATAAAAAAAGGTAAAATATAAAAATCTCAAAAGAGACGTCACCTATAAAGTCCAATCCATGGATCTTAAAGATCAGGACATATCTATTATTTTTCAAATCTGATTTGGTTACGATCGTTTAAAATACACAAATTTGTACATTTGTCCTACCTCCTCCCCCACTCCTGAAAAATAATCATTGAATATAAAATTTTATTGTAGTCGCTAAAGAGTTAAATGCGCGTTTTCCCCTTACTATAATCGATTAGCGGAGACTTTGTTAAAACTGATTCCAACGTAAAAATGCCCGCTTCCCCTTTTTCTCTCCTCCTGAACCACAATGAGAAAATATAAATACCCTATTTTATCGTGAGGAGAAATATCTACCCGTATTTCAAGGTTCAATCGCTTAGCCGTGATTAACACACCAGCAAACAATAAAACTTACACCTATTTTCAATGAAAATTTAAGCGGAGAGATATTATTTTACTTGAGTTGTAAGTTCTATTTCTAGGTTAAACTCAAATGTGTACTTTTTGTGTCATGTTTAACCATTTTAAGTATGTAAACTCTATATTGCCCAGTGGGGCAGAATAAAAACATTTTAGAATAGACTCAGCCATTTTTAAGGTGCTAGGCCGATTGATATGATCATAGCAGAGGAACATTTGAGCTTAAGTTTTAAGCTGGGCATCATACACTTTCCAGGGATAACGCTATGTGGTCTCAAAGTTAGGTACCTCGCACCTGAAAAATTTTCTAACGCTTGGCGTTTCTCCAATTTTTGTCTGATTTTTAAAGTATACATGCTCCAAAAGGGCTCATTAATACCTACAAAATGGTGCGGTAATCTGTATGTTTATGTTTAAAAATTATGAAGTAATAAGCATTTTAAAATTAAAACTTTGGGTCAATCGGCCTAACCCTTTACAAATGTCTGAGTTATTTCCAATAAATTTTAATTCTGTCCCAATGTGCATTCTTAAGTCATTTGCATCTTGAAAGTTAATTAACCATTCTGGAATGTTCTTTAAAAATAAATGTACGCAACAAAAATTGTTGTTCTATTTTATTAAAAACTTTTAACTCTGCTTCCTTGCAACTAGAACCTATGTACATATTCCTTTCAGGTTGGTATAAAGTTTAAACATGTGAATGTGAAAAAACTGCACGTGCATGTGTGTCGGTTAGATAATTATTGCTAAGGCAAAGTGGGTGTTTTGCTATATGACTGCAAGTGTTTTAAAGTATTAATACTCACCTAATGCCACATCGGCTGGTGTCATAGTTTAGCAAACGTGTATTGTGTCGCCAAGTTATATATGATGACGGTTGAGAAATCTTCGATATGACGCATTGTAGTTCAATGGTACTACCAGCCTTGTAAAATTTTTCTGGTGTAGTTGAACCACGTTCATCAAGTATTTCCAAATGAGGAACTGTAAAGACAAGTTGAAAACACATAAAAGAAATTGATATGAACTTGAGGAGTAATGAGTGAGTACACTTAAATTGTATGTATGTTAATGGCAATGTAAATGTCGTTTGCAGGCGTTAATAAATTCATGCAAGCCCTTGCAATAACAGACTAAAAAATTTTAAACGTTACCAAATTTACATGTTAGAGAGTTTGTACATAATAATGATGATCCACTTGAAGAACCATATGCTTACCCATGAAATACATAAGTGCAAGTCGCAACGGCCACATTGTTTCATATAAAGAGGCGCACGTCTTCTGGCGTACTACCACGACACGATAGTAATCCATCAGCTAAGTTCATTATCCGCATTTGACATTTACAATATTTTTTTTAAATAGAACAGGTTTTTGCATGTATTTTGTTTATAATAGCAAATTGTCAAAGTTTTCGTATAGTTGTATATAGTTGTTGCACTTGTGCCTTAATGTAATATAGTAATTCGCCTTGGATAGAATAAAGCAACGCAACTTACTATAGTCATTTTATTTATATTTTATATTCTATTTATAAAAAAGTTTCGCTAACTTTTTTGCATTATGTCTTTAAAAATATGATAGAATATTTTTTTATGCAAGAACGGGGATTTCGGACAGCAATGACAATCAAATGGCCGACATTGTTTTGGTAGAGTTGTTTTTGATTATAATTTTTACGCGGCCAAAGCGTAAAATTAAAGAAAAAAGATTATTTGATTATTTGAAATACGAGGTTTCAATTAAAATTAAGAACAAATATTCCTATCAAGCTAGTTCCTTCAATAATTAAAAAAAAGTTTAATCAATGCGTGCAAGGAGTATCATCTGCGCTAATTGAAACCAACGCAAAACTTTATTTTGTTGAAATGTTTCTTTTTTGAATTCCTATCTAAAGAGTTGAAACATAACCATATTGTTCCGTCTGCTACAGTTCTTTATCTTTGAAACCATGAAACTAGACATATAAAGTTTTGAAATAAATTATGTTATTATGGCCACCAGATCAATAAAAGCTAAAATGGAATTAAAAATTAAGGGTGTCCCTATAGGCACGTCTTTTTCTTAAAACCATAATAGGCAGAGACTTGAAACTTACTTAGATTTTGTAGTGCTATGTCCATAATAATAACAAGATTAAAAAGTTAAATAAGAAAATCATAATATACTAAAAAGTGCCCCTGCGATTAAATTGTATCTCCTAAACAATTAAACATAAGGCATAAGGACACATTAGAAATTAGAAAGTATTCTTATAGCGTAAGCCTTTCTACGTATCATTTCTTACCTTCTGAACTGTACAAGAGAGACCGACAGTAGTTTTAAATATTTTACAGCAAATATTAACAACATAAAATTAAAAATGCAAGGGTAGTCTATATTCGTTTTATATAATATTAAGGGGAACAAAGACTTTTAAAGAAATTTAGAATTAGTCGAAATTTTATTTCATTTTGATTCCGGGATCTTTAGGTATATTTCTTTAACTTTATATATTTTTCTTAAACTCACTCGATTTTAAATTGTTTATGATTTTAAACATTTTCTGGTAATAAGAGAACTCTCGTATATTTTGGCTAAAATTCGGTAAAATAGGAATAAAAAAAATTTCTCGGTTATAGGCAAAAATGCCGAGTGTACGCAAACACTAAAAACCAAAACGAGATATTACACAAAATTTGCTTAAAATTATAATGAAAATAAAAATATTTTGTATGTTCTTATATTTCTAACATGTTTTGGGCAGTTTATTTCATTAATTTTTTGCGAAAAATTTTTAAACAATATCTTTGGTAGTTATTAGTATTATTTTTTTATTTGCTATTGTTAAGTTTTCAAAGAGCTGATTGATTTACAGCTTACACAATCTACCTAAAGACGAAGTCTGGGCGTTTTCGTGCAAGGTTGATGTTAGTCTATCAAAAGTTTTTTTTTTATCCAAACTTGAATTAAATTAATAGTTTTCGGCCAAATTTGGGTCCGCCTGCTCTTAAGGTTGAGCACGGGAACGCACCTATTGTCTTTTCGCGTTCTTATTTGTTTTTGAATTAAAAAAATATAAGTTAAAATTTAAAATGTAAAGACATTTTGCCCTTTTTTTCAAAATATCTTGAGTAAAAGAAGTGTTACAATTGCTATCCCAGAGAGCCGAAAAAAGGATTATTTTTTTTTTTACTTATTTATTAGTTTTTGTATTAAGAAATAATTTTTTAATTTTGCAAACGCTACTAAAAGCTTATATTGTATGTATGTATGCAGTGTTTCCAGAAAAAATCTGGTTCTTATCCTCAATTTGACTTATGATGTCCCCAAAAATCCCCAACGAAAATCCCCAATTTCGTTGCCAAAAAGAAACAATTTAAAATAAAAATTTACAATTTTGAAAAATTACAAACAAATTTCATAGCAATAAGTTAAGTTTTGGGTGTGCGCACGCTCTTCAAAGTTTTATATGAGCCTTACAGTATGAACTATATTGATATTTTGGTCATATATTTTTAAAATGTCTTTTGAGCTTAAAATCGTATTATTATAAGTTGTACCTTTGACTTTTAAATTATTTATTTAATTTTTGGTAAAAGGCAGCAAGATTTTAAATCATTTATAGCACCCTCCCCCCTAAAATAAACGTAATAAACGCGACTTGTAAAAATGACGTCTGCCATTCAATGGAAAAAAAATTTTGTGCAACACATGAAAAAAATAAAATGCGCAAATGGCGCATGGAAATGCCTTACAATTAATAACTGTGGAGGAAGATAAAGCATTCTTGACAAGCCAGAGGCAGGAAGGTCGACCAGGACATATGTCCGGAATTGACTATAAGACATTTTAAATGGAGATTCAAGCTGAATACCGCGAACAGATTAACTTAAAGCGAGCTGAATGTAATAAACGTGAAAAAAATATTAAAAGTAAGATTAATAACGAACTTAAACTATTAATGAACTGTTATATAATAGAGGTCATTTTTTATGTTCAAGGTGAAAGTGATTAAGGTTTTTAAGCCACAGAGTCCCATGATGAAACTGCTAAAGTTTGCTCAAAAAATGCAAGAGTAAAACAAAAAATTATAACTCCAAAATTAGCTATTGCATTAGATTATTGCGAAATAAGTAACAGAGATGCTGTTCACAATATTTCTGCTGTATTGCAATCATTAGGAAAAGACATTGCTGACTACGTATTTAATAGATCTTCAATTCATATGGCAAGAAAAAAAAAAATGCGTAAGAAAAGAGCGTCGAAACTACAAAAGAATTTTAAATTGAATAAGCAAGACATTATAACATTACATTGGGGTGGTAAACTTTTACCAGCAATAACGGGCAATGCAAATGTTGATAGACTTCCTATAGTCATATCTAGTGGAAAGATGGAACAGTTGTTGGAAATACCTGCAATGAAATGTGGTTCAGGAACAGAACAAGCCAATGCTGTTTATAATTGTATTTCCAAATGAGATCTAGAAAGAGAAATTAAAGGCATTGCGTTCGATACAGCTGCGGTCAATACTGGACGCTTGAAAGGTACATGCATGTTACTTGAAAAATCCTTATCAAATTATATTGAAAAGTGTTTTTGAAACCAAATTTGACTGCAGTACAAGTCCCTTCGTTAAATTATTTGAAAATTTTAAAAACTCGTGGAACAATTTGAATATAAACAATTGGCAGGCTGGAATTCAAGATGAATTAGCTATGTATCATTTGCAAGGGTCCAAAAAGCAGCCTAAAGAAGATTATAAAGAGCTTTTGGAGCTTGTCCTGATGTTTCTTGGCGAAAAATTGAACAAGTCCAAAGCAAGCGTAATGATATGATCACCAGGAGCTTTTCATCATGCATCGTGGATGGCAAAATCCATTTATAGCTTGAAAATATTTGTGTTGCGGAAGGAATTTGCTTTATCAGAGATTCAACTGGCAGGATTGCGTAAAATTTGTATTTTTATAATCCAAATATACATAGAGGCCATGAAAGCACCACATACAGACTTTAAATTTTTAAACAGACTTCATAATTTCGAAAAAATTTATACAGATATATAAATCGACTATATCAAAATACTTTAATTTTAATAAACATTTTATAAAAATGAATGTAGAATTTTTTCTACTTTCTTGTAAAACAATTTAAATAAAAAAAATATATGAATAAAATATCAATATAGTTCATACGTTAAGGCTCGTATAAAACTTTAAGGGGCGGGCGCACGCCCAAATCTTAACTTTTAGCTATGAATTTTTTTTGTGTTTTTTTCATAAAACTGAACCGATTTGGGGGGTGAGAGTTGGTAAAATCAAACCGTTAAAAATTAATGTCACCCTAGTATATAGTAAGCTAAAATAAAAAAAAAAACATGTAACAATTATTCAAAATTGTTTTTTTTTTTTTGTTAATTCAGAGAGACACATTTTCATTTAAAGCATGAAATTAAATAAAAAAACAAACTTTGAATGTTTTGTTAGTCACATGATTTTTCATTTTAGCTGACCACATGCCTCTATAATACAAGTCAAGTCGGTTAACATAAAAATAAATTATAACTAAACATTTTTAACTAAACATTTATTTTATTTTAGTAAAGTAAAGTAAAATTCAATAGCAGAATTTATTACTTTAAGAAATTTTTAAAATTCTATAAACGGGGCTTTAAATATGTTAACTCAACCGCACAGTAGCACAAATAAAGCAAAAATATTCAAAGTTTTAAATAAATGCCTGTAAATCAAACAAGTGGCGATAATGAAAATAGCTTGGAACGAAAAATCCCCGAATTCCTCCCCACGATATTCTCTCCCCAAACTAATGTTGAAATCAACTATTTGGGGAGAAATCCCCTTATCTGACTTCATTGTATGTATGTATGTATATCTGTAGAGCATACATTGTAGTACCTATTTGTTTCTGGTTTAAGGGTATAAAAATAAGACTTTAATGCACGCTTACAATGTGATGTGTAATATAATGTACGGTTATTAACATGTTTTTTTCCTTCTAATAAAAATGTTTATTGATATAATTCATTCTACTGGTTGAGTAACTGTTTGTATAATGTAATTGCATTTGTTATTTCTGCTATTTAACGCACGTATTTATATACGGATGTATTTATATACGTATGTATTTATATATGTTTACACTTATGTTTAAAAATTTTGTTGCTTGGATGCGACAAGTAGCCAATTAAAGTGAAGAAGATATGCTTGAGATATAAAACTTTCTCTCCTATTTCTTATATGGTAATGCTTTCTGAAACAAGTTAGTCTATTAATAAAAATGCAGATTTACTGATTGGATTGTATACAACTTTTACATCATATTTTCCTTAACATGAAAAATTATTAAGATAATATGACTTTAAAAAGAAGAATAGAAAGTTGAAATATTTGATTTAAAAGAACGCATAGATTGGGGAGAAAAAGTGCAATTCTTGTATGAAAAACACGTCATTCTCTACTAGTACGTACTACTCTCCCCAGGTATTTTACCGATTTAAAGGAAATTTTTTGTTTTTGCAAAACTTTGGCCATAGACTTTATGATAACCAGTTGGGTGTCTCTCTTCTTTAAAAACTGTTTTTGTTATGTTTAGAGTGGAAACATTGAGTGGACAAAGGCTGTAAAGGGTTATCTATTTCAGCTACGCCTAGAAAGACCCTAATACGAACCCAGTCATTTGCAAATTTTAAAGATTTAGCAGTAATAGATATATTCGTAAGTATGTATATGTTTTTATATACTTAACGGCAATGGATGTTTTTCAATAACAAATTTGATATAAAGTCTATTTTAAGGCTGAAAACCTCTATGTATGAGAAAAAAAAACTTTTTCTGTTTTTTACGTTTCTTATTGGCTGAAATTCATTCACCTTCAGTAAATATTTCTGACATCCAATACACAAAAAAGTCAAAGTAATTAGTACGGGTCGTATTTATATTTACAACATTTCATAAGCCAAGGCATCATTGTCTAAGGTTTAATTAAATAGCTAGCATCTCACATTAAAACGTATGTATATATCTGTAAATGAAATTTGTTAAAATTTTATTTTGTTAGTGTTTATACAAAAATGGAATATTAAGGAAGATATAAATTGGACTTTTTTTGTGAAGCTGTGTTATAAAATATGGCCTTGAAAAGTGAATTAGAAAGAAATTAATAGATTAATAATTGTATTGCTGATCTATTGACTTGAAATAGGTGTATATCAAAGGATAGATCATATGAAGTATGAAATCTAGTCATGTTGGATTCGCTAGTCCAACGGCTGTAAGGTCAGCATAAATATTTAAGCAATTAGTCTCATAGACGTGTTGTCAAAAAATCAAAAAATAAATAAATAAATAACATGAAAATTGATCCCACAAGATAGCATAAAGATTAGTAAATGTTGGTGATAACAAGATTAACTTTAAAATATTTAGTGCCTATCTAGAAGCATGTTAAGAAAAAGCTTCGGCTTATGACGACAAGAATCAAAACGTAGACAATAAACTTTCAATACTATAAGGCAGCGACTGTTCAAAAGAAATACACTTATTATAAGAGAATTTGTATCTTAGCAAAGGAGCCTTGCAATATCATCTTTTTTGTGATAACTGCAATTAAGATAGATTGACAACAATATGGAAAGCCGTTAGTCATGTTGCAAATACCAAAAATCTGACTTATACTTTTTTTGCTGGGGTTGGGTCTTAGTAGGTACGTCTGTACAAAAACGGGCAAAATGAAAAAATACCGTCTGATATTAGAAATGAAAAACGAATACATAAACCTTTTCTTTTTTAGTTAAGTTTGAATTCGGCGTTATGAAAAGAAAACGCCGAATCGTGGGATTTCTCAATAGTTAAATTAGATTTGGCAGCCGCACTTTGGTCAAACAAATTGAACCACTTTAGTTACCTATAAAACAGGGAAAATTGCAAAAGAAAAGAAGGAAAAGAATTTCAAGAAAAGTAAATATATTCAAGATAAAAAGGACAGAAGGGAATAGAAGATGAAAAACGACAATAAAATGCTTATCGAAAAAGACCTTCGCATAGTTAGGTAAATGGGTCAATTCAACGAGGAATGGTGAAGAAACCCAGGCACAAGTTCTAAAAAACAAAGAAATCTTATTTTATTATTATGATAAAGCTTTGCAGTCGCTGCACCATCTAGCTTTAACTAGATTATAAAAGCATTGTCAATGTATTGTTCGCAGGGAATGCCACAAGAGACGTTATTTTTTAGCGTTGTCCCTTTCTCATATTCCCATATTCCCGTGCCCATTTAATGGCGGTGGTCTAATTTTCTGCAATCGTACTTAATGATGATCGATTTCCCCGCTCCTTATTTGATGTGATAAGAGCAGCTAAAAAGAACATAACTGCAGAACATATCCCTGCTTTGTATTCTACAGAGCCTTAACCAGTTCGCTGAGTTTTTTAAAGCGAATATTTTTGCCCCTAAGATGCTACAGTTATTTGGGAGACTGCATCTGCTCTGCAAATATTTGATAAGAAATTGAAAGAACCCTCGATAACCAATTACATTCCGCTAACCGCTATTGTCTCCACTATAAATTTTTACAGTCCCTTCTACGTCTGTATTAGGAGTCTTATGGCCTCAGGATTAAACGTGTTCAAGCTTTTAGCTGTTTTTAAATGCTGCTCAGATAATAAAACATTGCATTTATTTATTTAGTAAGTTAAATGTAGCCAAGTCGTTAAAAATGTTCATTTTTTAATCTTTAATGCAACTTTATACATTATATTTATCATTTAAATACACATACCTTATCTGAAGTTTAACCACGGCAAGAAACTAGATGGATGGATTTGCTGTGTAATAATTTAGAACTAAATAAAAAGTAGGTGTGATGCGTAGAAAATCCATGCATAAAAATAATAAATAGTTGCTGTTGAAACACAAATAAGTAAACATATCTACGTATGTATTTGTGTGTATCAGCACGAGAACCTAAGGAAGTCTTAGGAAAACTAGGGTAAATATTTTGATTTGATTTGCTAGTTTCAATTTATATATATATATATATATATATATATATATATGAGTTGAATACGTACATATTTGTTGACATTGAAGAGTAAAAAGTACTGCATATAAATCTGTGTGTACGTGCAAATATACAACAATATACTTTATAAAGCAACTTACCAATTACAGTTAAGTATACTAACAACACTAAAGGCAGATGTGATGAAACTTGACACTCATAAGGACCCTCATCACGTTCGTTGGCATATTGGATTAAAAGTTTCCAATCATTTGGTTCTTCAAACTCTAACGAGTATCTAGAATCACCGCTATACGTATGGCGACCAAATGTAATAAGTGCCAGCTCGTCGCCTTTTCGACGCATCCATGATACCTTTTATCGTTTAATTTATTGTAGCAAAAGTTGTGTATTATATTTGTGATGTAAAAAAAAAGAAGAGAAAATAAAACATTAGTATTGGAAAAACAAATAAATGAGCAATTGGATAAATTCTATCCAATATAACTGAACACATTACGATATTTGAAAAATAACAAGAATTTAATGATTTTGAAATTTTTCTTAGTAAGTACGTGCTTGTTCTAGCAGTTTCACTGCTTAAGCACAAACAAAACCACTAAGAAAAACCAGAGCAAAACGTGTGGAAAGATTGCGGGTGCGTGGAGAACTTACAGTGGAGACACTTAAGTTTTGTCCTTTGTTTATGCTCTTTCAAAATGATCTGCATAAAAACCACAAAAATATAATATAAGTTTACAATTTTGGACAATATTAATTTTAAAGTATAATGTATATACTACTACTTACATACATTATCTTTACTTTTATGATATTACTGCGAAATAAATAAAAGTCAAGGCAAAATTCGAAATGTCAAACTTCATATATAAAAAATATGCGTTAAATTTTTTTTATATGTATGTATGTAGTTTGACATTTCTAGCAGCGGTGAAAATGAATGAACTTGCCATTGCAATTTCCTCGTTTATGATTTCGCCATGATTGACATTTTTTAAATTTTCGAATTCTATTTAAGGACACTCAAAAAAATTAAATATTAACTGATTATAGTTTATTTAAGAAGTTTTCAGTTTAGTTAAAAATAAATGAAAATATGGTTGTTTTAGGAAGAAAATATTTGTTAACATTTTATGTCTGTTGTTAAAAAACGAACGATTATAAAATACTGTTTTTCGGTGCAGTCAAAATTAACACTTAATTTTTAGGTTGTTGCAGTATAAATGAAATATGTATTCTTAAAAAAATTTTTGTAAAATATTTTTAGGTCTATTGTAAAAATATTTTTCTTTAAACAAACTTTTTTATGAATATTTGAAAAAAAAAATATATATATATATTTGTATATGTATGTATATAATAGTACAAGAAAATTTTTGGAAGAAACATCCAAAATATATAAGTTTTTCTACGAAGGACAGAATTCCACCAGATTTTCTTGAATATGAAAACGAGAAGGATTTTACCCAAAAAAGCCAAAAACTTTAGGAAAACATTACTTTTTTTTGCAAGAAATCAAATGTTTAAAATAAAACAGTAGTTTTTATGTTTTCGTGGGTTATTTGTTCTTGTTTGAATTACATAAGAAAAACAATTGTTTTTATTGTTTTTGTAAATAATTTTAGGGTGTACAGATGAATAAAAAAGTGGTTTAGTTTAATCTTTTTCTAGGTTTAAATATATTATTTAAAATAAATATAAAAGCAGTTGTTACTAATGTTTTGGGAGGTGATATTTTGTTAGTTAAAATAAATGAAAAAACAGTAATTTTTACTGTTCTGGAATAAATTAAAATTATTAGTTTATACATATTTTGTGTTAAAAAAATACTATTCAAAAACAATTGAAAAATTCATTTAATTTAAATGAAATGTAAGTGGACGATTTTTAAATGAAAAAGTAGTTGTAAAAACTGATTTTTCATTTAAATTTACCTACATAATATTTTGAGTGGATAATTAAATTTACTAGATAAAATGCATGTTCTGACACACGCGCAAAACGATAAAATTATTTAAACATGTTTTAGAAAATTTTCGACTTAAATTTCAGTTGTAACAAATTGCATCAGTTTGCCTCAGCATATACTTGTGGTTTAAATCCGATAGATATACAGCGATTAATTATTATGTATTATGTATTCATTCTGCCGGTATCTAATTTTAACTGCTCTGTTTGTGCAAGTTAAATGATGAAATAATTAAATTTTAAATAATAAAATTTTATGTTAATTTATTGTATAAAAAACTCTACTATAAAATTAATCTCTTAAAAAGTGTAAGCGACAGGTACAATATAGCAAATGAATATATAGCTTTATGTTTTCTTTACTTAAATTCGATGATTTTTGTGAAGTATTACTATCCAATCTGGATGATTTTTTTAAATCTGGTACTCGTATGAATTTGTACCTATAAACGTATGCAGATGTTGTTCAAGGCTTAAGCAATAATTGTAGAGAGAATGTTTTGCATTTACTAAAATTATATTGAAGCCGATTTTTTCTATAATGGAATAATGCTTCGAGTTAATATACCGAACTAAGCAACAATTATTTTCAATTCATTTTGAGTTTGATTAACCAAAATCAACCTTCAACATTTTAAAATCATTAATGGTATTTATTGTCATTCTCTAAAATCAAGATTTTCGACACCATATAAGTCAATCAGCGCAAAATAAACTAAATATGGATTAATGCCTGTGATTATTTAGCTAAGTTTCTTACAATGTGACCATACTTTCTCTTTGCCGAGGATTTACATAACTTTTTTACTACGTTGCTTTCCTCTTGCCTTTATGGATTTGCAGTTTTTTTAAAATTCGATTGGTGGCACCTGTGAACTTAAAAAAATTTTTTTTTTGGATCTGTCTCCATGATTGTCGACTGCCAGGCACTGGGATATGGCGCGTAATAATTGTCGGTTGGTAATGGGTTTAACTATTTTGAGCGAACTCTGAATACTTTTTGAGCTCCAGTTTTAGTTTGGATTCGCATATGAAGCTTGATAAAACTATACGGAATTGGGAGAATCGAACGGGAATTTCATTTTACAGGCCAAAAGAGAGAGAGAGAGAGAGAGAGAGAGACTGAGAAAAACGCATAAGAAAGTAATTGTAAGTTGCTTGGATATAATCTAGGTGCTTTAAGTTGAATAGGTACGTTAGTGACAGGGCATGGAGACAGGAAGTATCATCTGGCCAAAATGAAAGTAAAGAATACGGTAACTGTAAGCTGAGCATAGAACAATTGAACAAGGCTGAGATAATATGTGAATGTCCAGCAATAACAAATATAAGGCTTCGAACCACGGCAGGCACATTATAGAACCCGATGCATAATAAGTCGTTCGATCTGTTAAATATGTTACATGTGTTCAAAAATTATGATAGTGAAGATTAGACATGCATGTGTGTAAAATATTTTTTTTCGACAATTTTATAATTTTTTAAAAAAGTTCATAAAAAAGTAGTTTCAATACGATCAGAATTGCATTTCGAATTGCATCTTTCTTGTGTGACACCGTGCGAACTTTTTCAAATATTCTTGTGAATAATAACCACGATTGCATTGAGTAGTCAGTCAAGGCCTCAAGTCGTATGATTCCACAATAATTGTACAAATTTTGTTGAAAATTTCAATGCTAACATTTGGTACAACATGTAGAACATGCTGTCATCCGTTTGTTGCATTTTGTAAAATGGTAGTAAAGATATTTAGGGTCACTATTTTATTTTATTTTTTTTATTTTTTCCTATCCAGGATTTGAATCGTGGATAATAAAAATGAATTAAAATTTTTACTTTTTCGACTTAAGGTCTTTATTTTATTAATTATTATATATAATTTTTTTTAATTTTAATTTTTTACTCCCATTGTAATTGATTTGAGGCCCAATAGATAGATCTTGAAGGCTTTAAAGAGCGCTTTTTGTATAAAAAATTTAAACATCCATACGAAATTCATTCGTGGGGCTGTTTATATAATAATTGAACACTTAACTTAATTTGAGATCAGAATTTATTTTTAAAAAATTTTGATGTTGGGTTCGTATTTAAACACGTATGTGTATATATATACACATATGTATAAATTATATTAAAAATTTATAAAATGCACGAAAGCATAAACTGTGATACGTGTGCTTTACAACATGTTTGAATAAATATTTGTTAACTACAGCCAATATTTGTTGTAAATACCACAACAACTAATAAAAATTTGTATATATGTATGTACACAAGTGTTTAAATACGTGTAAGAGAATCTTGTATCAACAAAGCCAGAAAACTTTTCGAATTAACTCCAACTGATCAAGTGATGTGTGACAAAGCGTGGTAAACCCCCAAAACAGATTAATTTTGTACATTAAAGCTGTATTGTAAATAAGTGTAAGTTCATTCATATATTGTCACATATTCGACTTCGTAAACTGTTACAATATTTTTAATGAAACCAATAATGTTGCATACAATTTGTAATTTCTCGGGTCAACAAAGCATGTCACAATTTAAATAAAAAAGTGGAAATTTTTTACTATGTTTTTAATAATTTTTTTTCATCTTCAATCAATTTTACAAACAAAAAATCTTCAAAATATTTACAGGTAAAGTATATTTTTACGATTTTTCACGTAGTGATCTTCTCTAAATACCTTTCTCGATTTAAGAGTCGAACTACTAGATTACTCGATAAGCAAAAATACGACTTTAAAAAGTGAAACTAGGAGATTGTAATCACTGTGGCTGCAACGAGAATTGAACTCTTCTGTTTTACCGATTCGCTAAGGTCGGATACACACTTTTGTTCTGTTGATGTTTTCATCACGTATTCACCAACTCATTTACGGCAGCCAAAAACCAATCGTTGTCCTTTCCTGATCAGGACTAAGGAGGCTTAGGCAGTTATTTTTAATTTATTTGCTTTTTGTACTACCTCATCTACCGTGGCTAAAGGGCAGGACTCACTATCACACACAATCGTACGATTTAATGACACAAAAATCCGACAGAATTCTGTCACATTAAAAAATTTGTTTTAAAATGTCATCCTAGGTGCCACACTAACATGAAACAAATATGTGGGTTTAATATTTTGTTGTTCTTTCTTCTCATTAAAAAAATCATTGCCGCATAGAGAAAAAACATTTTATGAAGCACTTTAAAAGATTATAAAATCATACAGATCTGTCAAAAAGTCTGTTACAGACATGGCCTTTACTTACATTTGCCTCTTAGCTTTTATTGTAACAAATTTGTATATTATGCTCAAATTTGTTAATAATAAGAAAATAAGAACTTACTTACATTTACTTCTTATAGCCTGTTTAGGCTGCAACGAAATTGAGTCGTTTCGTGCTTTCCGCCGATATCAACTTAAAATTACGTAATATCAGATACATTTTACCATTGCCTGAAGCAACTTAATTTACCTAATTCAAACAAAATTAAATTGAAATTACGATAAAGATGGAGGTTTTTGTATAAAGTTCTATTTTGTATGCAACCATGAATATGCAACCCATTATACACGTATGTACATACACTTATATGTACAAAGATATATGTAAAATAAAACTAATGATGTATTATAAAAATTGCAAGAAACTGATTTAATACCGTCCCTAATTTGATTAATAATAACTGTCTTCTTTCTATTTTGTACAAAATTTTTATGCAGAAGAATGAAATAATACTATTATAAATAAAACGAACCGCTGTTTCCGAAATTAACTTAAGGGCCAAATAACTAAGTACAAATACTAAAGGTTTCGTTAGTAATTGAAATTATTAAATTTCGTGGCAGCCTGAACGGATATAACTAAATTTTAAAATTTCTAACAATGTTGTTAAAATAAACTAAAATTCTATTCTTGAGGTACCCAAACTTGAGGGCCTACCGAGAAGTCCCCCTTTACCCTAGGGAGCTGACTGTTCTCAGCTCTACTAAGAAACACCTCTGCCTTACCACTGTGATTTTATATCTTTAGTGGTTCATGAGATACAGAATTTTGTCCAAAATTATTCGTTTTGAAAATACTCTGCAATCTATTAATAAATTATGTCAACTTCTAATAAATAAAGTATCTAAATATGAAAGTTTTAAATCAGATTCTATTTCAATTGTATACCTGAAACAAGGACTTTATTCGTTAAATGTTTTTAATTTATAATTTAAATTATCAATGACATTCTAGGATATCACACAAAAACAATTTATCAACATGTTTTAAGGCATGCTCAGATAATGTAACTCAGACCAATAGACATTTAGTAATTGAAAAATAATTTTAGCTTTTTTTAATCTTTTATGTGAAAGAATATTTTTTTTTTTTTTGAAATACTTACATGCATACATACATACATATGTATGTTAGTTTGAACAAATTTTTATTACATATTTTTTTATTCTTTTTTATTTTATTTTATTTACAATCTATCAATTAAAGATAATAAGTAAATTTGATAATTTCAAGAAAAACATTAATTGCTAAACTTCTGTGAGAACAACAAAACAAATTCAATATAGAAAACTATATGCGAGCTTTTAAATATTAATTAAATTAGCTTTAACAACAACAAAACAAAATAAAAGTGTTTCTCATACATAAACATATTTATAAAAATTTAAAAATTTTAAATAGAGAAAATTTTAAGTATGTATTTGAACATAAAATTAAATACGAAAAGGCAAATCTAGAATATGGTTTCTCTTGAGTCTACGAACTTCACCGGTATCATCTAGCAAAGTTATCGCCAATAAGTTATTATGATTACTTAACCTCTCCAAGTACCTTTTGCTAAAATTCCTAATTTCATCCTTAACCATTCGAATTGATAAGTCATCATGAATAGCTTTGTTTGTTACAAACCATGGGGCATTGACAATGCATCTCAGTGTTTTAGATTGATATCTCTGTAGAATTTCAATATTAGAATTACTGGCTGTTCCCCACGGTTGTATACCATAAGTCCAAACTGATTTTAAAATAGATTTGTGTATAATTAGTTTACATTCAAGGCTAAGCTTGGAACTTCAACTCAGTAACCAAAAAAGGCGTTTAGATTTTAAATTCAAATGTTGTCTTTTAGCCTTTATATGCAACCCTAAGTATTTTACGGACAATTGTTGAGAGATACATTACTACAATTCCCACGACGTAGAGAAAACGTAGCATTAACTTTTATCTTCCACTTATGTAACCAATTTCCTATTTAGTCGAGTTGTCCTTGAAGTTGAATTGATGCATCTGATGGATCAGTGTTGGAGGCAAGAATTGCAGTATCGACAGCGTAGGTTGCAATTAAAATATCATTGTATATAAAACTGGCACCAATACACTGCCCTGAGGAACACCAGCTTTAATATTATAAATTAGTGAAAATTGACTATTAACTTTAACATAGTAGAGTCTTTCATTGAGATATGATTTTAGTATGAGATAGAAATGAGTTGGAAGTAACGTTTTGAGTTTATATAATAATCCATTATGCCAGACTTTATCAAAGGCTTGCTGTACATCCAAAAATACACCTGAGCAATATTCTTTGTTTTCAAAAGATCCTCGTATATAATTTACAATACGATGGCATTGCTCAGGAGTACCGTGATTAGGTCTGAATCCAAATTGATATTCTGGCATGATGCAAAGCTTTTCAAGCAAAGGCAACAATATCTTCAGAAATATTTTTTCAAATATTTTGGAGAACATGACTAGCAAACTTATTAGGCGATAAGACGTTACAACATTTTCTGGCTTCTTTGGCTTTTGTACCATTACTACTTCCGCACATTTCCATTGCGAGGGAAAGTGGTTAATTCTGAGAATTGAGCTTTCTTTGGCAGGGCCTGGATTACTTTCCCTTCAATACAGTCATATCCTGGTGGCCAGACAAAGTAGTAGAAATTCTCTTTAATTTTCAAGCGTTCGCATACAACGGTTTAAACGATTGTGCCATAAAGGTCAATTAACTTCAAATTCAAATTTTATACGTAATGTTATAGCGGACTTAAAAGAGTTCAAAAGTTTGGCCACATACATTAAATTACATTAACTATTGGGAATGTTGTTGAATGTTGTACTTGTCGTTGTAATCGACATCATGTCCAATTTTCATGTGTTTCTCTATAACGGTTTAAAAGATAGGCACATATAGGTCAATTTGCGTCACATATTTGAATTATTTTGTATTACTTTTTGCTATTGGGAGCTATAGTAATACGCATTTTTTTAAATTTTAGGGAAGTGCGCTTCACGGTTCATAATACAATTAAAAAACATGTATGTTGTATGGGAACAACCTTTAACTTTTAGGATTATGAACTGTTTTTAAAACGGGACCAATCTGTAAGCATAATCTATAAAAATACAAAGGATAGTTTGTCAATCTGATTTTAATTTTTACATTCAACATTTCATCTTTAAAAATACATGTTTATTCTAGATCCTTATACATACGAAAGCCAATTTAGGGATGTCCGTCTTACCGTTTGTCCATTTGTCTATGTTTGCGCTGAAATATCATTTCTGAAGAAAATGTCTGTACTAAAAAGCAGTCAATCGGTCCATTAAAGATGGAGATGTGGTCCATTTTTCTGTTGTTGTTTCTTTCTTTGTTATTATCACTTTTGTGTTTTATTGTATTAAAAACCAAAAATTCGGAAAGGAACTCTAGACTACTAAGAAACTCACTAGAAAAAAATTAGCTGTTGATTCATTTTTATAACATTGTGTTAATGCTCTAAACTGCAGGTATAAATGGTATTATAAGTTTGTCATAATGTTAATAATTTCTACAATATTTTTTTCCGGTCCCATATGTAAGGGTATCGATTAAGCGATGTCCGTTGTCCGTAATCGCGTTGAAATTAGTTTTGCCACGTCCTTAGATGAGCTACAGTAAATTTATGACCACCATTCTCCCAAATATAGTTTCAAAAGAGCTGCTATTGGAATTTTGCAACACCCGTCCATAAATAGTGGAGACATGTTAAAAGAATATCGAACGCTTTTATTTTTTCTTTACGTTTTTCAAATTTAGTTATTATTTTTTATTTGTAATTGTTGTTTTTTGCTTTGATGTTTTAAAAACCAACATTTCAGAAAAAGACTGTATAAGTTATCAGATAATTGGAACATTACAAAATCAATATATTAAATTTTCACTTACAATAAAAAATTGGAAATTTCATTAAAAACCAAAAATGCTGCAGAAAAAAACTTTAGATTAGCAAAAAATTGGAATTTTATTTAATCGTTTAGTTTCACAAAGTAAAAAAAAACTTTTTATTTAATTTTGCTATATTATAATAGTAAAAATTAAATTAAAGCCTATAAGATTAAAAACCGAATATACAACGTGGCACAAAAATCGTAATATATCTAACATCACCACGGTGCAGGGTACATAAGATTCTGCACGGCCGAATATAGCACCCTAACTTACTCAATTCACAAGCCATTGTTATGTTTTTCGTTGACTTATTTTACAATAGCGTATATTTGTTCTTGTAAGTTTGCATTAGAATATTTGTTATAAGTAAAAAAATTAAATTTATATGTTTTATAACTTATTCATTTATCTAACTAACTCAAAAGCTTAAAGTGTGAAACCAGTTACAAATGTGGTCGACAGCATTAAAATTTGAATTTTTTTGTAATTATTTATACTTTCCGTGTAATTAATTTACTTATTTACTGAGTTTTAAATAAAATTTTATTTTTTGTTGTGTTGTGTATTGTGTTTTCTTATAAACAGCTGATATGTTGTTACAGAAAAACTGATTACAATAATTAAAAAAGCAGAACGGCACGGAACAGAACAGCAACAGAAAGTAGAGACTAATAAGGCCTTTACGCTTGTGCTCATATAATTAAGTAACAAGTACAAGTATGTATTCTTGGGTATTCTTTAAAGAAATCTTATGTACGTTGTTATCAACTGTGATAAATTTTTACTTGGAAGTATTGTTAATTTAGTATTTGCATTAATAATTTATTAGTTAAAAACAACGTTCTTACCGCGATTATTTTTGATAATATTTGAGAGGGCCATTGTACGTGTGCGTACAGAATTAAGTAAGTTTATTTCTGCAAGGTATATTTACATATTATTACAGGAAATATCGTAGGTATATATAAATTTAATAATGTAAGTTGATTTTAAAAACGTTGGTAATCGAAGTCACAATGGGAAAAAACACATCATCATCTTCAGTTGAGAGAAAAATCATTTAGGAGGCATATAAAAAATATGGAAATATTGCGAGAGTTTTACACATTTCGAAATTTTCTCGTGGTAAAGTCAACAATGCTGTCCAACGCTATAAAAAAATAACACATTTTTAAATTTGCCACTCAAGAAGGCAAGAAAAATTACCCCTACAGAAGATAGAGACTTGGTGAGATTAAGCAAATCTGATCCTTTCCTAACATCCAGCGAAATTAGGGCGCATTCAGAAAGATGCAATGGCATTAAAATATCTGGACTAATAGCTAGAAAAAAACCGAATATAACGAAAGAGCGTTTGTGGAAAAACGTAAAATTTTGGGAATTGGTGGTTTGGAGCGCCGAGTTCAAATTTAACGTGTTTAGCAGAGATGGTAAACCATATATCAGATGATAAACCATATATAAATAACCAAAAGTACAAAAAAAAAAAAACGTAAAGCATGGTGGCTCATCTGTGATGGCGTGTGTTGCTTTACCTCATCAGGGTCAATATGTACAAGATTATACTCGAAAAGAATTTGGATAGTGATTACACCGATTCTTTACCCTTAGCATGGAAATTTTAACACAATAATGAATCCAAGCATTGCACACGCGTGGTCAATAATTGGATTTTATTAAGCAATATTAAAGTTCTAGATTAGCCAGCACAAAGTCCTGATTTAAATCCCATAGAAAAATAATAGGGGATCATAAAGAGGCACAAAAACCAAACAACAAACATATTTTATAGCAAGTAGTTCAGGAGGAATAGAATAAAAAAGGCTCCGCCTAATGTGCTACTTTGGTTTACATAATGTTAAAAAGATGTACTGAAGTGTTAGGAAACAGGGGTTTTCCAACCAAATATAAACTCAATATAAGGTAGAACCCATTAAGAATAAAATAAAATACTTAATAAACTTTTATTCTAGGGTCTAAAAAACATAAGTTACAGTTAATTTAACAAGTATATCGTTAAGCCCAACAATTATTTCATTTATTGGTAATTTGGTATTTTTATCATCATAAAGTTTTTATTCGCATTAAAAAATGGATCAACATTTTTTAATTGCACGACAAAGGGTAAAATTGATGCATTTAGAAAATGGAATACACACGTCATAATACCATTAAAATGAATATTTTAGTTTTTATAGGCAGACGGAGGTACCCCTTTAATTTTTTAAATTTTGAACAAAATTTATTATTATTATAATCATTAAAATCAATAAAATTTTTCTAAAAATACTTATAGACAAATATAGCCTTTAATAGAAAAAAAATTAATATAAGATTTTTATTCGTTCAGCCGCAACTATTCGAAACTCAATAAAAACATATCTAATTTATGTAACATCTCTATTTTAACGGCCTGATGATAAAATCCCAATCCTTCATAATCTTCTATATGTAGATGTGTAATCGAAACTTAATAAAACAATTCAAAACATCATGGCAACTTCTACCTTCATGTTAAAAATGGACCTGTTATTTTTAAATGCCATCGATATTATACTCCTACTATAAACAAAATTTACAACGAACGATATTAATACAGAATTTGCTAAAAACCCCATTTTTCAATACCATTTGTTTCAATATTAGTCCATTAAAGTTCAGTTTGTGCAAAATTTATTCACAAACAGTGGTTGTGTAGGTGTAAAGTTTTTTTAAACCGCCACCTGGAAAATCAAACCCTAAAATAAGAGAAGTGAAGACAACCAATGTATGCCATTTATGTTTTTGTAAGCCTTTATTAATAAAAAAATATATTGAGAAAGCTAAGACCAATTGACCAGCAAGAAAATTGTTATGCACTTTCGATAAAACGATTAGATCCGATTATATTTCTGGTCATATCTCTTAAGATTTATTGTCAAATGCTAAAATTTTACTATCATTGGAAAGAGCACTTTCTTACGATGATAGCAATAAATAAATTTAATTAATAATTACTTTTACAATTCTGGAGACATGAATAGAAGCATTATTTTGTTGCAGCAGTCATCGTTATTGCATTTTACAATAATAGGTTGATTGTTGCCACGACCATAACTCCATCTTTTTTGCTGTAATAGTGATTTTAAAATAGCTTCCATATTCTCATGCCTTTTACTTGAATGTCCCGTTTCACATGATTTTTAGCAATGTAACTAATTTTCTTTTCGAGCATTACTCATTATACCACCTTCTGTATTTTACTGCTTAAATACTTGCCTGGATTTCAGCGTAGGAGCTGATTTTTGGTGTTGAAAAAAAGTGTTGACGGAATAATTAAGATTTTTTTCGGTTAAAGCAGTTGCAAACGTTCCTCTGTAATTATTTTATTAGTTTTCAATATCTTTTAAGTATCCACGGTAGTAAGATTTCGCCCACCTTCTATGCAATTAGCCGACAAGAATGCACTGCCGAACAATAAACTTTTTTTTGCTATATTACTACACTTTTCTTGTACATTTATCACTAATATTTTTTTAAGATAATATTTTTTTTTACTTGCAACGGAAAAATTTGTATTTATTTTATCATTTTAAAATATTCTTGCATTCAGTTTATCGTTGCTGTTATTATTTTTCCAGTTATAAGAAAATATAGTTTACGATGGTAAAAAATTTTGAGCTGCCGACAAAAAATTTAAAATTTTAAATATGTGATCAAGAGTGTGAGTATAAAATCTCTTTTTTTGAGATTTAAATTCCGTAACTATTTATTCAAAATGGCTTTCATTTTTGCAACACTGTAAAGGAAACAACTAGAGTTCCCCATGGCTTTACGCATTGGCCCCAGATTTTTTCTTGTAATGCAATTCAGTTCCCGAAAGAAATATTTTTAGTTAAGCTAATCGTTTTAATTAAAAATGATTTTTTTTTCTGCTTAATTAAATATTAACAATGTAGTATACATAATAATTTTATTGCTTTAAAGTTTAATAGATTTTAGGGAGGAAAAAACTTTCACAAAATCTTTCAGAACATTTTTTGTTTAATAAAAGAGGACTAAAGTTAAGAATAAAAAATTATTATAAAGTCAGCTCATTGATATAAATTAGTTTGGAGTAACGAAATCTGCTTTTAATTTTTTAATTATGAGTAAACGCAGAAAAAAAAATAAAGTTTAATAAATTCGTTAAGGTTACAAACTTTTAAGACTTATAACAATTTTTTTCGAAATTTGTTAAGACTTTCAACTTAAATGATAATTGACGTGGATTTCTATTTGCTGAAATAAATTTGTTAAATAGATGCGAGTTTAAATTACTTATTTTCTGTTCAATATTTCCTGTTTTCTTTAACAATTAACACATGATTTAAATATAATTTTGCGTTTCTAATAAAGATAAAACTAAAAAATAAATTACCTAAAGTCTGACTAAATGTTATTCATTTGTTTATCTGCTAACTCATAAATATCTCAAGTTATATATAATGTCTTGAAAAGGTTCTTTATATGAAAGTTTTCAACTTGCTTATGTGACATAAAAATTATATTTAATTACACTGTACAATGATTAGCCGTACTGCAATCAAATATTGTCAAGTTTTATTAAGTTTGTATAGATGTTTAAACGAAGGTATATGTGTTTTGGAACAAAAAAATATAGAAATTCACTTCACGAACCTGGAAGCTGTTGGTTTTTCCAAACATGACTTAATAAATTTTAAGCAATGTATCATAATGACGAGGTTTTACATTCTTGATGTTGTTATTGATGGTAATGTAATGTGTTAAAGTAGTGATGGCAAATTCTGTAAAGCAGAGTTGCTAGTAGCAACAGCAATCAATATTAAAGAAAATTATAATATTTTGTATAGAGATCATTTTGCAAAAATATAAAAAATAAAATATCGTAAAAAATATATTTCAAATATAGACTCTTTTTCACATAAAATTTAGTCACGGTGATGATTAATTTATGTTAGTTAAGTTTAAGCGTGCTTACTTCCCAGTTTATTTATCAGCCCAATTATAAACAGTAATTACGTGCGAGTTTTTTCCCTTTTTCCTTTTCTCCCATTACACATTTTTTTCCTTTTTATTGACTACGAAAAGTGAAAAAATTCAGGGAAAAAAGTAAGTATTATGAACTCTAAAAGAAAAGTAATATGTAAACGAATAAAAAAATCCCTTTAAATAACTATAATGCATTTTATTTTATTATTTTGTTCCTACGGAATTTACAATTGGAGGAATCTTTTCTCGAGAAAATTTTTTTTCGTGAAAAAGAAATTGTATAAATATTTATTATTTATGATTGGGCTCTACTTAAATTTATCAACTTTAGGACTCGAAGGCTATACCACTGCTGCTTACTTAGCTGTTTAAAAAGATTTTTTTTGTCGCAATAAATTAACTTAATAAGAATATTAAATAAAAAATAAAGACGAAATTAAAGATTTAACAAAACAGCAATAACCAACGAATGATTTTATTTAAACTGCAAGTAGTTTTTAAAGTTAGGAACTCTTGTTTTGATTCATAGAAAATAAAAGTTAATTATGAAAAATGAGTTTGATGTTAAAAATACGGCGTATTAGAAATACAACCGATGCAACTGCCCCTTATTTATATTTGGGTTATAAAAACCGCATAACGATCAATAGTAATACACCGCAAATCTGTAAAGATTTTTGTTATATTAATACATGTTATAAGTACCCTCAATAAGTCTCAGCATAAAAAAATTTTATGCGAGAAATTTTATTTGAGATTTACGGCTAAGAAATGTAGTACTATGTTTGAAACCGTATGCCCAACAATTAAACTGTTTTTCAACTCAGAAATTATGAAATATCATTAAACAATCATAACATATTTTAACAACTTTAAAAAGTTATTATTCTCCATTGACCCAGCCAACCAAATACGAAATATTATACCCACAGAAAGATGTTTCTATCGTTTTTTATTTTTTAATTTATACTGTTACTTAGACTTTTGCTTCATTACTTTCAAACGACATATCTAGCTTTTCAAATTTTATTTCGATTATTAAATTTTTTTTATTTTTACGATTTCATTATTTTCACCTATTGCTTCATTTTATTTATTCATCGTGTTTACTTTATTTACTCGGTTCTGTTGGTTAACAACACACACTTTATATCTATAAAAAAGTAACATCTGCGTTCGATTTCTTGCCTAAAACTGCAATTAATATTGATATTTATAGGCAACTTAAAACGCGTTGCTGCTTCTATTATGAATAATTCTGGCAGCTTCTTCTGGCTGTTTTTTTTTTTTTTTTTTTTGATAGTTGTACTTATGGTTTGAAATTCTTGTTAAACTTCAATAGAGCTTAAATTAATTTTTGTAGTGTTGTAAGATTTTATAAAGGCTATTTTACTTTCTTAAAGGTATTAAAACCACTTTTGTAACAGAAATTCTGTGATGGTATCTTACAATGTACTCAGTAATATAATTCTAGCAAAAAATTACTCCAAATAATACTTTTTAACCAAGAATTAACCGTATCTCTACTAAAAACATTTATTCACACCTTAGGACATAAATTACAGTGATTTTTGTTGAAAAAACTATGCGATGAAAAAACTATGGCGTCAATTCTAAAAAACTCGATGATGAAATAAAACTTTACATGGAAAACAAAAGCAAATTTAAAAAAAAATGTTTTTGAGAGACTAAACTCCTCATGCAAAATTCTCACGTTTATTTAATTTTTGTAATGAAAAGAAAACAAAAACAATGACCACCTCTTTGTTTTTGGTTTCCATTAAATTTTAACTTCAACGGCGCGTTTTTGAGAATAGACACCTATAATTTCTATAAGCAATACTTTCGTCAGATTAACAAGATTTGAAATTAAATTGTTATTTTGCACAAGAAGAGCTGCACGGTTCGCTTGAGCTAAATAAATTTTGGTAAGATTCTAATAAAAATAAAGTTATTATACTTAATTCAAAACATTAAGTATTTACAACTACGATATATTTTAAATATTATATACCACATGCATATAATATTATATTGTATGATTAAATAAGAATAAATGATGTTTGCTTTTAAACATATTTTGCTTTCGCCCTTAGCTGAATGGTTTTTTATTAGCTATTAAATTTAGTTTTTGTGTGTTTAGTTTAAGGACTTACAAAACATGTCATAAAATTAAGTAGTTACTACACGAAAAGATATAACATGTTAAATATGCACCCAAAAGGACAAATTCTTATTTATGCAGACATATTTGAAACCGCATGTATTTACATACTCTCGAATACAAGAAATGTATTATAATTTTATCCACATTTTTAAACATATTTTGTATTTAACCACAACCATTAGAATTTTAATATTTGTTACGAAGAAAGTAAATGAGCCTGTGCAAAAACAAAGAAAAAACATTATTTTTATCAAATGTTCTTTTTTATGTAAGCGCTCTTTGAACTATTGCCAGCTTTTGATCAGTCACATTTACAAAATGGAAAATAGGACTTAAAATCTTTATGACTGTCAACGTTTTCTTAAGCAATCTCAAATTTGAAATTCATATTAATGACACATCAGATTTGTATCCATTCTTCAATGGCATTATTTAGGGATGTCCACTTTTGGTGGTTTTGTTTCTAAGCCCTTTAAATATTAAAAATATTACATATTGCTTCTAAATACAAAGTTATTCAACACTCATTATATGCGGATAAAGTAATATTTCATTTCAAACCCAAATGCTTAGAGCGAGTTAAAAAAGTATTCTAAAACTTTCTAGTTCATATTAAAAAGTAATCAAAAATATTTGCAACAAAAAGCTGTGGATCCAACGATACTTTTCTTCAATAACAATTTAATCGAAACTTTCTCCGATTTAAATATTTTGATTAAAATTTTTGACAAAAATTACTTTAATAAGCTTATTAAAGATCTCTTACTACGTTCAAATATTATATAACTCAAACCAAAAAACTCAAAAACCAAAAAAAAAAAAAATTTCAAATGTTTTAATTTAGTCGAATATTAATTACGGAATTCATGTTTACTGTCAATGTCTGAAAAGATGTGTACTAAATACATTTGCTACAAATTTTAAGTCCTTGTTCATCAATACTTTTCAGTTTTATACCGTAACTTTTTTGAATCCCATTGCAGCAACTGAGCAGGGGTGGAATCGTTAAATCCGTGAACGTTCAACACGCATCGTACAAATACGTTTTTTGAATTATGACATACGGTAACTGATGATACTTCACAATATTGGACGTTTTTTACGAATTGTCATCCGTTAACGAAGCTACAAATTCGCTAAAAAAATAGGAATTAAACCATATTAATTTTTGTTAAGTGATCAAATTATATTTGCAATAAGTTGAATCTAAGGTTCATGAACGAACAAAAAATTTGACAAAAAACATGCTTCCTAATTGAGCATAAGGAAAATCTACTGCTAGCAGACAATGGAATGAGCTTTCTAAGTGTATGAACGCACTATTACCGCCAGTTAGTGATGTAAGGATTCGAAAAAACGTAATTCGAATTTATATTTTTTGTAAGAAGAGAACATAAATTTTTAATTTTTTGTATAAGGCTGATCAAATTTATCAAGCAAAGAAAATTTTTATTTTTTATTTTAAAAAAGCAGACTGGGGGAGGCTCTTATGAAGAAAAGTTGCTGATGTTCAGAAAAGAACAGTAAATTGAAGCAGCAGCCCTTCAATGAAGCTTTACAGGAAAAAAATCGGTTTTTAACTTTGAAAACAACGGAATGTGAAATACTGACCAACCTGAATACTCTAGCTCTATTTCTAGAATGTTTTAATTTAAAAAATATTTGGAATCAATCAAAAGATTACAATCCGCTTGAAATCGTATGTCAGAAAATGCACCAGAATATCTTACGGAACAATCAAACTATGTTCGAGAAATGCATCTAATCTAAGAAATGCAAACAACTTTAGACTACCAAGGGCTACAACAGTGATAATGCAAAGAACTCTGTTTTTCAGTAAGTTATATACTGTAATGTAATATTTTTTATAGTATTGTTATTTTGTAAAGTATTTTTAATACTTATTAATTAAATAAATGAAAAAAAAAAAAATAATAATAATGCCATTTAGTTCATGGCAACGTATCACATATTTTATTTTCGTATGATTGTCGATACCATCACGGATGTAACGACTCCACCCCACGTCATGTTGTAGTATGTTCCAATAGCAAATTAACTGTATATGTTGTAGAGATGAGCGATACTTCAATACCTACAATTACTGTGATTAAAAAACCTCTGGTCACTACAGTGACTAAGTTTGTCAAGTAACAGTTCACGAAATAACGTTCTTCTACATTTGCACACGTACAGACTTAAATTTCATTTTACTTTCTGGAGAGAAATATTAGTACTTTTGACCCTTTCATTATTTCATATGTCAGAGTGGCTTCATTGTCATGTAACTTTTTCTTGCTTTTTCTTATTAACAACACCTATTCCTTTTTCCAAACTTCACACATACATACCTATGTAACAAAACAAAAAAATAATGTCTTGTGCTTTTTAATTCTAACCTATTTTCAGTGTTACCGAGTTTTATATTACTGGCCAAAATTAACGACAGTTGCTTTTATTGCAGAAATTAAATTACCTTTTGCATTATGGTTACTGTTTGCATAATATATTATTAGATATATGTGCTTAATAAAAAAAGATCTGCAAACGGTGACCATGGGAACTATTAAAATGAACGATGATTTGAAAATCCCGTTCACTGTCAACGATGTTCCTTAAAAATCACAGGATCGCTCATCCCTAATCTGTTGCACAATACCTCAAAAATTCAATCCGATTAAACTCTGAAGTTCGCAGCTGCATAATAAAATAACCTAACAACCTACGTATCATGTAAGACCCATGTGATCCAGTCATAACAGGGAATGATGTAGCAGAATGATGTTTGTCACCCCATTGGTCCTAAACAAATAATAAAACTGTAACGGGATTATTTCTGTTGATAAAATATTTTTTGAGAATTTTGTTAATTAGATAGTAATTGAAATGTCTATGCTCGCATCACGTAAAAATTACTAAATGGATTTGAAAAAATTTTGTTGAAAGATCTTTTAGAACTTTGGTTCAAATATAGAATAAATTTTTGGTAAAAATAAGCCATTTCTTAGATTTTTGCAGATGGAACATTCTTAACACTATTTACAAGACTCTACAATAAAAATTTTACAACAAATTTTTCTATATTTGAATTTTAGGCAAGCAAGAATTGACGCGCGGACGAAGTTTTGAGCACTGCTAATAGTGAAACATAAGTGAGAAAATACTTTCGTGATACTATAATAGTTTATTCTTTACTTTAATGTTAAACAATTCTTGTAAAAAAACTGAATTCAAAATCTTTTTTTTAGCTGTCTGTCTATAAAGGCTTAAAAGTTTTGCCACATACATAAATTACATCAACATTAAGGACACTCTTTAGTTTCCAAATCCAATATTTATATTTGCTGTTATAGAGGACTTAGCAATATAGATTCTTTGTAAATTCTAACCGTCTGTCTGAAGCAGGCCATATATGTATATCAAATTAATTCAACTATTGTAACTTCTCTTATTGTTATTAACTACAGGAGCACTCTTTAACTCTTTAACACTCTTTTATTCAAAATTTACAGTTGATTTAACAATACAATTTTTTTGTAAATATTATCCGGTTGTCTAAAGCTGTTCAGCAGTTTGGTCATATAATTCAAATTTCATCAATTTTAAAACCCTTCAAGTTAAACTTCTTAATATACTAGACAAAGTAGTGGACATTCTGTCTAATTTTCAGTTGTTTATATATAACGGCTCGAACGATAGGGCCATAAAGGTCAACTAACATCAATTTTATGGATATCCTTTAATTTTTAAATTCAAACTTTATACTTGCTGTTGTAGCGGACTTAGTATTACAGGTTCTTTGTTAGTTTAAACCGTTAGTCTATAACGATTCAAAGGTACGGCCACATACTTCAAATAACATCAGCTGAACGCCCTTTAATTATCAAATTCGAATTTTAAAATTGCTGTAGTAGCGGACATAGCAATACAGATTCCTTTAAATTTTAGCTGTCTGTCTATAACGGTTCAAAAGTTTGACTACATGCATATAAGTATATCAACTACTGGGACACCCGTTAATATCCAAATAAATATTTTATACTTTTTGTTATAGCGGACTGAGCAATACAGGTCATTTGTGAATTTCATCCGTCTTTCTACAACTGTTAAAATTATGGTCATATACATCAAATTTAATGCACTATTGGGTCACCCTTGAATTTATTATTTTTGTGTATTTATATTTGTTATCACGATCATAGTAATCGACATTCTGTTCAAATTTTAAGAGTTTGTCTATAACGGTTCAAAAGATAGGCCCATGTAGGTCAATTTACTTCTCCTATGAGGACACCCTTTTTTTAGATTTATTTTTTATTACGTCTTGCTATTTGGAGCTGTAGTGATACGCAATTTTTTTTTTTTAATTTTAAAGTGATACCCTTAACCGATCATAATATATGTAATAACATGTATATTGTTTCGGAACACTCTTTAATTTTAAAGAACTCCTTTTCAAACGGGACCAATTTGTAAGTATCTATCTATCAAACTACTCACAATTTTTAAAATTGATCCAGAAATAACTGAGTTCTCTAGACAGAAACATAAAAAAGCAACATGCACACAAATTGATAACCTCCTTTTCTTGCATGAACATTTGCATCTCACTCTATATAAAACCAGGCAACTTTAATTTCAGAATTTTTTTACCTAAGTTATAGAAACAAGGCTGCAAAAAGTGTTGTAAGAATAAAATTTATAGTACAATCAATTTCACTAACACTTCAGTTTATGAAAGGAAATTTCTTATGATTAATACTCTAGCGTGTAGAGGTTCACAATTAACCAATTGGAAATCGTCTAGTAGGTATATCGCCAAAAACATCGAAAAATGCTTTAAAAAATGATTAAGCGAAAATAGGAATTTTCAAAATTTACTTGACAAAAATTGGCTTATTTCTCCACACTTAAATAGAAATCGACAGATCTGTAAATACAGCCGATTATAAACGACCTCTAAAGAAGAATATCGGTGGGGCGACAGCTTAGATTCAGGGGGTTGATCAACGAACTCCAGAAGGGAAAACATCACTTAGAGGTTGCCAGTGGGCTCTGAGGGTAGGGTCAATGTTTCAGCTTATTATGCTTTTCTTCTGGCGGCAAACAAAACTTTAAGTGAGGTTTATTTAAACATTAGATTTTAAACCGTTCTAGGTCGAAGTCCACCATTCACTACGCGAACTGCATTTAACTTACAGTTAGCTTTAATATGGCCAATTTTGTAGGTGTAAGTATATTGCGATTAACTCGACTTTTCAGGTCATAAATAAGGATGGGTTTGTTGTTTTTCACTCTAAAACCAATTTTGCAAAGTATTTTAAAGTTAAGGCAGGAATCCATATCATTTATTACTGCCTAAATTCCTTTCCCGCTCTTTAATTAGTAAGTTAACGAACTTGTCGGGGGGGTTTCAAAATTCACAACTATTTTATGCTTCAAAGGCATAAATCACTGAAATGAAATTGGTTAATAATTTGATCCAACTTGTTTCTCTCAAATACATTAATTCCTCTTTTTTTCAACCGCTCATTTTGCTCTGATTTGACTTTTTTTCTAAATAAACGCGATGTACATATGTATTTCAGTTTTTAAAAATTAACTACAGACTTACTGTTTTCCCTTGCAAATCATTGACACGACAATGCAGGTAAACATTAGCTCCCAGCTGTGTGCTCACATTAACAGTTGTAAAGGGATCAGCAAAGAAAGGAAATGGTTCGTGTGTGGTAGTTTCTGTTATTTCTAGTTCCTCATCCTCCGGTGTGTCGGTGAACGGCGATGAAAACTCTTGCCAAAAGTTCTTAGGAAACGTATCAAAAGGATCACCAGCCCGTGGTCGTTTTACTTTAAATATAGTTTGAAAGAATTAAGGTAAATATAGGTATGTACTTACAAAATTGAATGATTAAAATTTTTTATGAAACGATTTATTACACGAAAGAAAGTAAAAAAAAATAATAATAAAAATAAAAACCGCGTGCAAATACCGACTAATGCAATAATGAGAAATTGAGAGGTTATAGAATACTTTTCTGATTTGTGTATGAGTATTTGTACTTACAGGGTGCTGAACAGGATACAAAGTTCTGGATTGTTGAATACACAATGGCAAATATCCAAATAATTTTTCGTTCCATATCTAAATTAGAAAACAAAAAAAAAAAAAATTTTATAATTTAATTAAAAATATTGTTTTAAAATATGAAAAAATTTAAATTACAAAATTTACATGATACAAATATCTCTAAAAGATATTGAACAAATATCTTATTGTTTATAAATTGAGGTCTATTAGAAGATTCATATTATTATATTAATTTACCAGAATTAAATTCAGAGATTATATCAAACAAATTCAAGATAAATTCAGTGGTATCGTAAGGTTCTCTTCTTTCCGCTACACAATTTTTTATTTTTCCTAACGACCTTCTCTCTCAAACTTCCAGTTCCGTCTTTTCTTTAGCAGATAGTAGTAGCATATGCCATTTACTATCAATTTGAAATAGCAAGTCTTTGAAGTTATGCGACGGCCACCTTTATTAGATGAAAAATCGAATACAACTCTCATGTATGGTTCGGTGCTTTAAAGACTACTTTAGTTACTCGACCGAGTACAGGAAAAATCAATGATGCTCATTGGTGATAGTTGGGTATCTTGCTCATTGGTGAGAGTGGGGTGACTTACCGCAACATCGAAGCAATGTACTTTGTGTCTTACAGTTTAATCGTTACAGCAAGGAGGTTCATTCTAATAAAATCAGGATACTTTTTTCTGAAAACCATACTTTCTTGCGCACTACACTTACTTTACAAGGAGTTTATTCCTTTGTGATCGACTAGTACTGCCCTTTAAAGGGAAACATTCATTTTTAGCCGAACAGTTTGATGTGGAGTAAATTCTCTTCAAAAATTTTCTCTTTTATTTTTGGTGTGCAAAGATTTAAATCGAACACACAATGCTTCCTCTATCCCCCTTCTAAAAACCTAAATTTTGGCAAAATGCATTGCATTTGTTAGGGGCAAGCCTACTCAGGGTCTAATTAAAAAAAAAAACTAAAAAGAGAAGTTAAAAAACAAGAAATACCATCTTTATTTTTAATACTGAAACAACACTTGCCACATTGTTAATTAATTTGATATCAGTAATCTTACTAAAAAATTGGTGGATGTTTACAATGTATACAAACTAGGATAGAAAGAAATGATGCATCACCTTCTGCTAGAGTTTATTGTTTCCTGCTTTCTTTAAAAGACGTCCAAACACATTAGACAATAATTATTCTTTCTTAAAATTTTTAGTAATAAATTTGAAAATGAATTTAAACCGAAAATAATTTAATTTATTTGTGGTAAAAACTTTTTTTAATACGTTCTTTTAATTTGAGAAGTCAAAATGAAAAAAATTTTTTTTTTGTTCCAGTTCTTTACACAATCCATACGCCAACTATATATGTCCACTAAAGATGGTCCAATAAATACCACAAATGTGGATGACAACGCTATATTAAAAATTAACGAATAACTAGATGATGCTTCCTAAGTGGTACAGGAAGATGTCAATCTAATAAGATTGGTTTTTTAACTAAAACCTTAAATTTGTGCCAAAAATATGCAATACTTCGTCTTAAAAAAATTAACATAACATAATAACACATACGAATAAATCATAAGCAATTAAATAGCAAAACCGTGAAAATATTTTAGATAGTAAGTCCATAACCTGACTAAATTTAACTGTGGAGTAGTGGCGGTTGTTAAAATATTGAGACCTCGTTAAGATGTTAGTTGCAATAATCGAAAATAAAATTTCTCATTTAGATGAAAGTTATCTTAATCGTTTTAGATATCAACCCGTGCAATGATAGAAATGAACAATACATTACCTTTTTTATCTTTTTACATTACCTTTAATGTTTTGGCGGATTATTTAATGGTGATTATTTGTGTACTTCTTTTGGTTTCTCTTTGTTTTGAGGTTTGTTGTTGCCAAAAGACGTAAATACCTGCTTTTAGTCATCCAAATCAAACGAGGGTCTAGTTTGCGCATTGGTTCCTTACTTTTTCCTCTGTCGAGTTTTCTTATTCCTGCCTCTACCTAGATTCTATGATTCTCCCACCTTGAGATCCAATGCCTAACTATCTGAAAAATCCAATCCAACATTTTCCCTGCTATTGCCTTTAAAATGGCTTCGGAAACCGTCGATAGTCAATGCCAAGCCACCCATAAAACATTCTAGAATAGGAGGCACCACATAAGCTTAATTTATATATCTTTTATTTATTTGGGGCATTCGAAAATTATCTTATCAAAAAAAATTGTTTTGTTAACAAGACAGAACCGCTGTGACTGACCTGCCTCACAAATCAAAATTTAAGAATGTTTATAATAAAAAATGAATAAATACTTAATCATAATCATAAATACTTAATCAAATTTTCACTGAGTTCTTAAGTCAGATTCGTAATTTTTTTTTTTTTTTAAGCTATAATATTTTTTTTGGAAAAATATTTTTTTTTTGTAAATTCACTGGAATGTCTTTTTTCTTTTGATTATGAAACGGTTTTATTACAATTATTGATTTAACTATTTCCGCTATAAAATAAGTCAACCGTTTAATATTAATTATAAATGATGTATTGGTCACATTTATTCCTGTGATAAAAATAAGCTTTTATTATACGTATGTTGCAAATTTAATGCCAGAACAATAAAAATTATACAGTCATAAAACTCTGCTTTAGGTGACCTCTTTTGGAATTACTATCAATATGGAATAATGGAATAAATATTAAGGTTAAAAACGCAATTTTTATTTTAAAAAATGATTCAATATATTTTTGTTTGAAAGAGAAAACTAATATTGGATCTGTGTAATATTTAATGAAAAGAAATAACACTAAACTGTGTTGTAGGTACAATATTATTTTGATAAATAAATATATTCGTGTGTTTTACTTAACATTTATTATCGAAGAATTAATCAAACCCAAGATTCCCGAATACAAACTACAGAAAACTAATGCAACACTGAAGTTTTATGGTGCTATTTGCCCATTCGGACTCCCGACTGTAAAATTTTTTAACACCCTATTAGTTTTATTGATCGCTTTATAGAGTTCAATTGGAGTTACGAGGGTTCCATTGGCACAAAATAGATACTGTAAAATTACAAAAAAAAATTACAAACATAAAAATAACCACAAAGTTTTATATTCGGCTGTACTAAATCCTATTTTTTCTTCACCACAACAATTGTGAATTTATTTTCTTAAAATATAATTTTTGTTCTTGCCGGAAATGTACATCTTTGATAAAACAAAGATATTTGTGATAACCTTGCGTTTAATTTAAGAATCTATTAAAGAATAAGCTTGAGAAGAAAGGCTCTTATTAAGCCGATTCGAAAAGTATATTCTGAAAATGTCACACACACTAGAGCCCCGATTTGCGTTGTTAATGCGGACCAAAGATACGCGACGCAAATCGAAACGACGCAACTTGAAATTGCAACGACGCAAATCGAATTTTTCTAGTTTTAAAAAAGCGACGCAAATCGAAACGACGTAAAACAGGACGACGCATGTCGGGGCTCCAGTGTATTTAGTTTTTAACTGCTCTCGTACAATTATAATATAAACAATTAATAGTGCTATATTCGGCTATGCCGAATCTTATATATGCAGATGTGAAAAGATCACCAATTTTTTCTACCCGCTTTGAATAATATTATTCAAAAACACAACCACCTAAAGAAGTACAAGGCAAGTTGAAAAATGGATATAGAAAAATTACAGGTAGGCGTGGTGTTTTGCCTGCTGCCTCAAAGCACATAGATCGATCTTGCTGATTTTCAATAGTGAAATTTTCGAAGCTATGTCTGATCGATTGGCGTATGTGAAGTTCATCTGATGCCTTGGCAAAGTTAATTTCAACATGATTACCATCCAAAAGACGGACAGATGGGCATCGCTCAATAGAAATCGCTATGTGCAAGAATTCTGGATACATATAGATATGTATATACTTTATGGGATCGGAAATGGACTTGTAGTTAAGGGTATAAAATTACTCCATATTGTAAATGTGTTTTTTCTTTTGAAAACTTTTAAATTCTTAAAACTTATTTATGTTTTGCGGGCATTCGGTTTGAAATGAAATTTTAATTTTTTGTTGTAAAATTTTTTTTGAAAAAGACCAATATTTTTAGTAAAATAATTGGGCAAAATCTATTATTGGAGTAATTAGATGGTTTAATAATATTTAAGCTACACGGTAATTTTAATTTTTTTTCTTCTGGATTATGGGTTTTCAATAAAACCAAGAAAAAACAACAATAAACAACAAAAAAACGCAATTAAATCTCATGAAGGTAACTAAAATAAAGGGGCTCATCTTTTTTTGAAAATATCTACACCCTTAATGAACCGGTATTGATAATTTGCAATTCACCTCTTTCGATACTATGTCCGAGAGAATGGTGGTCATAAGTTTTCCGTAGATCATCCGGAGACGTTGGAAAACTGATTTCAACCGATCGAGGACAGACGGACAGATAAATAGGCTAAATAGATTCACCTATGTATGAGGATCAGGAATTTGTATTCTTTCCGGGGAAATTAATATTGTAGAAATTAACGGCGGTATCAAAATGGACACATACATGTTTAACTGAAGTGTTTAGCACTGTTTAAAATTTTGTTTGTTTGGTGAAATATCGGCTCAATATCGGTCGTTGCTTCTAGTATCGAATGAAGTTAACCCTGTAGCCTTAATTTAATTTCGAAATTATGTTTCTTTGTAAAGAATATAAGCTTTTCAAGAGATCCTTTATAAATTTGGAAATAAGACTTTAACATTCAATAGAAATTCATAAATTCAGAAAAGAAAAAAAAAATTATGGAAACCTGTATATTGTCAGCATACTTTTGAAGGTATATTTCATGTTGTTGTCGTAAATTATATAATGTTTTAGACCAAGAATAATAGGAAACTACGACACGCTTCAGGCCTGCATTGGTCAGGTTTTACTGTATTGCTTTTGACTTGAAAAAATACATTTTTATGTTGCATTAATATATAAAGCAAAGCTGAGAGCAAAAGAGCCACAATAAACAATAACAAGGCTGCCAGCGCCTGCTTGTTTAATCAGCATTTTCCCTAAATAAATAAATACAAACTTATTTGAGGACAATATGAACAACTGCTTCAAATTAAGGAGATACTTGTTACAGCATGTTTTTAAGAAAATGATAGTTTTAATAAATAAGAAATCCATCTGTCTTTACATGAAAATTTGAATTCATGTCCATGTTGTTATTAAAGAATCAAACAAGAGATTTATTTTGTTGCCAAAATGGGTACCACACATAGTAGTGTTTATTTCAACAGATTTGGTAAGAACATTTTATTTTTAATATTTGAAATAATTAGTAAAGCGTAAATGTGACCAAGAACCACCCCTATCCGGCGCGCATGGCCTCTATTATAACGTGGGGTCACATTTTACCCTGAAAATAACATCTAACTGAAAACTAATAAAAAATATTTAAAATATATTGGTTGTTGAAATGGAGCAACGTATTTTATTTTCATTGAATGGACATATAACAGACATTTTTATTAAAAAACTTTAAATAAAAAACAAAAGTTTTTGTGCCTTCAAAATACACGATACTTTTTTTACATTGCCTCACAAAAAGTTTGTTTGTAGATGTAAAATCTTATATTAATTTTAAAAATATTCGTATCTCTGTCAAATGACCTCTTCCAGGTTTGATTCATATTTGCGATCGCTTTACGGTATTTTGAACTGTTGTTTGTGAGATTCGTGATTTGTTAATGCAAATAAGAGATTTTAAAAGGTCTCAAAGGATGGCGATGGAAAAAGTTGGTCAACTAAACAGTCGATAAACTAGTTATTTTTCAGGTGTGTAATCTTGCTCGCTCCATTGGTTGTCATAAAATAATTCATTATCTGTCTACTACATCAATGCAAAAGCACAATGATAAAATAAATTAATTAATACAATAAATAAAACTTGTTAAAAAAAGCCAATGTTATGTAAATGACTTTGTAATGTAAATTGGATTTTTTTCTCCATGTAGTAGCAATGTTAATCATGCGAATGTTTACGTTTCTACATTAATAAAAATATTATAACATGTATGAAAGTTAAAAAAAAATACTATTAAATATAAATGTATATGATGAACGAGTATTAAAGGGATTTATTATTATTTTTTTGTAGTTGTGGTTTTATGAATGATGTCAGAAAGAAGTGTATTACGTTTGTTTGAATGGTTTTTCCGAAATTTATATACGAAACCAATTAAATTTTTTTTCTTGGACCAACACTCAGAGGATGACCCTACTTAAGCAATACTTTGTGCCCGAACAAGAAAAGCATTGATAGTGACATAAAAGACCACTGCAGGAATATGACTGTTCGGCTATAAAATGAATTATCTCTGTAATGTATAGTGCGATTTACTGGCTTATCGACAAAAAATGGATGAGCTCTTAATGAAGAGCGTATTGTTCGCAAAAACGTGCGGTTGTCTGAAACAAGTTTGCCAATCTCATTAGATGATATACTATTATAGTATCAATAAAACAGCGAGTAGCGACCCACATAACGTCAATGTTCAAGAAAGTCAATAGAGTCTTATACCCTTGTCACCTACAAGCTTCTTTGCCCCTTCTATACGCAGTCTAGTAACTATAAGGCCGACTTTAAAGCACCAGCCTATACATGAAAGTTGTATTTTATTTTTGGCCGGATGTAGGTGGTATAAATACTAAGGAGGTCAGATGGAGTGAAATATTTTTTACAGCTTTTCAAAAAGCCGAGTCACTTGAAATCTTATTTGAGTCTTGAAAAATGTGTTTATTCCATCGAATATTACACTAAATTTTCATTAAATTTTCATGCCAATACTTATACCACCCATACTAATAGATGAAGCACCACTTTCGGGCAAACGTCTGTGCGTAAGCATACAACATTGAGCCTTACGAGCATTAAATTCCACTTCAATCGCCCGGCCCCAATTGTTATGAGATCCTGAGTGATCGTATCAATCATATTTAATCGCGTGGCCCCAACTTCTAGCAGACTTGAACTTTTGCTAAATGAATATGAAAGGCAAATGCTGTTTTCATCTGCAAAAAAGGAAATAGGGTTTAAAATCTGACAAAGAAGGTCATTTAGAAAAAAAAAGGAAATAGGGAGGAGAAAGAACAGAGCGTTTTTGTATTCCTGAACTTATCTTGAACTAGTTTGATGAGATCTCATTTATAACAACTCGAATAGTGCTTACCCTAAGGTAACTCAAAAAATCGAATAAGGTTATCGCCGATAGCAAAAGCATTAAGTTTCGACAGCAGCGCATCATGCCATACTCTATCAAATGCCTTGGAAATATTTTAAACAACCATTTTACTTTCGCCGAAATGGTGTATAGAGAGACATCATTTTTTCAAAAGTAAAGTTAAATATGGTTATTCCTTAAGCCCCAAAAAATTTTTACAGCAATAATTTTATAATTGGCAAAGGCTTCCTTGCAAAAGTTGTATGAATAAGCCACTTCAGGATTCGCCGAATTCGAACAGGACCCTACCTAGTCCCTTCACATAATTTAATATCAAAAAGGTTAATGAATATGTTACTTAGTGACGACTATACTCTACAATGATTTTTTTTTATAAGATCTGCCTAACCAATATAATTCTCATACAAAGATTTTGCCATACGTACAACTAGAACGAAAGAAAGCTTCACTACGAGCTTGAATTTTTGGAAGATTAATAGAAATACAGATGATGACAAATGTTACTATGTCAAAGAGTTTTTATTGTTTATGGAGATTAAATAAATTAATAGTATAATTCAACAGAGAAGTGTGCTTTTGGTTATATTATTAGAAAAAAACGAAAAAACGAATAACTTTACACTTTGTATGGGAGGTACTAGGTCTACTGTCCTAATACAGTGTTACGCTTACATAAATTGTCAAAACATTAGTACCTTATTTTACCAACTGTATATCTTAAAATAATAAACTGTGCAAATTCCAGGTAGATCGGCCCACTGATCTAGGCAGCTATAGCTTTCTGAAAATCAAACAAGCGATATATATATATATGCATATAGATTTAGAGTGCACAGAAACTTTCAAATTGTAAAAATACAATGGCTACAATTTTGCTAAAAACTGTAATTGTAATATTTGGTGGCCCGGTAAGTTAAAAAAATTAAAAATTAAAATTTTATTCTATTTTTGGAAAAAGGTACAGGCAAAAATTATTTTTGGACATAAAATATCAAAGAAATTCAATTTCCAAATATAATTGAATGGCACCATTAAGTCTAAAAAAATCTGTTGAACACAAACTGACGAGATTTAAAGTAATTTCAGGCTAATACAAAATAATTCAACCCAATTCTATTTATATTCTTTACAACATTGTTGGTTCATTTCTGTACCGAGCAAGCATTTCTAGCTGCCTTTTAGAACTTAATTAGTACATTCTAATATATTTAGGGTTAAAAGCATTTTTATTTCTAAAATAAAACTATTGGCCCTATTTTATTTATTTTTAAACTTAACGAAATTCTTCTTACCCACATTGAGAATGAAAAAAAAATTTTTTTCTAAGAAACTCATGATGACCCATGATCTCGAGGGGAATAAGATTTGAAGATCGTTTTCCATAATTTAGATTTTTTGATTTAAATAATGATGACGTTTTCCAGGTTCATACCTATATTAGTATAAACAAATATTTCCGATAAAAAGTTAAAAGCTACTGAATCAAATGAATTCTTTGCCTTAAAAAATCTTTCTTATATTGACTCTTAAAACGTTATTAATAAAAAAAGATTCTTCATAGTAAGTCTAATAAAACTTTTACAAAATTTAGTTGAAGACAGTGAGATAAAAAATTTAGATGGCGAATTAGGAACCTCCAGCACATGAATTTAATAAATATTTTAAAAATTAAGAAAATGTTACAGTGGAAGAGTGTTGGCACACAATATCAAATATTTCTAGAGCAGATAGTAAACTAATGTTTACATCCTTGTCGAAGTTTGCTATATATTTGATATGTCTCACTTGTTCATCCGCAAACATTAACAGATATTTTTAAAAGTAAGAAAAATTTGTATTCTTTGAAGATTTTTTTCCTAAATTAAGATTTTTTGATATATAAAGATTTTTCTATGAAAATTTCCGGAAACATTGGTTTTAGTTCTTATTCCCTATACATATGCTTTTGACTTGACACTTTTAAAAGTTTAACTTAAACAGACCTTATGTTTCAGTAACTAAAAATTGTTACTATTTGTCACCAATTGTATTCACGTACCTGGAGAACTTGCATGTTTTTGCTAATAAAATTAAAACAAAAAACAACTGTTTTCACTTTTTTTTTTAATTTTTTTAACAAATGTCTAAAACAAGATGTTTTTGTAACATTGGAAAAATGAATGTATTTGGCAATTAAAAGAATATAAAAATAATTTTAATTGTGAAATTTGTGTGTACAAATATAAATGATTTTACACGTGAAAAAAATAAGAGTATTTTAATGTTTATTAGAACTGATTGCAAAAATAAAATATTTTAATGATATTCTAAAACATAACAAACGCTTTTAAAATTACCTAATAATTAAAAGAAATGTTTAACATTTTATGTATAAATTTTACTATTTGGTTACTGATAGTTTTTTTTTTAAATTTTTCTTATGGTTGACATCAGTTTGGTGCCTTATGATGGGTTGTTGTTTTATATATTTTTCATTCTAGTAGATTTACTTTAGAAATGATAATGTCTAATGGTCATACCGCTGCAACAATTTAATTGCTTATTTTTGGTAATATAGCCTTCATTTACTTGGAAGAATTTTTTGTAACATCGAAGAAAATAAAAGTATTTGGGAATGAATATGAAAGTAGTAATATTTTGTTGTTTTGATATTTTTCTCAAAGTTAGATAGGGGAGTATTTACCAAAGAAGATTAAAACAACTAAAAATTTTGTTTAGAATCTTTTTGCTTTGCAACTGTTTTTGTTTTTAAGAATTAAAAGTAAACAAGCCAATAGTAAAAACATTTAACGTAATGTGCATACTTTTTTCGATACAAATTTAATAAGAATTAAGCAATTTTTATGTACAATTTTAAACTTTATAAACAGTAAAGTTAAGAATTATGAAGTTTAGTTGATGTAAAAATTTTAACACTTATATTACACCAAGAATGGAGATTAAACCTTACTGCAAAAATTTTTATATTTGATACGCTTTTAAAAATGACCAAATAATTTAAAATTTAAAACATTTTATGTACATATTTTTTCTATTTGGTTACTAGAGTATTATATCCAATTTTTCCTTGTGGTTATCAGCTTGCTGGCTTATTGTGGTCTTTTGTTTTATATATTTTGCACCATAGTACATTTACTTAAAAAATAGTACTAGTTAATGGTCATACCACACAGTTTAAATCTTACATATCCTTCTTAAAGTCGCAACAATTTTCTTTGCATATTTTTGTAGTGAAGAGTTTATTTACTTTCTTCATTTGGGAGAATAATTTTTAAAATTTCTTCTTTGCTCTCTCATTGCTAGTTTTTGCTAGAAAAGTTCTAGATAGGCCTAAAGTTATTGAACAGTGCTGATTGACTATCACAATCAGTCGTTCGATCTGTCAGAACTTGCATGTGTGCTCAAAAAGTATGATAGTGTAGACAGACTGTTTGACAGATCTGTACGATTTTATAATCTTTTGAAATAATTCATAAAATGATTTTTTCTAAGCGATCAGACTTAATTTTTTTGAAGATGATGAATAAAAAAAAAAACAATATATTTAAAGATTCTATTGTGTGCTTTTTTTCTGTGTAATAGTTTGGCACCTATGACGCCATTTTTAAAGTAGGACAGAATTCTGTCAGATTTTTATGTGGGTAAATCGCACAATTGTGTGTGATAGTGAATCCTGGCTTAAAATTATTCGTAAAGTAACAATTTAAAATGTGTTGCGAATTTGAAGTTGTTACTGTCTTCATATGTCTGTTGGATGTTCCTACAAACAATTATTATTCTTTTCCCCTGTAAACATGCTGAGTACATTAGCAAGGAGACAAATTTTACGGGTTTAAAGCGTTTAATTAATTTATTCTTTCAACTCTATTAAAGATTTTAGAACGAAAGTAGAATAGAATTGTATAGTTTTACTCGTATTATTGATAAACTAAATAAAGAGAAATCACTGTATATAAAATAGGAGTTGATATGATTTGTAAATAATTTATTTTCATTTTATTAACCCGTTTTGATAAAACAAAAAAACTAGTTGGAATTATACAGTTATGTCACACATTCCGATCGAAATGGTTTTAATTCCGTATTAACAATTTCAAACGATTTTGTTTTACATTTTTCAGATTCCGATCGATTTTGTTTATTCCTGAAAAGTATTGAATCTCCACTGTTTCATTTAAAATATGGCAATATTTTGCACACTAAAGAAAACAACAAGGCTAATCTAAGAAGGACACATCATAAAAGTAAATTTAAGAAACACAAATAACAAAATTTCAAGAAACTAAATTCCACTTTGAATTTTGAAAAAGGTTTCATTCCGGAGAAATATTTCGTTTTAAGTTTTCTGAAGAAGCAATTTACGGAATTGACACCACTTTCGATCGCAATTGAGTTCTGTGACATGCCTGATAATTATTTATGTTTATTATTAAAATATATAAATTCAACAAGCCATATATCTAAGAGTTTCAAACAAAGGTTTTACCCAACAAAAAAGAAAAAATATATATTGACGTTTGAATAATATCGTTTTATCAAAATTTTAAGCCAAACAGCAAATGTTGATTGATATATTGTTGGAAAAATAATTTTTTTTTTTTAATTATTTGTGTTAAGCTATAAACACATTCGAGACAGCAGACAGCCCGCAGCAATATGTCAAAATTAAAACACATGCATTCTTATGAGAATGATTATATTGACGACAGCATGCTGCTCGACAGCTCGGGTTTTTGTGCTGCTGCTCTCAAGATTAGATTTATTTCTATTTTTGTCGGCAGCACAAAGGGATAAGTAATGCCAATACAACCAGGAGTGGCTTGTTAAAAGTGCTTTTTGTTTCTTAGCTAGTTTTAGTTAAAGTACACAAAATATTTTATAAACGAAGATGTTTATTTGTGGGGTGTAACAGAGTAAAAAACATCGAGAGCGGGCACCCGTACGACCTTTAGTAAACATGTTTTTCACACCCAAGTTTTTATGGTACCAGTAAACTATTAAATTTAATGTTGTTTATTTGTGTTTTCCACTTTACTCTTTTCAAAACAATTTTCGGACTACACTAGAAATGCGAATCCCGAAAAGTGCTGAATCCCGGGAGTAATACGTTTTTACAAAATCAGAAATTTAATTAAAATTATTTTTTTAATTAATCTTAACGAATTTTTAAACTTTCTTAAAATCCCGAGCTCCCGAAAAATTCCGCGTTCCCTAAAAGCTTCCAGAATTTTTATTTACGAAAAGAGGCTTGTTCATTTTAGAAATTTCCTCCATTCTAAAATATTATAGTGATTGCTTTTTATTTTCTATAACGTACCGTAGAAAAAGCTTGTTTAAAAAGCGCGAAAAAAATGTAAAATGACACCACTAAAACACAACTACAAACACAACGCAAAAAATACTTTAGAATTTTGTAAACAAATATTAAGAAAACAAAACCATATGTTTATTGCTGCTACTGCTTTCAAAATAATTATTCGCTTACTGAAATAGTGCTCAGGCTGTTGACAGCTCGGGTTTTAGTGCTGTCGCGTGAAGTGCTGTCTCGAATGTGTTTATAGCTTTAGTGTGAGTATAGTGTTGATCAAAGAATCTGAAAGATACCAGTTTCTCTACAACAATATTATATAGAATAGAATACCAAATAATTTCACACATACGTTTCATGTTCCCCAACATCGAATCAACAACAAAGCAAATAAAATAACATACTCAATGCCATTTAATATGTTAAAATGTACGTTGAAATGTAAGTGTAAGCATAATATCGTCAGCTCATTTCATAAAACACTGTAAAGAATGTATGTATGTATGTATATTAGCATTTCGGTTAGTTTCAAGATAACGCTAAAAACTCCTAACTGTAACTTGGCTAATTAAAGTGTTTTATAACAGAGGATTTCCAGATAGGGGTTGTGATTCATGCGCAAAAAAAATAATTTTTGATGAATCTCACGGTACTTGTCGTACGTTGTCGAAGTTTTGATATGACAGCCTGATAGTAATATTAGGATATCGATCACTTACATAGAGATGTGTAAAATTATTAAATAATTACGTGGTAAGATCACGGTGCGTCTGCAAAAAATAAATATGCAATGTTTTCGTATAAAATTAAAATTTGCTAGCGTGGCCAGGATAGACTAAAGCAATAATTATCGTTGCTGAAGTATCATTATGAACAATCATCTTCATTGTAATTTGTCAAATTTCAGATAACTATCATAAGCGTTTAAATCTACTAGCGCACAGTAAGGTAATAAATCAGGAACTTCTAAACTGCCGATTGGATTTATTGAAACGTCTTTTGAGGAGGAGCTTAGCAAGCCTTGTTTAAGCACGAACGATCCTAAAGCGGGTAAAAATTGACCAGCTCTCGTTAAAAACAAACTTTATGAGGCTTGTAACTTTCTTAAATAACATCCGATTTCAGACTCGAATAGTGATTCAAAAATTAAAATCCGACAATAAATGTGCCCATAATTACGAGTATGAAAGTGGCCTAAGGCAAAATTAAAAAAAAAAATGAATTTATATTTTCATACCACATTATTTTAAACTAAATTTATTCAATGTAATTTTAACGAAATTGTCAAAAAGGTTGTCACATAATGTATAAATATATTTTTTAATTTATTTAAATGCAATTCATTAAATATCTCGAAACAAGAAATATATGACTTAGACCACTTTCATAATTATGGACACAAATTATAAAGTTATGAGAAAAAAACAATAAACTATGAGAAATAACGAAACAAATGTAAGAAAATATTATTTCTTCATATTTCCTAGCAAAACTTTAAGGAATATTAAATTTGATCGGAATCAATTTCCGCTAACGAAATTGCATAATTCCTTAAATTTTAAAGATGTAGAAATTTGTTTGTTTAGTATGGTCAAAAAATAAAAAAATGTGTCAGTATGCGAAATGCAGTAAAAAAGCCTTTTAAGCTGCATACAATGAGCAAATATCAATTCTATGTGATTCCTTTATAAATATAGAAATAGGAAAAATATTTATTATTGCTTCCTTTATGCAAAAAAAAAAGAAAATCATTCTCCGGCTTGTTTTCTCCTTTTATTTGATTTTTACTATTTTCCATTTTGCGCATGATGCGAAATAAAAATCATATATTTAGCCCAATCATGTACAAATGTACGTAAGGAACGTACAAAGAAAAAATCTTGCTTAAAGAAATGTAAAAAGAGGGAAAAAAAAACATATATTTCTTCTATGTTATGTGTATGTGTGTAAGGTATGATCATTGTATTTCAAAAATTTACAAATACGCTCTGTTTTGTGACTCCTTACAAATTTTGGAAACTGAAACTCTATTTAAAATGAAAAATGGTCACAGTCCATAGCTTGGTCCTAGGGTTCGGTATAAATTTCACAATGCCTGAGTACCATATTTTTTTAATTACATAAATAGTTTTATTCAGATCCGACTTTGTTTATTTTCATCTCATTTAAAAAATATATATGTATGTTGTTATTAATTATTTTATTAATTATTTTTTTTTAATATGATTGAAAATTTACAAATTTTGGGTGATGTAAAAACAAAGTAAGTTGTTTTAGTTAAAACATGAACCTGTTTTAAAAACACTCGGTTAATGTAGAATTTCCTTTTATACTTTTCACCACATGTGGAAGACGCCTAAGTTTGTACCTTTATAATTTTAAATATGTTCACTTCTAGCCTCCAAAAGCATTTATACTTCGGATCTGGCTTGTAATTATTTTTTAAGATTTCAAAAATTAAAGATTGTCTCGAGAGTGGCGTGATATTTATCTAATTATTGTTATTTTTTGAGCTGTGATAATAAGACATGACTGTTATAAAGGGTCCGCCAAATAACTTTTTTTTTCAAAATGCTATAAAAAACGCATTGGATGGTCAGTTGGCTTCAACTCCTGAACCAATTGGACTTTGTATGGCATCATACCAAGGACTTTATGCAAAATTCGTCTCAATGGTGTCTTCGAAATGTTCAATTGTTGAGAACGACGGTGAATTGATGTTGATAGCGCTTCACGCAGACTTTCTGCAACAGTAGCAAAATTCTCGGGTGTACGCACTGTTTGTGGCTTTTTACGCTTTGGTTTATAGATGAGGATGCCAATTTCTTTTACTTTTTTCACAAGATAACGAACATACGCAGCTGACGGTGCTTCTCTTCTTCTAAAATCCGTACGCAATTTTCGCACACATTCCACACTATAATTTTTAAAGTAATGTCGCATTATTTCCCAGCGTTGTTCAAGCATATACACAACCATACTCTTTCAGCGGAAGGATAAAACTAATTAACTGTCAAATAAGACATGAGCTAAGTTCTGCCATTCACGAAATAAGCACTAATTGAAAAAAAACGTTAGATGGCGGACCCTTTAGCAAAAGGATAGGTGCGATGTAGAGATATAGAAAGTGCTGCATAGCTAATTGTTCCTTTTTTAAAACGTTCGCAAAAAAATTGTAAAATAGTTTTTCTCTTTAACACAAACTTTGAAGTTAATGCGAAAATGAACTTAAGCCAAATTATTTAATTCATTTGCTAAAAAACTAAAATATAAATATAAAAGGTGTTCTTATAGTGATGTGATTTTAACGTATTTGGTTTAAGGTCGAAATTTTAAACTTAGAGTAGAAATACAACCTTACGGTTGCGGTGCCGGGTTCCGCATCTCGGCTTACGGCGAAGGATGCGGATTTTGTTGTCATATCATATTATTTGTCTACTAATTTTTTGTTTCTTTTTATTCAAAAATATGTAAAACACTTTATACAATAACAATAATTTTCATACTGGAATCAATATCTTTTCTATTTATTTTTCAATGACTTTTTACGTTTCTTTTTTCTTCTTTTTTCCTAGTCATTTATAAAAAATATTAACACATATGATTTTTGTACTAAAAACAATAAAACCGTGGCAACATGCTGAGAGAGAAAAAAATAAAAATTGGGAGTTTGAGAGAAAATGCATTTAAATTAAAATAGATTCTAATTTCGTGCGGATTCCTTAAGCGTTTTATATGGTCAAAACTTCCTATAATAAAAAACAACCACAACCGTTGGGTTGTATTTATACTCCTACACATACAGATATATCCACTATAAAAATAAATTAAAAAATTAAGGGGTTTTTATAGAGAGGTCGTGATTTTGAGGAATATACCCTTATCTACTAAAGCGTCGTTGGCGCTTTACCGTATGTATGTATGTGTTGCCGTATGAGTTCAAAATATTTTTACGTATTATTCCTTATCTTTTAAACATTTTTACATTTGAAACATAACACGGTGAGATCTCTACTACAAAAACATGTATAAAGAATAAATTAAATTAAAATAAGATAAGGTAAAAGAATTTTTCAATAGAGGATCTGATTTTTACGTATTATGGCTTAACTTTTGAACAACAAATCTTAGACACGATTTCAACTTTCAAGAATAAATAATAACAACATAAAATTTAAAATAAAAAAGAAAATTCTCACATGGTACGGAACGTTTTAGCTCGGGTTTGACGGAATTATTAATTTTTTATCATAAAAAATGTGTCTAAAAGCTGAATTAAACTTGAGAATAGTATTAATAAAATTTGGAAAGCGCTCATCACTATTAAGGGTATGTACGAATACAGTCTTACTTGTTTAGGCTTCATTTCTACAGCTTTATTTATTCTTTGTTTCCCATTTTCAAATTAGTCCTGTTTTAGGCAACGTTATTAGAAAGTGATATACAACTAAACAATTATTAAAAGATATTGTACTGTTCCTTAAACCGAATTCTTAGACTTGTTAATAATTGTAGAGTACAAAGTCCTTTCTTTCTACTCTCTGGTGGATTATTATTTTGTGTCTCTATACAAAACAATGGCTTAAGGCATTTTTGTTTCATACAAAACATTTATTTACAAAATATAACGACAAATACGTTAACAGAAAAATGCGACAAGTCTATAAAATTTTTACGCATCTTTCAATGAGCATTCGTTTTTTGTGTGTAAAAGTACTTGCTTTTATCAATAACAAAAGAGGGACAAATTCCTTTGTTAAGGATACAAAACAGAAATCTACAAATAGCTTGTTTACCCATCTCTTGACGACATTTGAAATTTTTTATTAGGAAAAAAAACGGAAAAAACAAAAACCCTATTTTCAGCAATAAATAAACTTGCTCAAAAGAAATATTGTGATTCACAAGTGGTAAACGAAAGAAGAAAGTTGAAAAACTTACAAACACACATGTAAAAATTCTACAATGAGATAGAAAACATCTTAACAGCTCTTTTAACTTTAACTTTGACATAGAAGTGAACATTGTTAAAAACATATTGATTAAAAAGGAAAATCTAAGCTAAACATGTACGCCCATATCCCTTAATACTCATACCGGGTAAAAGTTGCAATTACGATTTGAAATAGCAAAGTACAAGCAACCGTAAACCGTAATCACTGAAGGATTTGAAGACTTCAGAGCAAAATTATGTACTCTGATGAAACTTGCTACAAATAAACTTTAAGGTGTAAGAATATAAGGGAACAAAAGGAGTGGGAACAAGTCAGTCGCGTTTGAGTTGTGGAGGTTAACGGTCAATTTCATGACCATACTTTTATTTATACTTTTTTAGAATGAATTGAATTACTTTTTGTTTTAATAAATAAAATTTACTTTGATTTAAATAAATAATAATGATTTTATAATTGACTCTTATAGTTCAGAAGTGGGATAAAATCACCCTAAACGTTTAAATAAAAGAAAAAACATAAAAAACGAAAAGTGGATGAAAAAACAATTTGTGTTTGAGTGTACGCGACAGTGAAAACGAAAAGAAATGAAAAGCATTGAAAATCTCTTAAGAGGAACGTTATAGGAACGAACGAAAGCAAAAAAATCTAATGAGTGAATCTAATGATCATTATTTAAATTAAATTAAGTTGTGCGCAACAACTAAACTGAAACGAAAAAATTTTAAGATCTCTTAAGAGAAATGTAATGAAAAAGCGAACAAAAGCAAAAGATCTAATTGTAAATGTAATGATCATTATTTAAATTAAATTAAGTTGTGCGTGACAACTAAAATGAAAAGAACAATTTCGAAGAATTTGAGTAATTTGAAGCATTGAAAAAAAAAAGAAAAAAACGGAATGTTTTTTGTTGTATATACAAATGAATAAAATAGTTTGTGGAAATAAGAAATGTATGCAAAAATGCATATATATGTTTAACGTCTTGTGTACAGTAGTAATGAGAAAGCAAAAACGGACAAAAACAACGAACAATATTGAAGTTATCGGTATGTATGTATATGAATACTTGTTAAACGCTTAAAACAATAACTTTGTAACGAAAACGTATTAAAAGCTAACGGTTACTAATGCTCGGTACAGTGGTTCTAGAACGTAAAAATTAGAACGAAAACTTAAACGATATAACGATTAATTGAATGTTAAATAATGATATTTATGAAGCGAAACGTATAGTGCTTTAATAAATTAACGAATGATTTATTAATTTAATGAAACTTTAAAGGAACAATATTGCTAAAGAGTGAAACTGTGAACGAAAGCAAATACAGTGTAACGTAGCGGAACGAAACTTAACGGAACGTATTTTAACGGTTTAAAGAATAACGTATTTTAACGTATTTATTGAAAAACGATTTTTTTTAAACATTTTAACGATTTTATTTGAAAATGGCAATTGTGCGCATAGCAGACCTGAAAGTTGTAGATCTTAAAGATCTTTTACGTGAACGGAATTTGCCAACGGGTGGTTCTAAAGCCGAATTAGTCCAACGTTTGGAAGAGGCTACAGGATGCACCGAAATCGAAGTCATTGACAAACAGGTGGATGAACAAGATGATGTCCGGGCACAAATCGATAATCTTCGGTCCATGTTACAAAGTGTCATGACTCTCGTGCAACAGCAAGCTACTGCTAATACACAATCGATAACAGGAACGCGCGGGGTTATTCCTCCAGATCGATCGTCGGTATCGCCACGAAATCGCGAATTTGAACGACGTAACGTGTTCAGTGTAAAAGAAATTTCCGAGACTCTTCCCGAATACGATCCAACAAAAGATTCGGTTTTTAGTATTGAACAATTTATTGCTCGGGTTGAGAAAGCAATGAGTGTTTACGATTGGGACGAAAAGTCGTTGATGTTGGCCGTGTACGGTAAATTGAAGGGCCCAGCTAAGTTATGGGTCGATGCGTCCTCGGAACTTTATGTGTCTTGGAGTGAATTTGCAGCTGCGCTAAGAGCAGAATTTGGTGTTGTACCCGATGAAGCAGATATACACTTCAAAATGTCAAATTCAACGCGGAAAACTGGTGAGTCTGTAAATGAATATTGTTTTAGGATGAGCGCTTTAGGTAAACGTTATCACCTGAGTGATTCTGCAATTATTAAGTATACCCGTGAGGGACTAAAACATCGCGAATTACAGGCCGCTATTGCGACAGTTCGTTTTCGGACGACAAAAGAAATGCGCGATACTCTTGAAGAATATTTTGCGAATATGGCAAGCTGTTCATCCAAAGCGAGACCAACAGAATTCCAAAAACGTAACGACTATGGAAATAAAAACGAAAACAAAACGTCAGAAGCCGTGGCTAAGCCAGCCAAACAAGAACGTAAGCCAATCGTGTGTTATAATTGTTCGGAGACAGGTCATATTTCTAGCGCATGCCCAAAGCCGCCAAAACGTCCTCGATGCAAAGATTGCCAACGCGTACACCCAAGAGGTTCACCAGAAAATTGCAAAAAAACCAATTTGCGGAATACGAACAGTGGGAGGAAGCATTTCACCGACAAGAAGATTCTTATTAACGACATCGAGATGTTCGCATTAATTGATACAGGTAGCGAATGTAGCATGATTAGAAGATCTAAAGCATCTGGAATCGACATCGAGATCGTGTAACATTCGTATTAGTGGAGTATGTGGTGGTACGAGAATTTTGACCGAAGTAATGAAGGTGAAGCTTAAAATTGACGACGTTGAACTAGAGGTTGATTTGTTTATCGCTGATGACGACGTATTTTCATCCGACGTAATTATTGGTAACGACGTTTTTGCAGATAACAACGTACGCCTTATTTTTAATGACAGTGGTCAGCGATTTGAATATTTAAACGTAGCAAACACAATAGCTAACGATGAACCACGCGAAGAAACAACGAGTAAAATAACGGAAATCCAACACGGTGACATCGATAAAAATACAAAAGACAATTTAATAAGCTTAGTCGAAGAATATCGTAGTATTTTCGGTAATGAACTTAGTGAGCTCGGACTCACAGACGTAATAAAAATGGAGATAAAGTTAGATACAAATACGCCGGTCGTGACAAAACCGTATCGTCTCCCAGAAACGAAAAAAGATTCCGTTAGAAAAATGATAGATGAACTTTTAGCAAATGGCATTATCGTAAAGTCAAAATCGGAATACGCGAGCCCTATTGTGTTGGTTAAGAAGAAGAATGGGAACTATCGTCTTTGCATTGATTATCGGCGGTTAAATCAACATATGATTAAAGAAATTTTCCCTACCCCAAATATCGAAGAGCGGTTGCAAGAAGTCATGAAGTTCAAGTATTTCACGGTTTTGGATCTCAACAGTGGCTATTACCAAATACCGATCGAGGAGGCTAGTCAAAAGTTTACAGCGTTTGTTACTCCGGATGGTGCGTATGAGTTTAAGCGTATGCCATTTGGGCTTAAGAACGCACCTGCTGTGTTCCAGCGTCTAATGGCTATAATACGTGATAAAACGAATGATGGCGATGTTATCCACTATATGGATGATATCGTGGTAGGTAGCAACGATATGGGAGAGATGTTTGAAAAGTTGCGACGAGTCTTCAGTGTACTACGTGAATTGAATTTAACGCTCAACGTAAAGAAATGCAAATTTTTCGAGCAAACGGTAGAGTTTCTGGGACATAAAATTCATAACGGTGCAATGAGTCCAGGTGCTGCAAAAACGAACGCAATTTTGGAATTTCCAACGCCATCTAACGTTAGAGAAGTACGGCAGTTTCTAGGCCTAAGCGGATATTTCCGTAAGTTTGTACCTGGCTATGCTTTAATTTCTGAGCCTTTACGTAAATTATTGAAAAAAGATGTGCACTTTCATTGGAACGACGAACAGAACAAAGCTTTCTTAGCGCTAAAAACGAGCCTCACAACAATACCGGTCATAGTTGGTTACAAGACTACAGCGGAGCATCAAATACACACCGATGCAAGTACAATAGGTTTAGCAGGTGTTCTATTGCAACGAGAAGGCGACGATTGGAAGCCAGTAGCATTTTTCAGCCGATCAACTACAAACGATGAAAGAAATTATCACAGTTACGAGTTGGAAGCTCTAGCGGTTGTAGAGTCACTCGAACGTTTTCGTTATTACGTGTATGGTAAAAGTGTAACCGTCATCACCGATTGTAATGCTATCAAGACAACCATGCAGAAGAAAGAGTTGATACCGCGAATTGCCAGATGGTGGTTGCGAATTCAGGATTTCGACGTAAATATAGAGCATCGTTCTGGTCAGCGCATGCAGCACGTCGACGCCCTGAGTCGAGCACCATATGAAGAGCCACATGAATTGGATACAGCATCGATGCGAATTTCGAAAACAACAATAAGCGAAAATGATCTATTATTTTCTATGCAGTTGCAGGACGAGAAAATATGCGAAATCGTAGAAAAGGTAAAAGCAGGCGACAAAGAGATGTGCAACGAGTACGTGATAAGAGATGGCAGGTTATTTCGTAAGCAAAAGGACAAGTGTCTATGGGTTGTGCCAAAAGCCTTACGTTGGCGAGTAATACAAGGACAACACGATAATGCTGGACATTTAGGTGTAGAGAAAACATTACAGAGTCTTCAAAAGCATTTCTGGTTCCCCAGGATGCGAAACGTTGTTAAGTCGCATATTAAGTCTTGTGTAGAATGCGCCTACAATAAAGCCCAGGGAGGAAAACGTGAGGGTGAGTACCATTACGAAAACGTTAACCCAGTTCCCTTCCATACCGTCCATATGGATCATTTGGGTCCATTTCCGAAGTCAGCGAGCCGCAACGAGCACCTCTTGGTCATCGTAGATGCTTTCACGAAGTACACGATATTGAAGGCGGTCAAGACAACAGCTACAAAACATGTCATTAGCGCCTTGAACGAGATGTGTGTGCATTTTGGTATGCCGACACGAATTATTACTGATCGTGGTACGTCGTTTACATCTAACGAATTCGAGCGATATTGCAAAGCCAACAATGTAAAGCATATTTTAAATGCTGTACGAACGCCACGAGCTAACGGACATGTAGAGCGTACTAATCGCACTATTCTAGGAATGCTCCTACCTTCAACCGAAGAAGATAAACGATGGGATGATCAACTGCGGCGCATACAGTGGTCACTCAACACCATGAAGAACAAAACAACGGGAAGAACACCACAAGAGCTATTATTTGGATTTGAGCCTAGAGATATTTTGCAAAATAAGTTAGTTCTTGCTCTCCAAAATAGTGAAACAACTGATGTCGATAGCCTACAAGAATTGCGTACGACTACAGCTCAGCGAATTGATGCACAACGTGAAGCAGCAAAGCAGCGGTATGACGGACATCATGCGACTCCAAAACACTATAAAACGGGTGATCTTGTTCTAGTAGAGAACGAGCCAGCAGCCATTGGTACCTCGAGAAAGTTGGAACCACTTTATAAAGGTCCTTTCTTAGTAACCGAAGTCCTTGATAAAGATCGCTATGTAATCGAAGACTTGCCTGGATCTAGTCGAACACAGCGACATTATCGCTCGATATTTGCATCCGACAAGATTAAACCCTGGTGTACACTACCAGAATATGATGATTACTCCAGTGACGATGAAGACGAAAACCACCGAATAAGCCAAGGTTCAATCGAGGTCGATTGATAGAAGGATGGCCGATTGTAAGAATATAAGGGAACAAAAGGAGTGGGAACAAGTCAGTCGCGTTTGAGTTGTGGAGGTTAACGGTCAATTTCATGACCATACTTTTATTTATACTTTTTTAGAATGAATTGAATTACTTTTTGTTTTAATAAATAAAATTTACTTTGATTTAAATAAATAATAATGATTTTATAATTGACTCTTATAAAGGCGAATATCTTCCTGAATATTCTCAAATATAAATGAATTTAAATTTACTTTTTAGGCCTTAGGTTCATTTATTGATTTAATTTTTAAAAATTTTTAGAAAGAAAAATAATTTACAAATGTATGCAGACGTTTTCCAAAGAAAACAAAAAAAATTAAATGGCAGCAGAATATGTTTAGCGTTTTGTGATTCGAAATCGTGATTTGCCAGAACGCGGACGATAATAAGCTAAAGCCAGATACTGAAGGAGCTACTAAATAAATAATTTACCTGAAAAAGAAAAAACTGAGGTTTTCCACTACATCTTTTACCCTACACTGTTATATTTTAGTTTAGTTAAGGCCTAAATAAGCAGTAAATTAAAAACATAAAGAATTTAAAAAATAAAATAACTGACGCTGTTGTAGGTAATTTATCATTGAAACCCAGGAGTGACATTTAAAATGTCAACGTTTATGTTGACTCATTATTTGTATACATTACTAATGTTTGCTTATATGTGTTTAATAGCAACAAAAAAAAAACAGTTATTATTTATTAGATGGCCCTTTCTAAACTGTTTTCGCAGACAGTATTTTGCTGTGCTGTTCCAACGATGAGATTTAAACTAAATAAATAAGAGTTTTAATCTTGCAAAAAAATAAGAAAAATGGAATATATGTTTAAAGATATCCATTTTACATTAAATTGTACACATTGTGTTTTCTATTTGAATAGAAATTTAGTTTTATCATAAAAATTTAAGAGAACGAAGAACAACATTTTTAGGAAGACAACTTGATATGTGCAAATAATTAGCATGATTGAAATTAAGAAAACAAGATTTTGGTTTTTAATCGTACACCATAATTGAATAAAAATCAGTCAAGTGTGAGTCGGACTTACACACGATGAGTTTTGTGTCAACAACACCTACATAAAAATTGCATCATTATCGAGTCATCTTTAATTTAAAGTTAGTATTTTTGTGCTTGGCGCTGTGACGGACATAGTGCTTATTTGACGTGACTGTTCATCACAGGTAAAATTTTTTTATAAATATTGCATACATTTCGGGACACACTGCAATTATAGAATTTGTTGCTAAAGCGGCTATAAAAATATACCCTTGTGAAAATCTTAAGCGTTTACAAATTAAGGTTCCAGAGGTAGAGGGCTGTGACAGACGGTGAGACATTGTAGAACATTATAGAACCCTAATGGGTCAGGTGTTGACTTTTTACTTACTTAAAGTTTTAATTTTCTATCACAAGAATAAACAACAACTTCTCAAATAAAATTTATTGAAGACTTGAATACGAAATGTTCAGAAAATACCACAAATGCAATGTAAAAAGTTTCTAAATCTTTAAATACAGTTTAAAACTAACGCCACATACTTCGATTCTACTCCCCTTTGCTTCAAAACGCTTGTGGGTGACCTTACAGAGTTTTTGGTGCTCTGAAATTTGGTTTTTGTCAGGCCATGATAAAATTCTTGATTGGGCTTCGTGGTAACTGTGGTTTAAACCCAAACCTTTAGTAAAGCATTAGTTCGGGCGCAAGGTGCTCTTTGCCACAGGTGTAGGCCGGTGAGCATTTAAGTATATCGCCTTCACTTTTATTTGTTGTACGACTGACGTGCTTACATAAATAAGGAAAAATCTTTTCTTAAAAATTGTGTAAAGTGTTTTTAATCAGAGTTCTACATAAACAAAAACACCCAAAATTTTATAATGTTTTGTGCGATTTTATAAGTTTTGTATCTTTAACTGCTAAACAATATAATTTTCAAGCGCTAATAATAAAACTAAAATTTTCGAGTAACATATGTTTAATGTTTCCAAAGTTATTGAAATCCTGCCAATACATATTAAAACAATTACGAAAAGTTGTGCGGGAAACTTTTAATTTTAGAACGTCCAGTGCGAATCATTTCTGAGAAGTTTGTAACTGTGGCAAAACAAATGATTATAGGCATTAAAAAAGCTTTCAAACTGATTTTCTTCAAAATTTCTTCTTCGTATATTTCAGGCTTACGGATAAAAGCAACAGAATATCAATTGGAAGTGTTTAAAGTTTATTTTCAAATTGTTTTAATTTCGTTACTTAATAGTGAGAGTATTTTTTGACAAAGGGACGGTGCGAGTTGATTTAGTTTTTAATTATCATATAAAATGGGCAAAGGAACTATTGTAAGTTTTATATCACGAAAATTATTAAAATATACCGACTAAAAATTACACCTTCATAGAGTTTTGTCTTTGGGACCCTAAAATTTTTTTTCAAAGTCTGATCAATTATGGGAGGTCAGCAATAGGGCAAACGGTAGGTAATGTAGCAAGACAAAGGTATATTTTCTTTGGGATAGGCATATGTCATTTGCTCTGACTAATTCACAACCCCTGCGGGCACTGGACCTTTTTTTTGGTATAATGCTTCGGAACAGGCAACTAAATATATTAAGAAAAAAAATTTAAGAACTGAAGATACTCCAGAATTACGAATCTTAAAGAAAACATAAAAGATAAAGGAATCTCTGTTACAAAAATAATTTATAGGAAAAAATTTTTAAGCTTTTAAAAGTTTTTTCTATTAAACTGGTTCATTTTAAAGAGCTCTGAACTTATTTCAGAAAAAATTATTTTCTGATGTTTTTTTTGCTCTTTATTTATTTTAGAAATTATTGTGTTTTAGTAGTCCTTCTTATGGCAGCCAGAATTAAATTTTCAATTTATACAATTTTCTAGACCTTTCTGCATATTTCATCTTGTTCTTAGCTGCTTAGCAGTTAACGAGACGTATTTATAACTAATGAACATTATACTCAGAAGTTCCTTTCTAGAAGTATTTGAAGAAATTTGAACGGCAAATAAAAAGCAATGCTATTTTGATCCAAAAAAATGTTAATGCTTTATTAAACTCATAATATAAAAATTACTATGAATCATATTTGAACTTTAATAAAGAGTGCTCAAAATGTATATAGAATTTAGTGTCATGTTTCAGTCACAGGGATATCCATTTTAAGGAGTGCTTACAAAAAGCTTTGCAGATGATTGTTTTATGAGCCCCTTTTTGGAGTAGTCATTAAATGGCTGGCTTGGTTTAAGCACACGCACATATGTATGCGGGTAAATATTTTTTTTTAGAATTATTACTGAGTTAACAATAAATTTAAAATATCTTAAAGGACGGGAAGACATATTGGAGACAGCTTGAATAAATCGTTAGCTAAATTCGCTAACAAAAACACATCGAAAGGGAACAACATCCTGTCGTCGACGACTACGCAGCGACAGTTTCTTCTGCCTTTTTGTCAACAAGTAAACAATTAACAGGTGTCTTAAAACTAATTAAATGTTACTGTTGCTTACGAAATCTAAACATCGAGGTAATAAATGTTGAAAAACGCGAAGACATTAACATAAAAAATTAAGCACATGACCGAGCGGATATTAAAGATCAACTGAAGGACAATTTAAATTCACATTAAAAATTTTATAATTTTTATATCGTGATATTTTCAAATCCCATAACTTTAAGTTTAATAAATACTTTCATTATCAGTACGGTTTAAAAACTTACTCACCAACTGAGTAAATTACATGGTAATTGCGGCCAGTTTATAATAGAAACAGATATCATTCGCTTGCTGCAACGTTGTCACAGCATTAAAAGATGCAATTGTACAGGAGACGCGTACAGTTTAAGGTTTTGTTATACTCGTATCAAAATAACGTTTTCGCCAATTTTGATCTGCATAAGGCTTCCATATGATGATGATGAGCGAAAACTTTTTACAAATCTTGAATTGTGACTTTATTATGTTTCTTATTAACTAAACAAAATATAAAGGTTAGCTTCAAATTAATAATTGTATTTTTAAATAATAAATACTCTTGTATATGCAAATGTATCTATGTTTGTAGTATACTCTTGTAAAAAACAAAAAATACTAACTGACAATAAATGAAAAAATGGCTAAAGGCAGAATTATCCTTTACTTTCCGTTCCGTAACGAATCAGTAATCAGTTTCTTTTAAATTGAAAATATGTATTTGCGGCTTGTTTGTTGTTCTGTTTTGTTCTGTTCTGTTCTGAAGTTGTTTGGTGGTGTGGGTGTAAAGTTGTAAACAAACCAATTTTTGTCCTTGTAATTATAGCTTTTTTGTTGTGTTGCGTATTGTGATTGTAAACAGGTGATGTATTGTTACGGAAAAACCAATTACAATAATTTAAAAAGCAGAACGGCACGGAACAGAACAGCAACAGAAAGTCAAGATTAATGAGGCCTTAACATTTTATACATACATATGTATATATGTATATATGTACTTATATTTAAATGTGCAAAAGAGAGGTTCGCACAAAAGCAATACTCGTATTAGAGTTTACACTTGTCATTAAAACAAAAAATGTGTTATCTTGTGACAGAAAGTCTTGAGGACTTTAAAAACAAAAATAAAAACGCAACAAATTTTGTGATTGCTTTATTTAAAGATTATGCAACTTATCCTCTAGCTTTGTATGATTATGCTTAACCAAGCATTAAAATGCATTACCAACATTACATTATGTAAATATGTCTTTACACATTTTTAGAATATTAAAACTTAAAAGAAATATTTTTATATTTTTCTTAGAAACACAGACTTTTACATAAAATAAAGCAGAACATATTCTTTAGCTTATAATTTGCACTTATTTTATTCCCTCGTGTCACATTTGTCAAAAACTGCTTAAGGGAAAAATATAAAACTTGCTTAAAGTTTAAAACACGTTGTCCCCTTTGTACGCAAAACTTAACGAGAAGAAAAGACTCCTTGAACCAATTTGCACAGTGTGTTTTTTTTTTTAGCATTTTTCTAAAAGCCTAAGTAAGGAGTAACTACCCTAGTGTATTGAATGTTTCGCCCCTATGACTTTATAAAATCTGTAATCTTGTATGAATTTTCTCTATATATCTTTATCATATTAATAAAAAGCGGAGTTTTATAATAAAAAATAAATTTTAATTTTAATTAGAACTTGTCAGCATTTGTATAAGATTAAAAGTGAAGTATGAAGAAAAAAGAAAAGTGGAGGAAGGTAAGATTATATGTAGAGAACTGAATTATGTAGTCGATATTTTCTTTAATATAAAATAATATTCAAGTATTTGTTGAAGTATTTTTTTATGAAATTGCAATTAAGAACTGATCATAACTTAAATATCATTATGCATGTACAACATTTCTTTTGATTGATTTTAACTCGTAGTAAGGACGTCAGCTGGTCTAATCGCGATGGCGGTAGCAGGCCACAATTTTGGTTTTGTCTCAGAAAAGGATGAGAAAGCCTTAAAATATATAGAGTATGCCAATTAAGGAACCTGAAAAAGATCGATAATAATACGTTGCAAGAGGTATTTGAGTTTGTATCTACTGGTACTCTTCAAAAACTCTTCTTTAGGGTAGAATCGGGCCAATATAAAAATTAAGAAAATGATGATTACCGAATGCGCCTAAAAGAAGCTGAGATGATAGCGCTCATAATGTATGAATGTCCACCTTTTTTTTTTTATAAAAAGAGAATTAGCACTTCAGGCAATAATGCCTATTTAGTTAATTCGTAACCGTGCTACATTCTTTTAGGAAAGTGATAGATGAGAGATAAGGCAGGTGGTGAAAGAAGAAAGATAGATATAGCCGTTTTATTAGTTATTTTACTTCGCCGGCGAATATGCTATAAAGAAGTACCGACGAAGGAGGCTGCATGTTTTAATGTTAATTCTGAATATGTATTTATACCATTAAATAGTAAAAACATTTTTATTTTTTGGTTGACGCAGGGGTTGAACCGTGGCCAACCAAGTTTGTAGTCAACGTGCTTACCACCTTGACTACTGCAGCATTTGTTTAGTATTATGCTTATAACCACGGCATATTTACATTAATTGTGGGAAGGTAACCTAAGACAAATGTTCAGAATCATAATAAACTTAATCTAAGCTAACTAGTGACAACATGATACTCAAAAAAAGTAAGTAAATATAATCAATAGGGCACTGGAAATCATTTAGTAAGGAGGTCAAACAGGGACACAAATTATGAGTTGACTGTTGCATGAAGTCATGTTGAATCAATTATCGTTTAGAATATTGTGCGCCTGAAGTTTGGATATTATTGAGGACCTTTAAATTTATTTTCGCATATTTAGCTATTTCTGATTTAATAAATGGTATGTTTGTATATTTGTAAATGTTCGAAATTTTTTAATAGTAAGGGGCTTCAGTTATTACCCGTAGATAAAATTATTTGGCGCTTTAAATTTTTTTAAATTAGAATCATAATAACTGAATTCCATAATGCAAAAAAAGCGTTAGAATTGCATTATAAACTACAAGCTGCTGGTTCTGAAAAAATTCTACTTCTAGTTGTATATGTGTTAGCTTCCTTTCTATATGGAATTTTCAACTTAAATGCATAGCGAGGTATTACTCCCCCAAGGTAGGATAATAATTAGAGTAAGAGAATATGCTTGCTGGGTACGTTGTTGCCCATAAAACTTTTCTCTCTCCCTGCACTTATATTTTAACGTAAAAACTCTCCTTCTTCAATTAAAATTTTACGACTAACTTAATAGCTTTGTGACAGTCTACAGTTAATGACGATCGCAGAATCATAGTGTCTTGCCTCCTCCTACACTGGCAAACCTGTGTGTTTCTTCTTAAATCGCACTAATGGAACGGAATACATCCTTTCTTGCTTAGAATAGAGTTCAGGGTTCATACATGTTTGATAATCGTATTCAACTAGCAGCGTTTAAATCATTTTTTTTATCATAACTACAAGAGAGCACTGTTAACATCTCTGTCCTTTATTTTGCGGCTATTTTATTGACAAAGCCGAAAATCTTTGAAAGTAATAAATTGAGCTAAAGAACACTCGTTATGCAACATTGCATCAACACTTGAGCACGGAAACAACTGGTTTTAAGAAAAAGAGTTTTTTCTTAAAATATAGGGATATCTCCTAAAAACCCCCAGTTTTTTTTTTACTAATTGAAGACCGAAAGTAAAAAAAATTGTTATTATTTAATATTTATCTTCATCTTATTATAGACATACTTTATCTACAATAATTTTAACATTGTGGCTCCCCTTTACATATTTTTTGTTTACGTTTTTGGCTAAAGCTGAAGTAATAAGTATGTACAATGTAAACAGGACTCTGTATGATTGTAAAGGAAAGTTAAGGGAAGAAATATTTGTCACCTAAATGCTAGAGGTAATAAGAAACAAGTAATTTTTGAACAAGTAATTTTAGAAAGGACGATTAAAACAAAAAAGATAAGTTAATAAAAAGGCATAATATAAATAAATAAAAATAATACAAAACAAGTACCACAAATAAAAGTAATGATTACGATTTTGTCGATTATCTAAATTACCTTTGCTTAAGATTCATCTTTTAAGGTTTCTGCAGCTGCCTGCTTTTGTTTATTTATTTCCCGAAATTTTCAATTAAAATTGCCATAAACAAAACAATACCAACTTTTATTTTTCTGCTAAAATTGATTTATTTGCAGTAGTTCACAAAGAGTTTTGTTTGTATATGTTTGTTTGTTATAAAAATATTTCAAAGCGTAATTGTTTTTCAATTTTCTATCTTTTGTTATTAAGTTTTAGTTTAGTGTAAATAGTAAATAAATAAAAACATAAAGTTTATTGGAACTAAACTGTTTCAACGCTAAAAATTAAAAAAAGAAAAACACAAATATTTTCTGAAGAAAATTTTTGGTGAAATGGAGCTTGAGGGTAGCTATCTGAACATGAATGTCATGAAGACCCTTGGCCCGACTTCAAAATTTTCTCCTCTTAGGTATGTTTCTGGATTTTTGTTGTTGCATTGGTTTAAATAATACGAGTATAACATTTTTGTTTTGTTATATCATTTTTAAAATATTTAGTTTATTTCACTAATCCTCAAATTTTTTTTAAACATATTGTTACGTTTTTCCTTTTTTTTTTTGGCAAACGTACGGATTCTTTTGATTACAAATACCAATGTGGCATATTATAAATTCGCTATTTCCCTTACACCTCAATGGCTTTTGACTACACTTCTTAATTCTATGGTCTTTAGGATTCTTTGGTCTCGTATTGACTAACATGCGTTATTAAAAACGTAGCTGACTATGCTACACTACTGTGTTACTGCGGAGAGACATGAACTACTCGATGCCTTGATTAGTAACCTTAACCATTCACAGACCTGTCTACCTTTGCTTTACGTCTAAGCCAGTCATCCCCTTTTCTATCCGATGGCCAAAACTTACATCTGTCGTGCACTGTAGTCATATTGTTACTTCCTTCCGCTAACAGCTAGGAGCTCTTTCATATTCTTATAAAAAGCGTCTTGACAGTTATCTGTTATTATCATATTAAACCAACTTTATCTGGCCATGGCTTTACACAATAATTGTCTTCCCCTTTCCGGGAGGTTTGTACTTCTATTTCTTGATTTTAAATTTGCTTACCCGATAATTATTCTTCCTTTGTATACATGTCCGAAGGTCGGTTCGAACATTCGTAATAATATTGTTACGAAATAAGATCTGGCAACCTCCATTGTTTTTGTTCGTATGTGCGTAGTGGGAAACGGAGGTGAATAAGTTACATCCACGATCATATTGGTTTCGTAAGATCATGAGTTCGAGCCCACCTTCGGACATGCATACAAAGGAAAAATAATAATTGTGTAAAGCAATTGAAAACTGAAAAACATCAGCGCAAACCTCCCAGAAAAGAATTATTGTGTAAAGCAATGGCAGATAAATTAGTGAAGACGTCTATTTATTATTACATTGAAGATAATTGTCAAGGCGCCCTTTGACAAATACATAGAAAAACTTCTAGCTGTTAGTGCAAGGAAGTAACACAGAGAAGTGAAAGTATACGTCAGATGTGTGTTGAGCCTATTGGATTAAAGAGGATGGCTGGTTTGTTGAATGTAAGGCGAAGTGGAGCGAGTGGTCTGTGGTAAGTTTAGGTTAATAAACAGGGCATCAAAATGTCTCACCGTAGTAAGGAAGTAATGGTGACATGGATGGCTGCGTTTGCAATAAAGCATGATTAGTAAATACGAGATCATAGGATTCAAGAGACCGTAGGGTCTAAAAAGTGTAGAAAGAAGCCATAGAGAAGTAATGAAATCAGCAAATCTATCATTTGACGTCAGCATGTTTAGTTTTAAACAATGTTTTGTTTTTGTTTTATTATAAAATCATGTTGAATTAAAAAGAAATGTGTATAAAGCAACATCATTAAAAATTTTTTTTAATTAATTTAAATATGAAGTTGCAATATAAAATCAAAAAAAAAAGTTTTGCCATTTTTATAATTTTTTTTTATCTCTCTGAGCATTTGTAACTTCTATGATTTAAACAATTACTTACCGTTGAAAATTCCATTACTTGATTGGCAAAACATTCATTTTTAAAACCAAAAAACAAACGGTCAAAATCATTGTTGGTCTTTTAAGAATCCTTATTGTTAATGACTTCTTATGTTTGTTGATTTTTATTGTTTCCTTTATATTATTTGTGTCTGAAAACAAATAAGCAAGGGAAGTTAAACAAGAAGGTAAGATATTTTTGTATTAATGTTAGTTTAAGAGGACTGAATGAACAATTTATGTAGATAAATGTCATCAAATAAAACGATACCTTATTTCCAATATCGAAAAATATCATCGAGAGGAAAACAACTTATAACCAAATAAATGAAAATGTAAATTAAAGAAAAATAAGACTCCCGCTTTTAATTCCCAATTTTTTTTTCATTTTCTGCTCTGCTGCCATTGATTTTACACCTGAATGTATAATTTAATAGCTCATATAGTAAAGAATGTTTAACCACATAGAATTTTTCATGTGCGCTGTGATTTCTAAACATATTTTTTTTTGTTCAACTTGTTTTTGCCCAACAAAATTCTTTAATTAATTAAGATTGTACTAAAAAGACGAATGTATGCCTTTATGTGTTTTAAAAAGAATGGCAAACTAAATTAATTAATTAGTAATAAAATTCTGTAGAAAAAAATTAAATAAAAAAGAACAAAGTTGTAAAATAATCTTAATAAAGCAAAAACACATTTTGTAAAATAAAATGATTTCAAATAAAAATATGGTGGGAGACGTGTGTAAAATTGCGGAAATTACGATAAATTGCTTCAATAAAAAAACCTAGACAGGACGTTAAAAGAATCGATAGAGAAATAAAAAACGTAAATCAAATAAAAAACAATTATTCTCTATTAATGTGTATAATGTGGCTGGATTTGAATAATGGGATTTAGCGAAACATAGACTGAATTGGAACAGTGTGCGGGTACCACGCATACAAAGTAAACATTTTTTGTAACTCTTCTGCTTAAGCAAAAATTGTCTGCATTATGAATTGAAACATTCAGTGCGTATCTCCCAATAAAGTGACAAATTATAATGGTGCAACCTGGGAATTTAAATATGTAGATTCCTGAATTTATGCATTTGACAGATAGATTCAGACAGTGGGCGTGTTACCTCCTATACAAAGTAAACGGTTGTTGTCGTTTAGCTACGGAATGGTCTTAAAATTGCTTACCAGTAACATTTTTTAAGAGAAATGTAATTTCAGGCACTTTTTCATCCGTTGTATATTCTTAAGAAAACAATAGAGGAGAGGTAAGACATATTATGAAAGTAGAAAGGTAAAGAACAATTTCATGTTTTTTCGCATTCAACACTGCCCTTACCCTTAGTAGACATTGATGAGAACGACTGTTGTGTTTTATTACTTCACCTACGAATTATCTATTAAGAAGTGCTGATAAAGGTGGCCCCGTGCTGTAATACCAAGTTATAAATGTGCATGTAATACCAATAAACAGAAAGAACATATGTATATTTTCTTTTTTGGTTGCCGCAGAGGTTAAACCCAAGTCAATATTCTTACTGACTCGACTACAGCAGCCATGTTATATTATAAAATTAAATTAAAAATTGGCAGAATTGGAGGAGCATTGTTTCCATTTGAGTAGCGCACTAAAAATAGCTTGTTATTAATAAAATTAAATTTAATCCACATTCTTAATAGAATTTTCACTTAGAAGGTTAAATTTCCATTTGGTCTGTTTTGATTTAGTTATAATAATTGAACTGAAATAAAATAATTAGTTTTTAGAAAGATTTAAAATTCACTTCGCGACGATTTTATAACAACTTACAAAAAAAACTAATTTTATTTGTATATTTAAGTCAACGAAAGTAGGTAAAAAGGTTCTAGAAAATAAACGAAAGTGGATGTTGTGTTGTTTATTGTAACTCATTATCGCTGACGATGCTACATAGAGGATAACGGAATATTGGATATATAAATAAAAAAAATCATATATGTAATAAAACTGTAGCAGGATCATTTTGTACATGTACTTTTTTTTAAATGTTGAGGTGGTGCAAATAGTACACAATATAGAATAAAGAACACCTATTTTTGAATTGTTTGTCTGTCTGTATTCGCATCATACAAAAACTGCTGGATAGACTAAAATAAAATTTTGTAAGGGGGTCCCTTAGAACTGTGGATAATTTTTTTTTTTATAAAATAAGAAATTTTTTAGAGAAAAGCACCTAATTTTACCGGTATAAGGGTACTAAAACAGTTGTCAGCACAATTAATTTTTGTTAGTGGAAAAACACTGTTTAGGGAACTCTACGATAAATATCTAAAAACATATTTTTATACAATTAAATTTAAAGAAAATTTAATATAAAAAAATTGACTCTAGGCTTGAAAAATATTTTATTTGTTGAGTAAAGAGAGGTATAACAAAAGCCCAGCACATAATTAGACATAACCTTAAAAAGTATTTGCTATATAATGACTTACTTTTGTGATTGCCAAATTGTGTTACTCGCTTACATAACACATTACATAAGTTCGCAAATAAAATTAGTGATTGAACTAAATCTTAAAAATAAAAAAGAATACCTTAAAAAACCTACTAATGATTATTATTATTGCCTGTAATAATCATTGTAATTAGTTCTCAATAACTGTTTCTAAAAGTGTCATACCTTGTGAAAATCATTAGGTTGGTAATCTAGTTGGGAAGTACCTCCGCCAAAAATGCTTAATTCCACACTCGATTACCTTTTCTGAAATTTTTTGATGGGAGGATTTATTCCAATTTTATAATTATTAATGCTTTACTTTTAAAACGACCGCGGGCGCAACACTACTATAATTATCATTTTTAGCGTACTTAAATATAATAAACTAGCAACGATCTTTTTTTCCTTAAGTTAGAAAATTATTTTCATGTTTCGCTGAAAACTTATGATATGTAAACCGTAAACTTTTACTATGTAATATGAAAGATTCTTTATATCGCGACAGGGTATATCCAAATGTAATAGGCAAAAAACTCATGACTCATGAAAATCGGGTAAATAGTTTAGAAGTTCCAGATTTTTATTTTATTTTTTTAACGCCACTGTATGTCGTCACAGAGATTTTTTGCTTAGCTAACATGCTCTTCAAATGAGGTTTTAGTTTTTGGCATAATCTACTTGTGCAATGGCTTTATTTCTTATCCGGTTTTGTTTGAAAATTTGAAAGTATTCTTACTAAACATTTTCAAGCATTGTTTCACATATCAAGGACCCACAAATGCTGAAAACACAATTTGTTCCGAATGATTTATTCTTTTAATATTCTTTGTCGAGCAAGATATTCAAAAATAAAGAACAAAAAATATATTAAGAATAACTTACACAACGTAAGAATAATTTAAACAAAGCAAAGTTCTTAGTGGATGGTCACCGTACTTAATACATACAATAAATGTAAATATTATTATTTTCATGGTTGCTTAGGGCCAGTAAGTTATAAAATTTATCCATTTTTGTTTTATTTATTGTCATTTAAGTTGTTAGCGATAAAGTTTTGAATTGCGAACAAATCTAATAAATGTTTACTTGAAAATATGCCTTTGCTTAAGTTAATTTAATATTCATTTAAGAAAAAACAAAAAAATAATAATAGGGAAATATTGTAATTCAAATATATTAAATTTTAAAAAACAAGATAAAATTTTAAAACATTATGTTGCCGTTTAGATAAAATGTTATAGGAAGATGTAAATTTATATTAAGTTATTTAGAAACATAAAAATATGAAAATGAATCTACAGAAAAAATGGTTAAAATTAATATATTGAAATATAAGATAAAACGAAGAAATAGAATTGAATTTATTTAGGAATGCAGTTACATTTGTAGTTTAGTATCAACGATACTCTATGATCATGTTAATATAACAACTTTTTCTTACAGTTATTTCAGCTTAACACACATTTTTATAATATTATATGCATTTTATCAAATAAATATTTTTGGTAATTTATACATTTTCTTTTCTGTTAAAAATTTTTACTAATATTGTAAGAATGCAAAAAAGTGGTTATTGATTTAGCAAAAAAAATTTACTTGCTATAATTAATAAACGCATTTACGTACATTCAATAAAGCCTTGTTGCTAAAGGATATGAAGACTCGATGTGGCTTTGGAAAAACTAATTAATGCGTATAAATGTGTGCATTTATGTATCAAATTTAATGTTTCGTAAAGTCAGCCAAACAACTCCATTCTGCTCAATAAACCAACAGTTTTATTACAAAAAGTTATTGGCACTAAAACTTTTTATTCTTGCTACAATGAATCAAAAACCATAACAGTGTTATTAGTGAAGCTACAATAACCAATACTCACTATAACCTTCCTTTGAGTTTAATTTCGCAGATTTGCAAAATTTAAAATTTATGTTTTTATTTTTGTAAATTTGTAAATTTGTAAATTTGTAAAACTAAGTTTTAAAATTATAAATGAATTCTATACATTTGTTGATTTAAGAGATCTCGAAGACTCGCGCATAATTAAGCGTAAGCTAATTTCAAAAACCTAATCTAATCTACAATGTACTTGCAAGAAATAAATACCTACTTTGATATATATATATATATATATATATATATATATATATATATATATATATATATATATATATATATATATATATCAAAGTATATATGTATATATCAAAGTAGGTACTTATTTAATATATATAATATATAATATATATATATATATATATATATATATATATATATATATATATCTCAAAATATGAAATAGCATTTACATATATATTTGCATTAGTTTTAAGATAATTTCAATAAAAAACACCATTTTATTGTTTTTGTGTTTGTTTAAAATCTATAGGAAATTTAGAAATTTTTTTTTGATTTTATTAAATAAAAAACAAGAAATTTATCACTGTCGGCTTTAATTACAACATTTCTTTATGAATGTACAGTGTGCGGTTAATTTTTTTACTTTGCTTGAACAAATAACATTTGACGAAACTTTTTTGACGCAATTTTTTTTATCTTAGACCAGCCCTCAAGGATATTTGATTTCAATCTTTGCACACTGAAAGTGATAGGAAAGTCCTCTTCGAAAATTATTCCACATTCGAACTTTTCAGCTTAATAATAAATTCGACAAAAATGTGTGAATAACTCAAACGAGTTTCCTTATAATAATAATATGATTTTTTTATGGGATTTTATTTTGCTTATGTTTTACTGCTGTTTTAAAAATATTAATTTTTTGCACGAAAAAAAATAATGAACTCTTTCGTAAAAGAAGAAGTAGAACTTTATTCTCTCGAAACCGCTCTTATTTACCCAATTTTTAAGTACGGGAACGCTTTTCGTGTAAATTAGGATCTCGCGCGACTTAATATTTGCTGTATTTTTTATCGTTTTAATTTATATGATTTATATAAATTTAAACGGCATAAGTTTTTAAAAATCATCGTTCGATGACCCCGCCGCAAAAAAGATAGATATTTGGTATGGCTGCATTGTGGATTTTCATTACCTTTAACGTGTCAGTTTTGCTTGTAATATTATCTGTGACTCATTACTTATGATAAGGTTTTTTTGTCAGAATCCACTGTAAAACAACTATTAAAGTTTGTTAGTAAAGTTTGTAGCGTCTTGATCCACAGTAGCAATATTTGTGGATGACGTCCTATACGAAGACGTCTTGCACAGACCGAGTTTCCTTAAACTTATACACGAAAAATAGATTGTGAATCAGATGGCCGGTAATGTTGACCGAAAAAATTGCACACTACGAAAATGTCACTTCTATAAGAAGCATTTTCATATAACGTGTCGATTAATCTTACGCGTTGTTTAAGACAGTATCACTTCATGACTAAGTTTGTCAAATATCTAAATAAATTCAAAAACAATATAAACATATCACAAATAATTGCCGTCATTGCGATATTTGATAAAATAAGAGCAGAAACTTAGGCCTGACTACTGAAAAACACTCTCTAAAAAGCGCTAATTAACTCTCTGAATTATTATTATTATAATTTTTTTTAAGAGAAGTAGCACTTTAAATTTTTTAATACTTAATGTCTATTAAATACGAAAAAACGCAGAATTAACTTTTAAATGTTTTAAAGGGTAGACGTGTTCCTATATCAAAAAAGAATTCCCTTGGATTATTCCGGCACTTTGTGAAGAGCTGGTACAAAGGTTTCCTACATAAAGTATATACTTATAGACAGTCTAATCCCCATTACCAGTGATGGAAAGAGCCTACAAGTTGTTTTAGTCCTTTAGAGGTTTAATTGAATTTGATAATGCTTTTAAAGGATTATTATTACATATTGGCAATAAATAAAATGTATTAATTTTATAAAGTTTATTTCACCCAAATTTCAGATCTTAAACTTATTAGTTTCCTTTTTCTTTCACATATTTGTAAATATAATTGTTTCAAACAAAAACAAAAAGAAAATTATCTAACGTGACCTACAACGTTGATGCAATTTGCTTGTAAGTATAAAAACAGTATGTGTGTAGATATAGAGCCTTTATCAACTTTTTCTATCTCAGCAACATTCTAGCGGGGAATATTAACAGCTTTGTGTTATTTTCGGTGAATAAAACAGCAATGGTATTACAGCACCGTTAATGAATATTCCACGAAAGCAAGTTTAAACAACTCAATACTTAATACACAGAACAAAAGTAGTTCATACATACGTAAACACATTACTAAGGCCGCGATGTCGTTATATTTAAGTAATGCACGACTAGACTATTAAGGTGTGATTTTTAAGACAAAATCCGTTGTAAGTTTTTTTCTGGGTTTTTGTTCTTAGAGCAATTTTGCCTTGAATAGCACAATTGTCTGTCGACTAGAATATTCTCTAGAAATTTTAGGCATTATATAAAATAATATAATATCTAAAAGGAGGTAAATTTCGTTTTGAGTAAAAATTATAAAACTTACAAATCAAGTTTTTTTCTTTGTTAATTCACCTTATTGCAGGAAGAAATTTTTTTTTAAATTTCAAATGGCAAAATGAAACAACTTTTCAGACAATTTATAAAAGGAAAAAGGAGTGACACGTGTCGTCTAAGCAACACGAGGAATGATTAGTATTGATATTTAAGCATAAAATTGCTTTAACAAATTTTACAACATTGCTTTAACAGCATAAATTAACATAATTATTTAGTAGACGTTATTTTCATTAATTGTACCATTTTAGAACAGTATTTAGGAAAGTTGGATTGTAAAAAACTCATTTACTACGATAGACCCAAAACAAAATAAAAAATAGTCGAGCAGCGTTTCGGATCTCTTAAATGAGTAAAATATTGGGCTGATCCAAAGCTTATTTTAAATGTAATAGCTGTCTTCGGCGATATCAAATACAAAAATAGAGGCAATTAACATGTTATTTTTATCACTTAAATATAGCAAATCAACAACAATGTAACAATAACAATTCACTAGAAAGAGCAAAAGATTAATAAGAATTTTCTAATTTATATTATTACATGGAAAGGGAAAAAGAGCATAAAATGAGAAAATAAAACAACACAATAAACCAAAAAGTTACAAGCAAATATCTGAAGCAATGCAAACAAATAACATATCCAACATCAATTAAACTAAAAACACAGAAAAAATACTGCGAAATGTAATGTACGCATCCAGTATTAACCTTCACCGTTTCCATGTAATTTGGCTAACTTTCATTGCTAAAAAAAAACACATTCACACCAAAACCAAATATAATTAGCCATTTTAAGTACGAAACCCATGATAGTCAAAAACATTTTTAGTTGAAAAGTATCACTCACTCATGCAATTACTGTCTGTCACACACTCATGGTATGCTGTATACAAATAGTGTGCAGTTATCCACAACAACAAAAACTTAAACACACATTTTCGAAATATGTACCTTTATCTTGTTTTTTTTTCAATTGATGTTCTATACAAATGAAACATTTAAGTTCGTGTTACTTTTTTTTAACAGTTCTTGCTTTTGATTACACTAAAGTTACAAAATTTTTTAAAAATTAAAGTTTGAAGACTTAACGTGTGAAAAACAACATCCAAAATTTTTCATTGTATCAGCTGTTTCTCAAAGTATCAGTTCAAAACTAACGAGCTATAGACGCTACGATACTAGTGCAGAAGAAAACATAACATTCTATAATATTAAAGATTTTCCACAAATAAAAAAGTGTTAATAATAATAGAATCAAATATTTAGGGTCAAAAGTTTAGTATTCTTGTTTTATCTTGTTTGTTACATGACGATAAAAGGCAATAAATTAACCCTAGAATATTTTCCAATCGCGGTTTAGGAAATTAAAGGGTGTCCCAGTAGTTGATGTTATTAGATCTAGGTGATTAAACTATTGAATCGTTATAGACAGCTGAAATTTATAAGTAGCCTGTGTTGGTATGTCCACTAAAACAAGTATAAACTTTTAAATCACGGAAATATTTATTAATTTAAGTTTAAGCTTTAAAAAATTGTGCTGATTGTACCGACCTAATTAATAAAATCATCGATATTGACTATTGAAGGTGAAAGCACGTTTCGAAGGTCATCTCGCTACCGCTCACTTAGCACTTCAGAAAACTTCTTACTTACATTTTAAATAAACTAAAGATTTTTGTCCAAACAATAAAGTAAAGACAAAGTTTAAACAAAAACAACAATAATCAACATTGATTTTATTTTCCTTTATCCACTGTATACGGCTGACTTTTTTCGGCTCTTTTATACTGTTAAAAGATGTTTAAAAATAAAATAGAAACAGCAATAAATTATCACAAAACACTATGAAAATTTATTTTTGTTTTTTGCACGGGCAAGTATAAAATTTTAATTTGGAAATAAAAGAGCATTCCCATAATTGATACGAATTTGACCTACATGACATGGCTCTATCCTGTAAACCGTTACATAAGAACACTTGAAAATTATATAGAATGTCCACTACTTCGTCTAGTATATTAAGAGGTATAAATATTTAAAATTATAAATTAAAGTGTGTTACAATAGCTGATGTAATTTGATGTATGTGGCTCTACTTTTGAACCAGTTGAAATTTATAAAGAACCTGTAATGCTAAGTTCGCTACAACAGCAAGTATTAAATTTGAGTTTTGAAATTAAAGAATGTTCCTATAGTTGATGTAATTTGACCTATATTGCCCTATCGTTTGTACCGTTATATAATAATAATGATACAATAGCTGATTTAATCTGAAGTATATGACTAAACTGTTCAATAGCTTAAAAGAGTCGGGTAATACTTACAAAGAAATTGTAATCTTAAATACACTACAACAGTTTGGTTATATGTATCAAATTACATCAAATACAGGAGTTTTAGTTCTCCTATAGTTGGTGTAATTTGAACCATTATTGAACCTGTATTTCTAAGTCCGCTATTAGAAAAAGTATACAATGTATTAAAAGGTGTTAGAATAGTTCATGTAATTTATATATATATATATATATATATATATATATATATATATATATATATATATATATATATATATATATATATATATGGCCAAACTGTTTAAGACCTTTCTAAAAGTTCATCAAAGTCGCTAGAAATTAAAACCTTATTAACAAAACAGATGATGAATGCAGTGCAGATTCATTGCTTATTTTGGGCACCCCGCAGGAAAATATAATTTTCCTAAAGGGGTCTTTTAACAAACTTTGAAAATTTTTTAAAGTTATTAGCCTTACGATTGCAAAAATATTCAAATGGCTTTTGTGATCTTGGTAAATTAGAATTGGTATTTCCAGTGACTCTATAGTAGTAGGCTATCTTTCATATTTGCTCTCTTTACTTGTCGAGCACAATTGTTCGGTCACATTTGTATTATATTATTGTATATTATAAATTTATTTAATTGAAGTAATCATTCTAGCATATCTTATTATATTTAGTATTTTTTACATGAATTCGTCGCTTTAAATACTGTATCATTTATTCAAAAATTACCTTTTGTTACTCGTTCTTCTTTTGTTATTATTTGTAACTGTTTTTATTTACTTGCAAAACTTAAGCTGTTCAAAAAGAAATCTAATGTACACATTTTGTTATTGTTGTGACCATTAAAGAGTTATCATTAAAACTTCTCTTCATCGCGTTTCATTTTCATTACTCTTAGTTTTTCGTTCAAACAATTTTTTTAATTTTCTCTGATATTCCCGGAAAAATTAGAATTCTTCAATAATTTGATTTTTTCTTTTTCAACGATGTGCTGACGTTGCGTTCTAGTTAGACAACATCCCAACTTTAATATATCATTGTTCCTACCAAAACTGCTGATCTAGTGTCTAAAGTTTGCATAGGAAAACAAAAACATTAACAAAACAACGTTCATAACTGAGGTGATTTGTTGGAATAGTCTATAAGAACTTGTGTGAAAAAAACCTATACAACACAAATAACTACGCAGTGACCCTGCCTAGGCGAAAATATAGTTAAGCCTTGATAGAAGTTCCTGACCGTAAAAGACAACAAAGTTCGAGCGCGTGCAGATCCCGTCAATCCCGCAAACGCGGAAAACAAATAAAAGTTAAACAGTAAATTTAGATCGTATATAAAAAGCAAACAAAAACAGACGGTAATAAAAAAAAGCAACTTTAAATTTAATAAAACAAAAAAAAAAAAAAAAATAAAACAATGAAAATTAAAAGTTAAAGGTAGGGAAGCCTAATATTAAACATAAGTTAAAATAAAACTTATGAAGAGCTTTAAACAAAAAATCTAAAGAAAGAAACTAAAAAAAAACTAAGAGAAGAAGGAAAGTACAGCGCTCATAGCATAGTAGCTTATATAAAAAACTACTTGTAAGTTATTTAAAAGAAAGAAAGGTTTGGAAATCGTTTTCATTTAAACATAAAAAGTTGGCATTATTACGTTTTTTTTTTTTTTAATGGCTGAAGAACTTAGAAAAAACTTATTGTATGGTGTTCCTGCATAGTTATAAGGAAATTTGTTAAGAAATTAAAATAAGTGAAAATTACCAATTTAGTGTTTCGTTATTGCGATACAAGTGACAAATATAACCACAGAATTTCCTAAGTTTGATTTGTGAGGTATTTTTTTTTACACTTTAAGCTATTTCTTTATTTAAAAATTCGGTTGATAAAATAAAAAAATGACGGAATAGGGCATTGACTGTAACACAATCTTCTTCGGCTGTTTTGCGTGGAATGAAAGATATACTGAGAGAAGAGATTAAATAAATAATAGAAAGCATGGCAGGGAAAGACAGTGACAACCAACTAGACGAAAGAACATATCAATGTAAAGAATTTAGTTTCTGGCTAAAGTCGGTAAATAGAGTATCGGAAATGTTTAAAATTTTACATGGTCCAGCAGAACTTGAATCGTATAAAACTCAATTAGATTGGGGCTGGATTACATGTCATGGCGAGCCAACGTGGTGCCCGGTGAATTAACAATAAATATTCCACAACTTAATATTCTTTCTGATCGGAAGGACTAATCCACTGCAACTTAACAAATCGCAGAAGGTTCATCGGAAAATCTGACAACAAGCGTTCACATTATACTTAAGAGCCAAATATATATCGAAGGCGGCAAAATGACTCATATCAGTTAAACATTTTTTTTCGGGTCGTGAATGATATAATATCGGACAATGATCAGAAAAATATAATATTGGAGTAACATAGCAGGGCACATCGTTGAAAAAGAAAAAATCAAATTATTGAAGAATTCTAATTTTTCCGGGAATATCAGAGAAAATTAAAAAAATTGTTTGAACGAAAAACTAAGAGTAATGAAAATGAAACACGATGAAGAGAAGTTTTAATGATAACTCTTTAATAGTCACAACAATAACAAAATGTGTACATTAGATTTTTTTTTTTTGAACAGCTTAAGTTTTGTAAGTAAATAAAAACAGTTACAAATAATAAGAAAAGAAGAACGAGTAACAAAAGGTAATTTTTGAATAAATGATACAGTATTTAAAGCGACGAATTCATGTAAAAAATACTAAATATAATAAGATATGCTAGAATGATTACTTCAATTAAATAAATTTATAATATACAATAATATAATACAAATGTGACCGAACAATTGTGCTCGACAAGTAAAGAGAGCAAATATGAACGACAGCCTACTACTATAGAGTCACTGGAAATACCAATTCTAAATTACCAAGATCACAAAAGCCATTTGAATATTTGTGCAATCGTAAGGCTAATAATAACTTTAAAAAATTTTCAAAGTTTGTTAGAAGACCCCTTTAGGAAAATTATATTTTCCAGCGGGGTGCCCAAAATAAGCAATGAATCTGCACTGCATTCAACATCTGTTTTGTTAATAAGGTTTTAATTTCTAGCGACTTTGATGAACTTTTAGAAAGGTCTTAAACAGTTTAGCCATATATATATATAAATTACATGAACTATTCTAACACCTTTTAATACATTGTTTACTTTTTCTAATAGCGGACTTAGAAATACAGGTTCAGTAACGGTTCAAATTACACCAACTACAGAAGCACTAAAACTCTACAGGAGTTGATGTAATTTGATACATATAACCAAACTGTTGTAGTGTATTTAACATTACAATTTCTTTGTAAGTATTACCCGACTCTTTTAAGCTGTTCAACAGTTTGGTCATATACTTCAGATTAAATTAGCTATTGTATCATTATTATTATATAACGGTACAAACGATAGGGCAATATAGGTCAAATTACATCAACTATAGGAACATTCTTTAATTTCAAAACTCAAATTTAATACTTGCTGTTGTAGCGGACTTAGCATTACAGGTTCTTTATAAATTTCAACTGGTTCAAAAGTAGAGCCACATACATCAAATTACATCAGCTATTGTAACACACTTTAATTTATAATTTTAAATATTTATACCTCTTAATATACTAGACGAAGTAGTGGACATTCTATATAATTTTCAAGTGTTCTTATGTAACGGTTTACAGGATAGAGCCATGTCATGTAGGTCAAATTCGTATCAGTTATGGGAATGCTCTTTTATTTCCAAATTAAAATTTTATACTTGCCCGTGCAAAAAACAAAAATAAATTTTCATAGTGTTTTGTGATAATTTATTGCTGTTTCTATTTTATTTTTAAACATCTTTTAACAGTATAAAAGAGCCGAAAAAAGTCAGCCGTATACAGTGGATAAAGAAAAATAAAATCAATGTTGATTATTGTTGTTTTTGTTTAAACTTTGCCTTTACTTTATTGTTTGGACAAAACTCTTTAGTTTATTTAAAATGTAAGTGAGAAGTTTTCTGAAGTGCTAAGTGAGCGGTAGCGAGATGACCTTCGAAACGTGCTTTTACCATCAATAGTCAATATAGGTGATTTTAATAATTAGGTCGGTATAATCAGCCCGATTTTTTTAAAGCTTAAACTTAATAAATATTTCCGTGATTTAAAAGTTTTATACTTGTTTTAGTGGACATACCAACACAGGCTACTTATAAATTTCAGCTGTCTGTCTATAACGATTCAGTAGTTTAATCACCTAGATCTAATAACATCAACTACTGGGACAGCCTTTAATTTCCAAAACCGCGATTGGAAAATATTCTAGGGTTAATTTATGGCCTTTTATCGTCACTGAACCTAAATTTTTTATTCTATTATTATTACTCTTTTTTTATTTGTGGAAAATCTTTAATATTATAGCATGTTTTCACACGTTAAGTCTTCAAAGTTTAATTTAGAAAAAAAAATTAACTTTAGTGTAATCAAAAGCAAGAACTGTTAAAAAAAAGTAACACGAACTTAAATGTTTCATTTGTATAGAACATCAATTGAAAAAAAAACAAGATAAAGGTACATATTTCGAAAATGTGTGTTTAAGTTTTTGTTGTTGTGGATAACTGCACACTATTTGTATACAGTATACCATGAGTGTGTGACAGACAGTAATTGCATGAGTGATACTTTTCAACTAAAAATGTTTTTGACTATCATGGGTTTCGTACTTAAAATGGATAATTATGTTTGATTTTGGTGTGAATATGTTTTTTTTTAACAATGAAAGTAAGCCAAATTACATGGAAACGGTGAAGGTTAATACTGGATGCGTACATTACATTTCGCAGTATTTTTTCTGTGTTTTTTGTTTAATTGATGTTGGATATGTTATTTGTTTGCATTGCTTCAGATATTTGCTTGTAACTTTTTGGTTTATTGTGTTGTTTTATTTTCTCATTTTATGCTCTTTTTCCCTTTCCATGTAATAATATAAATTAGAAAATTCTTATTAATCTTTTGCTCTTTCTAGTGAATTGTTATTGTTACATTGTTGTTGATTTGCTATATTTAAGTGATAAAAATAACATGTTAATTGCCTCTATTTTTGTATTTGATATCGCCGAAGACAACTATTACATTTAAAATAAGCTTTGGATCAGCCCAATATTTTACTCATTTAAGAGATCCGAAACGCTGGTCGACTATTTTTTATTTTGTTTTGGGTCTATCGTAGTAAATGAGTTTTTTACAATCCAACTTTCCTAAATACTGTTCTAAAATGGTACAATTAATGAAAATAACGTCTACTAAATAATTATGTTAATTTATGCTGTTAAAGCAATGTTGTAAAATTTGCTAAAGCAATTTTATGCTTAAATATCAATACTAATCATTCCTGGTGTTGCTTAGACGACACGTGTCAGTCCTTTTTCCTTTTATAAAATGTCTGAAAAGTTGTTTCATTTTGCTATTTGAAATTTGAAAAAAAATTTCTGCCTGCAATAAAGTGAATTAACAAAGAAAAAAAAACTTGAGTTGTAAGTTTTATAATTTTTACTCAAAACAAAATTTACCTCCTTTTAGACATTATATTATTTTATATAAGGCCTATAATTTCTAGAGAATATTCTAGTCAACAGACAATTGTCCTATTCAAAGCAAAATTGCTCTAAGAACAAAAACCCAGAAAAAAACTTGCAACAGATTTTGTCTTAAAAATCACACCTTAATAGTCTAGTCGTGCATTACTTAAATATAACGACATCGCGGCCTTAGTAATGTGTTTACGTATGTGTGAACTACCTTTGTTCTGTGTATTAAGTATTGAGTTGTTTAAACTTGCTTTCGTGGAATATTCATTAACGGTGCTGTAATACCATTGCTGTTTTATTCACCGAAAATAACACAAAGCTGTTAAAATTTCCCGCTAGAATGTTGCTGAGATAGAAAAAGTGGATAAAGGCTCTATATCTACACACATACTATTTCTATACTTACAAGCAAATTGCATCAACGTTGTAGGTCACGTTAGATAATTTTCTTTTTGTTTTTGTTTGAAACAATTATATTTATAAATATGTGAAAGAAAAAGGAAACTAATAAGTTTAAGATCTGAAATTTATAAAATGAATACATTTTATTTATTGCCAATATGTAATAAAATCCTTTAAAAGCATTATCTCATTCAATTAAACCTCTAAAGGACTAAAACGACTTGTAGGCTCTTTCCATCCCTGGTAATGGGGATTAGACTGTCTATAAGTATATACTTTATGTAGGAAACCTTTCTACCAGCTCTTCACAAAATGCCGGAATAATCCAAGGGAATTCTTTTTTGATGTAGGAACACGTCTACCCTTTAAAACATTTAAAAGTTAATTCTGCGTTTTTTCGTATTTAATAGACATTAAGTATCAAAAATTTAAAGTGCTACTTCTCTTAAAAAAAATTATAACAATAATAATTCAGAGAGTTAATTAGCGCTTTTTAGAGAGTGTTTTTCAGTAGTCAGGCCTAAGTTTCTGCTCTTATTTTATCAAATATCGCAATGACGGCAATTATTTGTGATATCTTTATATTGTTTTTTAATTTATTTAGATATTTGACAAACTTAGTCATGAAGTGATACTGTCTTAAACAACGAGTAAGATTAATCGATACGTTATATGAAAATGCTTCTTATAGAAGTGACATTTTCGTAGTGTGCAATTTTTTCGGTCAACATTACCGGCCATCTGATTCACAATCTATTTTTCGTGTATAAGTTTAAGGAAACTCGGTCTGTGCAAGACGTCTTCGTATAGGACGTCATCCACAAATATTGCTGCTGTGGATCAAGACGCAACAAACTTTACTAACAAACTTTAATAGTTGTTTTACAGTGGATGCTGACAAAAAAACCTTATCATAAGTAATGAGTCACAGATAATATTACAAGCAAAACTGACACGTTAAAGGTAATGAAAATCTACAATGCAGCCATTAAAAATATCTGTCTTTTTCGCGGCTTTTGAACCGGCGGGGTATCGGACGATGATTTTTAAAAACTTATGCCGTTTAAATTTATATAAATCATATAAATTAAAACGAAAAAAAATAAAGCAAATATTAAGTCGCGTGAGTTTCAATTTACACAAAAAGCGTTCCCGTACTTAAAAATTGGGTAATAAGAGCGCTTTTGAGAGAATAAAGTTCTTCTTCTTCTTTTACGAAACAGCATATTGTTTTTCATCGTGCAAGAAATTAATATTTTTAAAACAGCAGTAAAACATAAGCAAAATAAAAACCCATAAAAAAATCATTATCACTAGTTAAAAAAGGGAAAAATAGTTATTTTAATATAAAAATAATTTGTTATGCTAATGAAGACGAGTTAGAAAACATTCTTGCAGATTTGGTTGAGAGTTCAAGTAGTTCTAGTGATTGTGACGACATCAAAAACCTTATTAAACACGATACAGATTTAGAAGAATCACTTTTGTTTAATCTTTTCGAAATTTGTGAATGCCAAAAGAAAAATAACATTTCAAATTATTTGAATGAATTTGTTCTATCATATACAGACAAAGAATTCAAACAACACTTCCGCAGAATTATATTTGAATTTATACGCAAAATTTGCAAAAAGTCCCACATATGCGTCCTTGCGAGCTGATACACGCAACAAATTTGTAACGACTCTTCGGTTTTTTAGTATTTTTTTTAAATAGATTTTTTTATTGAAACAATTAAAACACTTTGACTTATAACTTTGTGTTCCCGTACTTTTATATAATATTGTCTCTTTATGAGAAAAAATTATACTTCCTCACGAACTTTACCAAAAAGTAAAGATACAGATATATTATTTGGAACAATTATTTATATTTCAGAGTTTGTGGATAAAGTTATTTTATTGCACAAAAATGTAATAAATATAAGGAAGACAATTTTTCCAGCTCAATTATAATTGTGCAATGTTTATTGCTTATTTTCTTTCGAATGTGTTGGGATTCCAAAAAAATGTTAATGTTCTACTGGTTATCATGATTATTCTTATATAAAAAATAGAAAAACCAAAACTATTTTAATGTCCTAGAGGTTTAAACAGTAAAAATATTCTACAAAATTATTGCATACCTAGATTGCCATATCCATTCCTTAAAATACTTCTTGAGTGAAAATGCATTTAAAACTAATCATTAGACTTCGGTATTCCCATCTTCCTCCAGCCAATGACGCAGTTGGTTGTAGGGCTGGGTGAATAAAAATTTTGTGCCTTTTTTAATTTAATTTATTGTTCTTTGGTAAAATGATACCTTACCCTACCCACAGTGGCGATTTTTATTTTTTAACAAAAGATTGCACCTAAAAGATCACTGAATTTTAAACACCGTTCAAATTAAAGCTTTTTGTAAATTGCTACACACCCTCCATATATAAACAGAAATGATGATAATGTATACCATTAGATTTTCAGCTCTAAAATTAGTAGAACGAGGTTTTGTAAAAAACATTTCAGGCGAACTCAACACTAGTGTTCAACGTAGTCTTCAATTTTATTTAATAAACTTTTTGAAGGTATAAAAAAATCGAAATCAAAAAATAATGGTTTTTGTATTATCCAAGGTGGCTTATGTATGTAATTTTTAATAGCTAATCTGAATTGGCTATATTTTGTTAGAAATAAAAAGACTTGATTTTCATGAACGATTAACCAATCTAACAACAACAGAGTTGATTGGAAATAGTCAGTTTTACCTGCGGACAGGAACGATTTGGACGTGCCGCTCCAATATTTTTGGTGTAATTTATTGTGAATTAACTTAATTTTAGAAAAGCTAACAATTGTGACAGGAATTTATTTTAAGAAAATAAAAAACTGAAAATTGTAAATTTGTATTAAATTATTTGTATTAAATTATATCGTATTTAATTAATTTTCAGTTAAACTTGTGTTGTCGCTTTGATACGCAAAGTTAATTAATTTAAATCATTTTGAAATGAAAAATAATAGAACTGTACAACAACATTTGACCCATGATTTGCAAACTGATGCATTCTAGTACATAGCATTCACTTGTTAAACCAAATACGACACTAGAACTTTCTGAAACAGAATAAAATATTTACAAATTGAAACACTAATCCCAAATGCAATTGTTTATTTCACTCAAAATTAAAAAAAAAATAATTTTATGCAAATATGTAAATCCAATAAGTTGTGTTTCAAGAAATCAATAAAGAGTAAGCTGTCAATTTATTATTTAAATAAAAAAGAAAGAAAATGCTTAAAGCAAAACAAAACAACAAAAAATTATTTAATTAAGAAAAAGAAAACAAGGTATTATGGAAGGATTTAATAGGTTTTTATGCGTTAGCCCCTTCAAGATACTGATTATTGACAGCAAAGACTAGAAATTATAAATTTTATGTTGTTTTCTTATTTCTAATTTAAATTTAATTTTTAAGTCAATGCTTATACTGAAATTACTTGTTCAAAGTTATTCTAAATTGAGTGTTTAATTAAGTTTTATTAGTACGAGGGTTAGTTTATATGCCTTTACAAAGTCATAAAAGGAGTATTAAAATTTTACCACACACTTTCTGCAAAACGTGTAGTTGCAAAAAATGTAAAATTAAAGGAATTTAAAAAAAATGAGACAACCTATGCTGGTGTTAATAAAATCCTACACGGTGTATTAGTTACAAATCAACATTAAAAGCTACCGGTAGCAAGGAGTCGTGTTAGTTTGCAATCGAAAACAAACACCATCGATGATCATTTCAATGTATTAATTCTACCAAAAGAATATAAGGCAATGACCATAGTTTGGGCCATGCAGTTTCAATGACATAAGAGGAATAGTTCGACAGAAAAATAATATTTTCAAGTAGGATACTTAAGGAATTTGGCAAAATGCCAGGTAAAGTGTGTCAAGCGTAACAGTGACTTTGTTGAGACATAAAGGCAGGAAGCTGCTGTAGTCATCGTTGTTAGTAGGTTGACTACAAATTTAGTTGGCTAGGTTTTTTTTTCTGTTCAATAGTATAATACATATTCGGAATTTAAAATACAGCACCCAGCCTCCTTCGTCAGTACTTTTACGTAGCACATTCGCCGGCGAAGTAAAATAATTAATAAAATGGCTATACTTTCACCACCTATCTTTTCTCTCAATTATCTCTTTCCTAAAAAATGTAGCACAATTACGTTAATTAAATAAATTCTTTGTGTTTTCGTTTTTCTTCGGTTTCTTAAAATTTCCCTCGTTTATTGATTACGCGAAGAAAATGATTATTAATAATAATTAAGTTATGTATATATTTTTTATACATATAAATTTCAAACTGGTAGATGAACATTTAAAATTTTTAGTAAACTGATCGTTTGAGGTCTAATTACTGGTTTCGAAAACAACAAAAGTTGTATTTATTTCAGTAGTTGCCATATCTGGCCACACAAATTGCTGCTGTACTTAGGGAACCTTAAAACGTAAAAAACACATATTTGTTTTGCCTGCTTGTTTCCTGCTTTAAACAAAATAGTTCTTAAAAATAACTGTGGTTAAATGAAAACATGTGGTGAGTTGCATAATGCACATATTTTATTCTTCATGGTAAACAAACTATAGTTGATTACTATTAACCACACACACACAAAAACTATAACATGGTTCGATTGAAGAGATCAACTTTTACTAAAATCCTAGCCACATCCAAATTTGTATAATTATCCCAAAATAATTAAGATTTTATTAACAAGATATTATTGATCAAGATAATTTAAACAAACTATGACTTAAGATTTACTAATAATGATTCATTACAAAACGGTTCATTCGAAACATTAAAAATTTAATAAAATAAAAATAAAAAAATAAATTAGCCGAATTAGCCATGTGTAGGTCATCCTTAATGTTTATTTTTTATATTTTATTGAAAATTTGAGGTGTCAGCTAATTATGGTGCAAAAGACAAGATATAACAATTACGAGCTATGAGCTGTAACATTGCAACAAAAGCCGCACCATGTCGCTAACCATGATGCTAAAAGTTGAAGGGGTTAGGCACGGTTGTCGGATTTACTCCTTCTTCTATGAGTCCTGAGAAGCTTTAATGTGTCTGCATACCTGATGTCTAAAAGTTAACTTAAACTATATAAGCATTAACAAGGATATAAATAAAACAATACTGCACACGGAAAAAGGACTGGTAAAAATTCCATCGATATGTTCAAGATTCAATTAGGAATATAATAATTTGATTTTTATTATTAATAAATTACAATCTTGACCTATTTTTTATTTTAAAAGCTAACATTTGATATTTGCCTCTAAATTTTGATTGTAATACCTTTCAAAATAGTTAACCTGACCGATTTGTATCTTTACTAAAATCAACAAATTCAAATGCTAGCTAAGAATTGGTATGTGTCAATTTAAATTTCAAATAAAAAAAAAAAAACAAATAATTATTTTATACCTAAATTTGTGCATTTAACTTGCAGGTTATATAAATTACAAAATAAAATACGCCAAGAATTAGTTCCTTTCCTGTCCATTTACACACTTTACAACCATATTTATGCAACTTCTCTAATTAACATATTAATTAAAATGGCCATACCCCTCTTTACTACGCTGAAAAACATCTACATTGTTCTGAAATGAAAAATTATGGCATTTTGTTTTGTTTTTAATTTGTTTTTGTAATTGCACTTATGTATGCGTGAGTATGATGCCAACAAAGAAAAAAAAAAAAAAAAAAAAAAAATTAATAAATATTCCCGTGATTTAAAATTTTAAGTATTAAATTGCAAGTGCCCGTGCAAAAAACAAAAATAAATTATCATAGTGTTTTGTGATATTTGATTGTTGTTTTTAATTTATTTTTAAACATCTTTTAACTGTAAAAAAGAGCCGAAAAATAGTAAGTCGTATACAGTGGACAAAGAAAAATAAAATCAATGTTGATTATTGTTGTTTTTGCTTAAACTTTGATTTTTGTCTTTACTTTATTGTTTGGACAAAAAACTTTAGTTTATTTAAAATGTAAGTGAGAATGGCCATTGAAACGTGCTTTCACGTTCAATAGTCAATACCGGTGATTTTAATAACACGGTCGTTATAATTAGCACAAATTTTTAAAGTTTAAAATCAGAATAATTATATTTTGTAAATATAAAAATAGTCAAATTACTTGCTATTTTTAAATTGGTATGTGTTAATTTAAATTATAAATAAAATAAACAAATAATTATTTTATATTTAAATTTGTGCAGTTAACTTGCAGGTTATATAAATTGAAAAATAAAATACGCCAAGGATTAGTTCCTTTTATGTCCCTTTACACACTTCACTACCATACCTATGCAACTTCTCTACTTAACATATTACGTAAAAATGTCATACCGCTCTTTACTACGCTAAAAAACATCTACATTGTTCTAAAATGGAATGATATGGCAATTTGTTTTGTTTTTAATTATTTTTTTTTTTTTGTAATTGCCCTTATGTATGCGTGAGTATGATGCAAACAAAAAAATTTTTCAGCATAAAAAAAAAAATGGATATTGTTGTACGCAAATCCCTATTATCAAGATTTGGACATGATAGATCCCGAAATCTTATGAGGCTCAAAAAAAAAAATTCATTAGGAAAAAATGGGACAAGCATACTAAAGGCTACTAATTTTGTTCCAAAACAAATTGCATGAAATCAAGAATTCACGACCTAAGATTTTCTGCACGTGTCAGATTGTTGTCAAATCTAATCGTTTCTGATTAAGAAAACTGTAACGAGTTTATTATTGACACTGCCACTAGGGCAGTTAAATTAATAACGACTATGTTTATTTGTTATGATGCAATAAGGAGCAAAACAAATCATAGCTTCAAGTCATCGAATGTAACAAGATTTATTGCACGATAAAAATATTATCTAGATTCACATTATCGCACTGTAAAAAAATATATTTGCAATTAATAAAATTTACAATTGTAAATTACTTTTATACTCGTATATTATATGAGGTAACAATAATCTAAGAGAAACATATTATTGTTGAATTATGTGGGTTTATAAAATATGTAATAATTATAAATGTAAATAACATTATTATAATGGAACCAAATTTCTTTTACCAAAAAAAATTGACAATTTATAATATTTACTTAACTGAATATGCCTTTTTCGACTATACTTCACAAGACACTATTCATATTGCAGGTAATTAATTTAATTTTTTAAATTAAATAATGTTTTATATTAAATGTTAAAATTTGTAGGTACAATTTAAATGTATCATGAGTTCTTGTTGATTAAAGTAATTGCCAAAGTTCTTATTTGGTTTCGGTTGGATAGCATCCAGATATTAAATAGAAAGATAAGCAGTTGCTGCATTAACAACAGTCAAACACACACAGAAAAAAAAAACAAATTTAAAAAATCTTTTATCCAAAAACTTTTCTGTTCTACTCAAGTGAAATAATTTTTATGATCACAAACAAAAGATCTATTAGCACAAATAAGATATTAATTAAAAAATTAATAAATTGATTTGAGTTTTATTTAAATAAAATAAAGCATTTTGTAAAAACAAGCAATTGTTTTCTGCAGTATATTTACGTTGTCTAAACGAGAAGTTGCTCCTGCGTAATCTTACAGTTATCTTCATTGGTTTGATGTTTTGACTTATTGTAAGACATAGGATCTGACAATACGCAAAAAGAGATAAAAGTTTTCTAGACAGTCGTCTGAAGTATTAAAATAAAAATGTTTTTAGCAAAAAAAAATAAAAAATTATGTAAAATCCTGGTGCAAGGGTTAGAATTAAAAAAATAATTTAATACAAAACAATATTTCGTGCACACTTCTCTCACTTTAAGTAAATCATTAACGAATTCTATATTTTTTTTCAATGGTCCAAGCAACTGACATTCTAGCTACAGTAGATTATGCCACTTTCAATATAAAAAAGTTTGTTGTATCGGTAATAATCAAAAATTCTCCGAAAAAAAATTTCAAAAGTTATTAGTATATTGACTGCATTTTTCTCTAATGAAAAAAATACAATAAAAACGTAGTAGTGTTGTTATTAAAATGAGTTTCCTTTTTTTGTTTTTGTTCTGAAGTAAATTTTTCAATGTTAAAAACAAACTATTCATATTACCGAAGTTATCCGCAATTTTTTTCTAATAATAGAAAAAGTTATAACAGTCGTGTCAGCGTTCTACAGCAATAAATCATTTCATGCAAAATTTATAAACTTTGATTTGATTTGAAAAACTTTTATTTAGAAAAAAAAAATATCTATATAAAATGAAACGCCAAACATTTTGGCTTTCAACAAATATTAATTACAAGCTTGTAATGTTTCGACAAAATGAGTAATGGAGATACCATATAAGAGTATGAAAATAAGTTTAACAATGTGTTTTAATATGTGTAGAAATTATTTTTTTAGTTTTAAAGATATTTGTAAGCGAATGAAATTTTATGGCTTAACGAATATTGTAATCAAAGACCATCGACCGTTTCGTCATAAAAATGAATCGCTATGATAATAGATAATAAAAACGAATTTATGTAAGGTATAATATTTAAAATATAACCAAATATTATTAATTCAGGTCTTACCTCGAAAATTTTTTATTTCTAATTTTATTTAGAAAAAAACCGATTTAAATGATTTGTCAGGTTTTAAAGAAACCAAAAACAACTATAGGATAGTAGAATATGATATAGCATTTTATGGATCGAGACATTCTTAACCATGACTCTTCACATCTATCTACCTGCACGTGGGGACAAATAACCGAATGACGGCGACAAAATTAAAATTGTTGTTTTGTAAAATATAACTGCTGTTGCACTTAATATGTTCTATATACTATCACGCATCATATTAGTCTGTACGGGCGTGAAAAAAATATTATTATCTGTTGCATGCACTTATTCGGTTAGCAACACCTGTATCGTTAATTGCTGCTACAATCGAAATTTTTTTGTAAATTTTCAGATATAGTATAGTATTAAGAAAAAATCCAAACAGTTCTACGAATTTTCCTTATGAGTTAAAAACCAACTAATAATAAGTGTAAAAAAGTAAATCGTCAGTCCCTCGTAATAAATAGACAACATTTTCCTAAGGCAGTATACTTTATCCTAAAAATCCCACAATGCATATAATATTTGATTGTTTCGCAAAACTTTTTATTCTGTGCAGTTTTTGCAGTTTCCTTACAATACATACATGCACAACTGATGTACACTTAAATTGCTACGAATTCCGTAACTTAAATATAAATAACAGAACCGCTATAGCTAAATTTTTCATCCTGGTTTTATTACAATTTATTTAATCCATATGAAGTTAATAATTTTGTTGCTATAAATTTTCAATTTGTCCCTTTGTGCGCTGTATAACAGAGTTCGTTACGCATGACGAATAATTGTATGTGTTTTATACCTGAGGGCAAATATTCGCAACGTAAAATTCATTCTTCGTCCCAGATATGTTCCTAGCAAAATAAATCTTATGGCACGAATTTTTTATTTCACTTTATTTCTAATATAAAGCTTAACAGAGCCAATATAAAATATTATTTACGATATTACACCTGAGATCATACAAAAAAATAATAAACTATGCACCATGTTGGCTCCCCAGCTATAATAAAAAAATAATAAAAAACAAACAATATGACAATTGGTTCCATTTAGTGATTTTGCTAAATATTTGTATGTAGAAGTATTGGCAAATACATATTTATACTAAACTATAAAAAGTGAAAGTCTAACTCGAAAGCATAGGAAGAAGAGGCGCAAATGAAAAAGGGAAACAAACAAATAAACTCATTCCCAGGAGAAGCGAATTTTTTTTGGATAGTTACATTAAAAAAAAGATAAAGTGAGAAACAGCAACATTTATATTTTATAATTCTTATAAGCTTTCATTTCGTGCCTCAAAAGTGCCAAGATTTTTTTCAAAATTAAGATCTGGTAGACAAAAACTATACCTAATTTCCTATACCTGAATTAATAATGTAAAGATTTGTCTGCTTCCAGTGTCAAGCAAGTTGCTAATTATTAAGATGCATATTAATAAAATGCTTTAAATTTTAAAGTGGATATAATTAATGCAGCTAAGAATAAGACTTTTAGCATATTATGTAAACTTAAATATTTTCGAATTAGATAAAATTGTGACCAACTAGCTTAGACGCTTAATAAGATATTCTTAATGAAAAAATAAAAGCTGAAGCTATAAAAAACCCTTCAAATCTCTGATCCGTTTTTGTAACAGAATACACCTGAACAAATTGATTAACAAATTAAAAATACCTAGGAACTCCTAGCTCATAAAACAACCACAAAGAATGCCAGAAGATGCAGATGTTGATTGAAACAATAAATTTACCACACATCAAGAAACCCACATTAGGCGGTTTATACTGTGAACTTGAAGAAAGTCAAAAATTATTCACGAAATGGCTAACTGAACTTAAGACCACACCGGAACTCCATAATCGTATTTTTTGCTGTGGTATGAAAGTAGAAGCATGTAAATGCTTAACAGAATTAAATTTAAACAAGTAAGAGTGGTTATGCCGAATCTTATATACTTTTCATCGAGTATCTAAATCTAGTAGCTCGTATAAAAAAAAGAAAATGGCGAAGGTACATAATTTTACATAAAAATGTCATCCGCTCTTGGGTTAAGTATTTTTTGAAAAGTCTCTTTAAAAACTTTTAAATTATACAATATTGACCATATTTAAAATCGAAAATTTTTATGAAAATTTTAGAGGCCCATGAAAATTATGGGCTCATGGAAATTATGGGCGAGCGACAGCTTTTTCACATAAGGTTCTATTAGAGTTACTTCATTGTTTCAAATGATACGGATACAGGCCGATCTAGCTGATTTTCAATAGCAACTCTTTCAAAACTATGTATGATCGATTGACGTATTGAAATTTTCTCTACCTCGTCTAGAGTCTCAGCAAAGTTGGTTTCAACAATAACACGGACGGACAGACGGACATCGCTCAGTCGACATCGCTATGAATAAGAAGTCAGAATATATATACTTTATGGGGTCGGAAAGGACTTTGTGGAAATTACAAACAGAATGAAAAACTAAGATATACCCATTTTCCACTTTTTTTGGTAAAGGGTATAAAAATGCAATTTATGTTTTGCACATTCAAAAATAGATTTTGCTCTAACTTATAGAGCAAAACCTCCCTTTAGATGACGTTAAAATCAAATCGAAACAATAGATTTGGAATTAAACCTTTTATTCGACCTTACTTTGGTTAACAAAATAAAATATTTTTTCAAGATTAAGGCAAATTTTAATCTTAATTATTTTCTTATTTCGCTATCCTCTGGATAGCATCATCAGGGATCTACAATAAATATTGATCTACAAAAGTTCAACTCGAAAATCGAAACATGAAAAATAATTTTGAAAAACTTAGTTCGCTATTTTGTTGGCTTACAAGCGTTGTTTCTCGTATAATTTATGATTGTTAGATAAGAAAAGTCTTAACTCGTTTTTTTTTTTTTTATTAAATTCAAGTTTTCTACATATTTCGATAAATGTTTCTCTAATGCACTACCAAAAGATTAAAAAAGTTGTAACAGTATAAAAATGCTTAGAGAATTTAATAGCACAAAGCGTTAATAAAAAAAACCCCCTGTAGTTTTTTATGCTTCATCGGACTGTGCTATGCCAATTATTATATCCCTGTCATCTGTAAAAGTGTGTTTACATTATGTGTACAAGTCATATGAAGTGTCAGATTTTCCATATGTAAATCAACACACATAGTTTAAACCTCGTGAAACATAACATATGTTATTTTCCTTTATATGAAAAACCTTATGACAACAGATGTTTTCAGAGATGCTAACTATTACTTCAAAAAATCCCACTCGAAATACTAAGACGATAAAAGCAAGAGTTAAAAAAAAAATAATTTTTGTTGTTATAAGGTCTGTTCAGTAACTTTACTAGCAAAAACTAGCAACGAGAGGGTAAAACAGAAATTTTCAAAATTATTCTCCCAAATTTAAAGAAGTAAATGAACGCTTTGCTAGCAAAATTAGCAAAGAAACTTGTTGTGGCTTCGGGAATGATATGCAAGATTTAAAAACTCTTCAGTATGATCATTAAATTGTCCCTTTTTTTTAAAAAAAAGTACTAAATTGGCAAAATGTATAAAACAAAGACCACCAAAAGCCAGATAACTGATAACCACACGAAAAAATTGAAAACAATTCTCCAAGTAGCAAAATAGCAAAAATATTTACATAAAATGTTCTACATTTTTTAAATTATTAGGTAACTTTCAAACGCGTTTATGATGTTTAAGCGCATCATGAAATTAACTTTTTTTCTGCTCAAGTTCTAAAAAAACATTCTTATTGTGATTTAGATGTAAAAATATTTATACTAAAGATAGTAATAATAAGTTCATACATTTGTATAACTTCTTGATAATTATAAAAAATAAAATTTAATACTCTTTTTCAAATTGTACCGAAAAAAGTACATTGAATTGAATGTTTCATCATTGGCTTGTTTACTTTTAATTCTATAGACAATAGAAAAACCTGCAAAGCCCGAAAATTCTAAACGTAATTTCTGTTCTTTTACACTTCTTTGCTGTGTACTTCAATAGCTAAATTAAAGCAAAATAACAAAATAATAATTTTTTATATCCTTTTAATTGTCAAATACTTTTATTTTCTTTAATCATACAAAAATTTTCTTTTGTCCGACTTTTTTAAAGTCAATTATTTTGTAAACAAAAGTAAGAAACAGCTGTTTGGCTAATTCTTGCTAGTAAAAATTTTACTAGCCAAAACTTGCAACAAATTTTTTCTCTCTCACATTTTTCTCTCTACTTGTAAGTGTTTTGAGTACGTAAACACGTTCTAGTAACAATTTTTAGTTACTGAACAGACCTATAATCGACTAACCAGTAATATAAAGGCATTTCCACGGATACGACAAACACGCCAGCGAAACTCAGTGCTAAGCATTTAGTATTTGGTATTTTTTATTTTTTTTCTTAGTGAAGGTGTCCTTTAAAAATCATGATCCATTTTTTTGATGCGACGAGTATTTAACAATTATTTTTAAGTATTTGTATGTATGTAAAGGAAAAAGAAAATAATTTTTAATTTTACATGTAAATACATTGTTTACAAGAATCCTTTTTTCAATCAAAATTTTTGAAATTTTTTATAACTTATCAATAATATTTGAATACTTAATAATGACCAATGAGCAAGAATTCTACATATGTTAATTGCTTTATTAAGGCGATTAATAATTTCAAATGTGAAAATACATTGGTAAGATGTACTTTATACGGATTACGCCAAGTACCTGAGAACATGTAGGTTTGAGCTCGTGCTTTTCAAAACGGGCATAGCCAAGTACCTAAGTGCAGACCTTTAATTTATATTATAGCAATTTTTATAAGGAACGACATTCTTGTGCATAAACTTAAATTGTAAAGTTCTAAATAGTTATCGCAAAAAAGATTTTTTAGTTGATATCACTGTTTTTTAGTATTTCTGTTTTCTTTTTGATGACAAGAGGTTATGTCATATGTACATAACATATGCAAGCTTGAACATGAAAATTATAAACCGTATGTTAAACACTGATATGGACATACACACCAAATTCCATATGGATAGCAATTTAGACATTCCATATGACTTGTACACATAATGTAAACACACCTTAAGTATACACTAACGTCATACGTTTTGTATCAAGTGTTCACGTAGATCTTGCCAACATTATTGTACAGTCGTATAGTTGCAACTAACATATATATAAAAATGAACAGAAATACTACATTTAAAAAATTATTAAATAAATTATACTAGGATATGATTAAATAGTCGAAATGGAACTGATTGATCACAAAAAAAAAAAAAAACGTTAATCTACTTCGTTAATCATTTATAGGCTTTAAAAATGGGGCATCCACAAGATAATTGTTTTATTTCTCTTAAATTTTACACGGAGACTAATAACAGTTAATAATAACAATAACGTGCTAAGGCCTTCATAATTTTTAGTGATATAGTGATATATATTTCACGATAACATTATGTAATTCCACATTGAGCATATTAATTGCCAGATTAAAATTGAAGAACAACTTTTCATCTTTGTTTTGGTCCTTTGTGTCAAAACTGCTCAAATCTTAAATTTTTTCTTCTAAATCTTTAAAATATCTTTTAGGCATCAAAAAAGAAATCTTAAAGTTTTGATACTTCATAGCACGAAACAGTTAGTTTTTTGAAACTGTAATATAGAGTATTGTAATCTCAATTTAAAATTGCATGGGCAATAAATAAAAGGGATAAAGAAAATGCGAATAGAGAAAAAGTTATTAAAACATGTTCTGCTGCATCCAAAGTTTAAGTAACATTAAAGTAGCGAGCAGAAAATGTACAAATTCAAATGAAATTTTTTCAAACAGTGCATTCGAAAAAAATGATTGTACGTGTTAGCTTATGATTAGACAAGAATGACTGAAAAAATATACATTTTAATCTAAATCAAGAAAACAAACACACATGGAACTTATTTATGTATGCAAGTGTGAGTATTTTATGTGCAATTGCATGAACAAATACCTTCAATAGTGAGAAGTCTTTGTCTGTAAATGTACTTTCATGTAGTGCCTAGGAATGTTGAGGGCTTGATGTTAAATTGAGACTGATTTAAAGACGAAATTTTAGTATTTCCTTTAAGTCTTCTTCAAAAGCTTTAAAATTATACCCATATTGATATTTAAAAAAACTTGAAAAATTCAGAGCCCCGTAACTCGGAAAATATGGGCGAGTGCCAATTTTTTTACTTGAATATTTTTTCTCACTTTTTAGTTCTCTATCGCCCCATACATTTATTTTTTGATTGGAGTTGCTTTTTGTTCCAAATGACATGAAAAAATTAGAGGTATGCTGCCTCGAAGGACATGGACTGATGATACTGATTTCCAATAGCACCTTTCGACACTACGTCCGATCGATTGCCTCGGCAAACTTGATTTCAACACTAACACAGACGAACAGATGAACAGACGGATATCGCTTAATCGACTTCGCTATGCATAAGGATTCAGAATAGAATTACACAAGGAATCACAAACTTATATATCCATTTTTCCAGTTTTTGTGGTGAAGGGTATAAAAATGGCGAAAAACATGAAAAAAGAAAAACTTAACTTGTAGACAGTATTTTCTAACCTGAAAAAGACTAACAATAATTAATATTAAAAGTTAAAAGGCATAATTCTGCAAGCATTTTTTGTGTACTTTTAACCTTTTTTATATTCTTATTTTGGAATTAAAGTTTAATAATTGATAAGTCATTCTTCGATGATTTGCTTAAAAATTATCTTTAATGGTTTTACTCAAACCAGTTACCACAATGACGTGAGAAATGTATTAAACCTCTAGTAACAAAAACTTCTTAATTTATGTGTTTACCGTCGTATTTGCTGGGTAGTAGTTGAATTAAAAACATTAATATATTGCAACAAGCTTTTGAATTCTATTGCGAATCGTTCCATTTTGACTGAATTCATTCAGAGTAACGGCAGTAGGTTGCAGTGTTTTAATTTAATAAAACTCATAAAGACATGTTGCTTGGCCTGACTTTTTAAATCTTTAAATGGAATAATATATGCTTACAATCTGGGAAATATCATCAATTTGCGCTTAAACCGAAAGAGTTAAAATTCATTACATTTGATTACTAAATTTATAGGTGCACACCTTTTAAAAAATGAGTATTAATAAAAACACAAATTCGTTATATATTTCTTTAATATATATTTTTAAGTTAAGAATAAATTAAAATGAAACTCAAATATTCTTTTTAATTTTGTGGTTATATAAGAAAATCAAATACAACTTTTTCCTTAATGCAAAGATACCACATACAGCTCAAACTATATAACCTTTGCATAAACACAGTACCCTCTTAATGCCAAAAAAAAGTTTAATCGGTTTTTAGTATAGACTTTTATTTTAAATATAAGCTAAATAAATTTTCATTTATTTATTTCACTTTTTAAGTTGTTTGAATAAATTTTTATTTTTTACTAGTTTGAATATTTGAATTATTTAAAAATTTTATTCGCTTGCTTGAACATTAAAATTAAATTGTGTTTAGTAATAAAAAATCAATCAGGAAAACTCTGTGTGTCCAATAATGCTAACTGCTCTCAGATATAAGCAGGTTTTTCCATTACCTTTTGATCAAATCGAGCTGATCATTAATTCTAGATTTTTAATGTACATGAAACTAAATACTTGTATAAGATAAAAATTATAGCAGTTTATAAGCGTATCATGGAGCTTCTGTTTTATGTAAGCACATAAGACACAAACGGCTTTATCCTGACAATGTTGTAGAAGTTTTAAAATACATATGAAGGATTTGGTATTGATTAATTAGGATTTGAATTATTGCTCAGCATTCCCGCCGCTATTCAGCCAGCATCCAAATGCCTTTTTCTGCATGTGAGTATTAAAACCCTTTCTTTTGATTTGATTTTTTTTTTCGATTTTTTTGATTTGTTTTTTTTTCCTAAGTAATTACCTGAGTCAGCATAATCTCACGAAATAAATTTTGTTCAATAAATTTTTTTAAGAGATTGAATTCCGTGGAATTTGCTGACAGTTATAATATAAGACAATTCAGTTTGCATGAAAACAGTTATGGGCACAAATTAAGCATATACAGTGATGTAGTAAATTATGGTCTATACACTAAAATATATATGAAGGTTAAAGCACCTCATACAAAGAAGACAAATAAATGTTGTTGGTTCTTTTTTCTTTTCAACAGTCTTTCCTTAGCTGGCTGACTTAGTTTTTTCCCCAGAATTAACATAAATTTTATCCAAGCTTGCATATCTAAATGCAATTGTATTAAAAGTAAGTAAAAAAATTAGGAAGTGAGCTTCTTGCTATATATAGATGGAATATCACGGTGACTTTTTAAATTTTTTATTTTGAATCTTTTTTAATTTTAAATAAACGATTTTCATGCAAAAATATCGAAATAATGATTTTACAAGCATCTTCATTTCAAGCATTTACTTGTAAAATTACAAATATACGAGTAAGGTTTTTCTACATGAGATCAAATATAATTGTTTGTTGAATCTTACAATATCGTTTTAAATTTAAAAATAAATGTTTCTTTCGTTTTAGAAAATAAAATAAAGAAATAATTATTATAAATTCTTTTAAACAAGAAAAAACAAACAAGCAATAAGCTCGTTTATTTACAAAATATTATTTTGCTTTAAGTATGTTCTTGTTAAATAAAAAGGAAAATTTAATGCCGCATTTTCGGGATCGCTACATTCTTGAACAGCATTATTCGCATCTATCTACCTTAGGTTGAGTACATTTGATTTCGTGGCCATATAGAAGGTTGGTACGAAGCAAGACAAATGTACAAGACGAGTTACAGAGAGAACAACGAAGAATAGCTTCGAGTTGTGTGTGGACTTCGCACAACCGATTTAATATTCATAAGTTGGTTAAACAGATGATGTTTACAATGTACACAAGGTATAGCCAAAAACACATCTAGCAGTTCTGCAATATTAGCTTTACAAATAAATAGCTAACTTCTAAGTAATACATTCATTTGGATGAAAAAAAAAACGGAAGTTACCTGGTAACTTTTCTGGAAATTTTAAAAATTATAAATTAACTTGTACCGAAATCCAACTTTGTTACCTCGTATCCTAGCCTCTTGTGCCGCCATATCGAACAAAGCGGTTTTCAAAATATATAATATTGCCAATTTTTAAAACTCCCAGAAAAGTTTTCAAATAAAATTACCCAATAAATGATGTATAAGCAATTTTTATTAAATTTTTCTATAATACTCCAGGAAGAACAAAAGTAAAAAAATTAAGATAAATGTTTATACTTTTTGTGCTGCTTAGGATCGTTGAGTAGGGCCTGTAAAACACTGAGACCTAAATAAAGCACTAATGATTGTGCATCTCTTGTGAAAATTACTGCCAAGATACAGATATTTTGCTTGAAGTTTTTTGTGTGATTTACAACTTGTTACTCCCAAAGCAAAATTGGATAATAAATCAACTGATTTTTTTAATATTACAAATGATTATCAATTGGTAAAAAATAATTTTTTTTTGTTTTTTGCAAATATGTTGAATTAAAAGTCAGTCGACTTAAAATTTTAATGACAGAGCTACCAAAACTTGATTGCAACTTTAAAACTTTGCAGAAGATTATACGCACTTATGCTCTTAAGACATTTAAAACTTTTGATATCTCTGCTGCTTTGCTGTAATAAGCGGGTAAGTGTCATAAACAACGTAGGCTAAAATATTACTAAAATATAATTTTCTGTTGCTAACCGCACACTTTACACACAAAGACGTTTGGTTATTGTTTGGCTTTTAGTTGTAGAAATAATCCAATTACCGAACGTTTTTTTTATTTCTTGCATTACAAAAAAAAAAAAAAAAAATTGAATTGAAATCTCATCTTTTGTTAGATCTTATTTTTTTATTTTATTTATTTAAATATAATCTTTTAAACCCTTTTCCATGTAAGCTAATGACAGTTAACAATAGAAACAATCGGGACATAAATAATATGAAAAAAAAAAAATAATCTACTACTAAAAATAAAAGAAAAATTGTAAAAAAATTAATACAGAATTCTAAAATTTTATAGAGATTTAAATCTTTTATAGGATCGTGACTGCCTTCCAAAATCTTTTAATTTTTTTTTAATAACAAAAAGTTTTTTGGTAATCTCGAACAAAATTTTTATCAATAAAATATAGCATTCCAAGAAAAGAAAATTAATACCAAATCAATATTCGTTTAGCCACAAAAATATATATTTCGCATGCCTTTAAAAGTCGTAAAAATTCAATAAAAACGTATGCAATTTAATGATTGAAATAGCTCCTAAAACGAAAAATTTAGTGCAAAAGCATAAGAAATTAGTGTAATTTGATTTACATTACGAAATTACTTGTAGGACATTGTTAACCATAAATGCAATATGTAGTAGAAAAGGTGTACATATTTTAGATTTTTTTAATTTCCTAAAATTAATAAGAGTAAAAATCAAAACAAAAGGTTTTTTATTTATTATAAATTTTAAGCAAAATTGATTATCATAAAAAATCTGAGGTGAGTCGTTTGAAAATAAACAGCAAACCGTGTGATTGCTGTATTAAAAAAGCATATCCTTATGGTCAGTTCGGTGCTATAAAGATCATCAGTATTATTTACCAAAATTTTGTTCAGAAAATGGTTGAATAAAATTAAGAATTGTATCAATTTACTTTATCGGTGCTTGATTCCTTCAAATTATAAATTTATTTATTTAAAACTACAAAATAAAATGTATTACTGGGGGGAAAGCATATCACAACAAACATTCAAATAGAAATGTTAACTGAATGTTTGCTGTGTTTTTGTATAAAAAACTTGTTGAGTTTTTACTATCTTTTTGCATTGTTGATTCTATATAATTCTCATTCAATCAACTTGGCATTAGATAGATTAGACTTTCTAGTTTTAAACATAAAATTTGTGTAGAATCCACTCATAAGTAACAAAAGGGCCTTATGTATATGCTTTTCCCGTAGTAATACATATCATGAGAATATTTAAAGGAATCTAGCAGGATTAAAGTAAATTCATATAAAACAGGGGCCAAGTCGTCGTATCCGTGATCGAGTGAGGTTTCGTATCGAGTAAAATTTCGTGAATTATCGAATAGCCGGATTGCGGCATTCGAAAGCATTCGAATCAAAATTTGTTTAAAATTGTAAAAGATTTTTTTGCTTTTTAATAAACGAAAATATGATAAAATAATGGTAAGTAAAACTCTTAATACTTAAATATTTTTTCATTTTTAAATACTTATATTTTTATTTGATTTGTCTTAATCTGATCAAGAAGATGAAAGTGTCATGCGCACCCGAAGACAAATACGAAACAAAACCGATACCCTATCATTGTCTGACACAGCAGTTAACGAAATGCCTTAATGCTTAATGCTTCTGCTGGTTTTAAAAGCATTTCTTCCTACAGTCCACCACCCGTTTTTATTTTAAATTCTTTGTTAAAAGCATTGTATTTTTGGTCTGCGTACACCAATAAATTTAAAATTGATTGAAGTTTATAAAAAGGTTGCAAGTTATAAAAAAAATAGTTTTTGCCAAACCGACACAGTTTTCACAGGTGGACCGTACGTATTAAGGTTCATCCCATAGTCTGTGACTGTTAGTGACTGTTTTACCTTGCCCACAATTTGGTCTTAAATTTTTTGCCAAGCTCGGGTGTTCATCATAAATTGTGCCATGAGCTCTTTTTGTTTGCTATTTATTTTATTTACATTTGTCCTTAACAAAAATGTCATGATTTTGATACTAATATTCTTGAAAATAAAGTTAAATATATAAATATTTACATTTCTTATTATTTATTTAAATAAAAACTATTGATTAGTTACAACGCAATTTTTATTTTGCTTATAAAACACATATAATTATGTTTACGATATCTTCTAGCCTATCAAATAACATTTCGATTGAAAGTATTCGATCGACTACTCGTTATCATGCCATGATCCCAAATTTCGATACAAGCTATTCGATATCGAGTACGGCGATCTCAAAATGTAAAATTTCGATCACGATTGCGACGATTTGGGCCCATATTACAAATAATAATTACTCAAATAAGAATTGTAAATAAAATCAAGAATTGGAACAAAAAAAAAAAAAAAAAAAAAAAAAAAAAAAAAAAAAAACCAAAACCGCGACCTGACAATTTTTCTAGGTGCACTAAAGTTTTCGTTATTGCTTCTAATACTGTTAAAGAATAAAAACAGGCAGTAGCAAATAGCTTCAGCTTCATTTCCCATGTCCCATACTACTTCCTGTTCTATCAAAACGTTTAATTGGTTTAAATCTTCGAAGACAACAAACATTATAAGCTAACAATAAAAATTGCCTTTTGGTGTTTACAAATATTTATTACAGGACAAAAAAAAAAAATAGAAAAGGTGTAACTGAATAAAACATAACCATTCAAACATGTAGGTTTATAGGATAAGAATATTTATGAAAAGGCAAAAATTTATCTAACTTTTCGAAAATTTTATTCCATTTAAATTTTTACACACATAGTCAACACATAAAAACAGACAAATTATCAAGTTTTCGTATAATTACATTTCTTCGTATGGTTACGCACGATTCTCATTAAATTTTGTTTTTGTTTTAACCGATTTGTTGTTTCTATTTTAATGTTATCATCTTTTTATTTATTTTATTATTTCTGTATACATGCACGCAATAAAGAAGTTAACAATTATACTTTTTAATACAAATAAGTTTTTTGTAAAAATAACCTAAAGGGTTCTCCAATTATTGTTGGCTGCTCTTACCGTCTAAACTGTCGTCAGTTTTTAAAGGTTTAATCCCAAGTTGACATTATTGTAGAATGTTTTTTTTTAGCTGAGTCTGCATTGTCAATAACTTTCAACGCACAATAAGCAAACAGATGTGGCAATTGCTGTTACTTTGACTTTAGATATTATTTACGAACATTCCTATAAATTTGAAAACACATACGCCGGAATACACACGCGACGGTACGTTCGCATATTTGATTTCTTTTAGTTTTTTTTTTTCTAGTAAAATGATCAACCTGTAACCTTTTTTTATTTTAACAAGTGATTTATATTTACTAGTTGATATCTTTTTTAATCAATAAAAAATGTGTTATGCGATGTAGCCACAAATATTTGACATGTGGTACATTTTTATTTATATATCCTTATTTTTAAAAAATTAGATAAAATTACCTTCTGAAAGGATTTATTTACACCTTACTGCTCCTCTTTTCAAATTTTCATTAATTTTGTTTGTGCCCACTTAATGTAGGTCAGCATAATTTACTCAAATGCTTCTTTGTGCTAGCACTACAATTATTTCAAAACACTGCTCAGATTCCTTTCTAAGCTTATTATTTAATGTACAAACACACACGCATACACAATTACATTAAAGACAATGCGTACAATGTATTGTCTATTTTACTTTTGTTGATGTATGTAAATGATGTTGTATAATTTCTTTTGCTACACAAAAACAAATTTTAATCGGTTTTTTTTTTAGCAAAAATGTTCCACCAGAAAGCAATCAAACGATTACCGTAAGCTTTCACACAACCTTCAAGTGTAACATTAAGAATTGAACTGGTACTGAATGCTGTCATTCAGCTAGAGCAACTCTAAAACAAATACTATCTACTAACATCCATACACATTGCGAGGCACACAAAATAATGGTAGATTTATTTGTGCAGTTGTATATTATTTTTCACGCACCGGGATTCGTTTGTTGTCTTTGTAGTATTTGAAAGTGACTCTTGAAATTAACAGAATTTTTCACTACTCCACATAAACGTATACATACTTGTTTTGCAGAAATTTACCAAAGATGATAACTCTCACTATAAAAGAGAAAGTTCTGCATATAAAAGAGATAAAAAGTTTTAATATGTTGTAGAGAGTTGCCACAGTGTTTTTCAGATACCCCAGTTACTTTTCATAATTTACAAATGAAAATCCTGAACATAATTCTTGAGCCATGTGAATTTAAAATTACATTTGCCGTACAGTTGATGATTTTTTGATGTTCAAGACTAAGTTGGGAAAAACCAATAAAGTGAAGTATGTGGTAGGGTTTGAAAATTGCTGGGCTGCTAACTGTTGCTGTTAGATTGGTTGAGAATCAGAGGCACAACTAAAATTCTAAATTCTTATTTAACAAAAAATTTGTTTAACAACATTTTAATTCAACCTTGTTCCAATGGCAGCGAGCCTATAAACATATTTTAAGATAGCTAAGGCTTCTTTTATCTTTCAATATTTGATAAGAATAATCAAAATGGAAAGAAAATATTAAAAGCAATCTTATGTTTTTATGAGGAGTTTAAACATATAATGAGTTTTAAGGTGATTTTCACGGGCATTTTCAATTTAAATTTAAAAAAGTTTATGTTTTATTTTTATAATTAATAATATTATTGTACCTAGCGTTGCCTTGGTCTAGTTTTAATGCATCCACTCCGATTACATAAAAAATGATATCTTCTAATCGAAGGGTAATTTTGGAGATAACATATTAATAATCTGGGAAGATATATAATCTATAAAGTCTGTGACCAAGGATGCGCTTAAAGAATTTAATCGCGAGTAGATTTGCAGGCTCAAAAACAATTTCACGCTGTTTCATTTATATTTTTGTTTTGTCAATGAAGCAGTAGTTTTCTTTATTAAAATTTAATTACCTAGATACTTATAACGCACGGTTCCTTCCTTTCAAGTAATTTTTTTTAATACTTTATTCTGCAAGTCTGGAAACAAATATAGTTTCATGTAATTTGTTCGGTAAGTCACACAACTTAATTTTATCCACTTAGATAATATTTCAAAAGAGGATTTTATTTCAGATATCAAGTATTGAATAAATACAGGTCAAATTGACCGCTTTATTTGCTGAACACAGGTAATAAAGTCTTCAGCTAAAAAATAGCGCGTTTTATCTCTTTGTACACCTCTTGATAAAATAGACAATGAATATTCTACCTTCAGCATAAATATCTATTTTTTAAATTTAATTAAGAATGGAACAGCGTCAAATGTCCACCTTTTTCCTTTCAATTACAACCAAGCTGTGAAAGCAGTTAACCATAAGATCATATAGGTGAGGCCCTTCATTAGAATCGATTAGCTAAGACGATAAGATGTTAAAATCGATTCAATCTCATAAAAATGGGCGCTTCCCTGTTTTCTCTCCTTCTGGTTCATTTTTTTTAAGTGTACATACCCTATTTTACCATGAAGACAAAGAAATAAAATTATAAAATTTATGAAATTAATATCTAAAATATCAAGCTCACTTTGCTTAATATTTGTATTTTTTCTTTAGTCTTTTCTGTAAAAATTCGATGAGGTATAATTGTCATTTTGAAAAAACTACAGTTTTTAGACAGAACAGTAAGTTCTTCCAAGGCTCAAATTTGTCAATATGATTTTTATATCCCTTCCTGAACAAAATGTTTGAAAAATACTTAAATCAGTGGAAGATATTATATTATAATTTATTATTCTTTCTCATTATTCGTAAAGAACCTTTTTATTTTTTAAATAAAGATTTTATAAGCAGAAGCAGTACTTAATTAATTTAAGATATAAATAGAGGTTTCTTAACTAAAAACTAGTGCACAGTGCCTAAATAGTTAAAAGTCTAAAAATGCTTCAAAAGGTGTATACTTAGGCAAAAGTTAGTTAGTTAATAAATATTGAATCGCAGTAGCAGAATTAGAATAACGTAAAAGTATTTTTTTTTTTTTTTTGAGTAAGAACATAATACTTATTTTTGCAAAACAATTTTTCTCTGTTTGGACGTTCTATCACAATATCAGTTGTGATTTAAAATATAAAGGACCTCTCTCGAATAACCTCAAAAATGGTGTATAAGTAGCCATGATGTTAAAAAACTAAGTTTTAAGAGAGGCAAAAACACAACAAAAGGGAATAGCACGAGAATATTGCGTATATTCGTGAAAAAGAGTATACAAACATTGTTAAAATGCTCTTATAATCACAAAAAATATAAATAAATGTGTTTTATGAAAATTTAACTTGTATGCTGAATTAATTATTATTGACTAAAGAAGGAATAAAACTTAACTGATTTGATTATTTTTTGTTTGTTTTGTCGTTAAGAAATTAACACTAACAAAGAACTTCAATTCAATTGGGAAAATTATTTTTTTTGTTTTGATTTCGTTAAGAAATGTGAAAAAATTTTATGCGGTTGTTGCATTAGGTGACGTATACGTGGTCTCGTGTAAATATTTAAAATAATTATACGTACGTATGGCTTGAATATTTCCATATGCAAAATTTACATTAAAATTTATTTTCCAGTACGAAATTAATGATATAAACACTATTTAAAAAACCTGTTATATTTTTTTCTTTTAACATTTGCATATTTTGTTACATTAATCCTAAACCTAATTTTTATAAATATCATTGTTAATAAGCAATTAATTTTTTTTAGTTTTGGCAAAAGTTCGCTATTAATTATGAACAGTAAATTTTTAATAACGGTAGAAAAAGTATAAATCAAATTTAAAAAAAGAATTTGAGAAAAATGCTTTAACTACTAACCGTAGGCTTACAAGCTAAAAAAAATAATTTTTGCAAAAACCGATTTCAAAACAGACAGGCGGGCATAGGGCCATAGAATATGAAATAAAAATATTAACAAAAACTTTGTTTTCATTTCAATAGCTAACTTATATGGTTTAAAAGACAAGGTCACTTAGTCAAACTAAGTCACCGATGGGAATAGCCCTAAGCATTGACTTTTATGTTTCTGTTTTATACTTAATGTTATATCAGACAAAGAAGTATTCTGTGTAAATTTTATGTGCCTTTAAATAACGGTTTAAAATAGATTACCATGTAAATCATATTTTATCACTTTAATTTTATACACTTATTTTATTTTTTATACTTGTAATTGTGGATATGTAAATACACAGTTTATTTGAACTTTGAGTGTCAGTGTAAAAGGGTTTCAAAACAAGACTACATAAATAACATCACCTATGGACAATCCTTTAAATTCCAATTATAACTTTTATACATATAAATTTAAAGTGTCTGTGTATAACGATTTTAAATTAAAATTACGAATCTAGAAGTACATATTCTGTGTAATTTCCAAGTATTGGTTTAAGGTGCGGCCGTATAAGTCGAATTACGGAACTTATGTGGAGCCCTTTTATTATTTATTTTAATTTTTTTATTAGGTTTTCTTATTGGGAGCCATAATGATGTTAATTTTATAAAATTTTTGTATGTTTATTTTGGGGACTCCCTATATTTTTTAAATTTATGAACTTTTTGAGACAAAACAAATTTCTAATCATCGCCGTTCAATAACAAAAAAAAAAAAAAAAAATTGGCTTAGAAATGATTGCGGGCATGTGAATTGATAACCTTTTTCTTCTTTGTAATAACATGAAGATAATTTTGTGATAGTAGAAGATAGATGTTAGTAGTATATGTAGATAATTCGTTGTCAGCCTGAACTTATAACAAATAATAGTTTTTATCGAGAAATAAATGTTTCAGAATATATGTATTAACAAATTGGAACGTATCAATTACTATTTCTTCTAAATTAATTACTACCTCATAGATATATATGAGAAAGATTGTAGTTAACCAGAAAGTGCATTTCATTATGATTTTATCTCTTACATTTTTTTACAATTAATAACGAAGTTAATCCAAAGCTGAACAAAAATATTCGTTTTCAATATATGCATAACACCATGTACATATAAATAGTCATAAGCAATTATTTCGTACAATTAACTTTTTCTGCTCAAAAAAATTGTGTCAAAAATTGCTTGGGGTTGTTGTCCGAGCTTGTATCGTTATGCTGATTAAGTGGTAAGATCAGAATAAGTTGAAAGAAAGATATGGAAAAATTAGAGGCAGACCGGCTGCGCCAAAGGATATAATAAACAAGTCGTTTTAAATATAGTTTTAAATTGCTATAATTTATAATGTCACGGAAAGTATTTCCAATTACTTAAGCCATTTCTAATGAAAATAATCCTTAAATTAAAAAAATGTTACTATTATATATAAATAACTTTACCTTTGGTTTTTCCAAAAATCTTATAAACAGGTCATGCACTTTCCATGGAAGGGTATTTAGTATTTTATTAAAGCTAGAGAAATACTTTAGATACAAACGCCAATGTATCGTTATTGTGGTTGTGGCATTCCCCAGTAAAAGTAAACCTATACATATTATAAAACAGACAAGAAGTAATTTATATACATTAAGTATTTTTGGAAAATTCTGGTGTTGGCGTAGATAGTAGAATACCTTTTTTTCCTAAAAATATGTCACGGTGTAGGCAAAATAGAAATACAGGTGTTAAAGAGTTGTAAGCACATTTTGCTTTTGTAAATGGAAAAACTTTTAACACTATATACCGAACTCTGCAAATTATATTTAAAAACACATTTTCCTAAATTTTAAATCGTGTGCACTACTAGTTATTAATATACTAAGATTCTTAAGAAATATAAATTAAATATTTGTTGCCTAGCGAGAGATCTTATAATTTTGTACAAGTATTGCTTTTAAGGAATGACGGAAATATATAAAAACCTGTCTTAATTGGAATAGTAGGCGTGAAGAACTGTATCAGCTAAAGTCTGAGTGCGAAATATTTTGTTAAAACAGACGAAGATATATTTTCACGAAAGTTAAAGTTTTATTTTATAACCGCAAGAACAACAAAGCACACCAAGTTTACGCTAATTAACTTTTAACGCACGTATATGATAAATTTAAAATTGCACACCGCCACAATATACTTTTCCATCATTAATTTTTTATGTGCGTAAAGAGAATAAATGAACTAAGCACTCTTTTATTCAATTAACTTATATTTGTGGGGTGAAGTCTACTAAATTTTTGGTAGCAAAAAATTAAAGAAACAAATACTTTTCCCTTCAAATCTGAAAAAACCTCTTGTTCTATTAAAGTGTATTTGCTTAAACTTCTTACTAATATTTTAATAAAGTAATAACTGTCACAGAGTCAATCGATAACGAAGTGTGTTTTAAAATGTAACTTAATAGCTTTCTTTTAGGTATAAGTAATCCTTAAAATTTTACTAAATGCAGTTCTGATGTGGTACGATGTCAATGACAATTTTTTTTTTCAAAATTTTTCGTGGTCCTCTTGAACACGCCATTGTCTTTCACAAGTTCGTATGACATAATAACTATCAATGCAACAAAAAAAAAACAAATTTTATTTGCATATATTTAATAACAATTAACTATTATGATTAAAAAGACATAAGAAAGTTTTATTTAAAGAATTCTTTGGCCTAGAGCCTAAACAAATAACTAAATGTTATTTACATTTTCGAGTTCCAAAAGATGAAAAAAAAAAACAATAATTAATATACATTTATTATCGCTAGAAGCTTCTACTTCGGAGTAAAACGCCATGAACTGTGCTAACTAAATAAAATTAAGGAATTGTGAAAAGGATTTAATTTTACTAATGTTTATTACGCTTTTGCAGTAATTTAGAATTGGAATCGCACTAAAACATGTTAAATGTATTTAAGAAAAAAATAAAAACATTATTTACTTAAAACAGCTGTAGTCACTAATACTAACTTGACAAAATAACGATATTGTCATATTTTTATGATTTATTTCTTCCAAATTATAAAATAAATACATAAATGATTGTAATATATATTGAAATTTAATTTTTAATACAAATCCTTTTTCCAAATGTTCTTTGAATAAATAACTTTAATCTGCGATTAAACAAACTGATATCTTTTGGTTTGAGAATAATCGTTCTGTGAAGACATACATTAAGCACACCAGAATTCACGGATGAATAAGTTAATAAATAAGTTTTGCATGTAAAAGTAACATTTATGTTTGCAATCGAACTGAAGAAACTCAACACCACATATAAATAATATGAACATGCCAACATGAATGCTTTTGTGATTGACAACAATTACAGGTACAAATAATCTGCATTTACAAATGAACTGCAAGGAAATAAATGGGATATTTACGTATAAACTTATTCAATAGAATACATTTGCATGTTTAAGTTCAACTTGTAAATGACCAACAAATGTTTATCGGCGATAACCACAACCAAATATCCACATGTTGCGGGTATGATGTGATGTGAAGTGAAGCATAGAAAAACGTAAATTCTGTGAGTGCAATCAAATAATAAACAAATAACTTATAATTATATTGTGGACTTGCTATTTAAAATTCAACTAAGTTTTGCTCATAATACATTTCGATGTGTATAAATAATTCAACCACTTGGGATAAAGTCTTCGCAATCATTTGAAGCCGGTGGTACATAATGTGTGTATAAACGATAATATTATAATACGTTTTGTAATCTTAAATAAAAAGGTGCACATCCAAAGTCTCTAAATTGTAAAAGCATCATAAAAGTCTAAGCAAAATTAAGTCACGTGATAATAAAAGTCAAATACTCAAAATTGTATCCCTCTACAATTTTATCTCTGCTTTTTAGAATATGTCTGAATATGTCTTTACAAAAAATGTTAATTTTCCTAGTCTGGCAATTGCCATTTGTAAAACTGAACATGGTGAATTTAAGAAAAATTATGCGCAATTACGTCACCACTAAAAGTTGCCGGCAGTGTAAATGTGTATAATTGTATCCAAAATGATAAACCTCCTCTTTAAGGTCTATTTATTTTGAAATTCATCGATAATTATGAATAAAATTCAAAATATAAGTCTTTACTGATATTTTAGGATTTTTATTTAGGATTTTTTATGTGTAACGTTTGCTGATAATATATAAGTAATGCAATCATGTGAGATTTTGTTAAGAAACTGACATATTTCTTATATATATATATATATATATATATATATATATATATATATATATATATATATATATATATATATATATATATATATATATATATATATATATATATGTATATATATAAACTGAAAAAGCTGAAAAATAAATGCAGAGTAAAGAAATAAACTGACAACCTTTCGAAATCAAAGTTACAAGAACTGAATTTTTACTTTATTCCATACCTGCCTGTTACACAAAATTTAGATCCCTTTAAGATTTTTAAGAAACTGCAATTATTTTCTCAAATACACATTTTGAAAACAAATAAAAGGTGTCTACTAATAAAATGTTCGAATCTAATAGTGCATTTACATTAAACCGAAATCTACTATATTTGATTTGAAATATTTATCTAAATTTAGTGTAGTATTTTTTAACACTAGTAAGATGTTCATACCCACATCAAACAGAAGAAAGGCATTTAAAATTATATTTCGTTACCTTTAAAATTTACACTTCATTAATGAAGATATTTTAATTATTTTTACAATTGTGTTTTGTATTTTTTAGAAACGAAATTTTTAAGTTACACCCCTAAGTACTACTAGATTTTGAATAGATTTAAAATTGGTTGGGAAATATAGTCAAATTCAACTAGATTTCGCCTGAAATCTCGTAAGTACTATACTTCGGTGTAATGTAAATGCACTTTTAAAAAAATTCGCGAGGTTTATTCAATTTTTGATCTGTTTGTTAATTAGGTTGTAAACGGCGTTGGCGCGTTATTGATCTTACAGTTAGCAGAAAGAGACATGCAAAAAAGGAGGTGATTCATGGCTTCTACGTAAAACGAACTGGTTCAATTTAGAGGAAAACACATGATTTTAACATTAGCCTGTCATTGGCAAGCATGGGTTCACATAGCTTAGCATTTAAATGAATGCTTAAAACCAGTGAAAATTCGATGATTGGAATACGTTTTTTCATTAGTCTTTGTTTTTTATAATTTCTTTATTCATGAATTTCAACAAGTTTTTCATGAATTCAAAAGTTGCAACTTAATTAGAATAAACAAACTTATTAAAAATGCATTTAAAAAACAAGTGCAAGAGAAGCAATGAAAATACTTATGATTTTTGAACTACTTCAATTTCTTTTATTTTACTTTTAAGATTAAGCAGCGTTTGTATTAGCGCACGGGTGTGCGGAACATGCGCTTAAATCTTTGCTCATGCGCATTCCCATGTGTTAAGTTTTTTAACGTCAATTTACATGCTCATATGCATGGGTATTTGCGCACGCATGCACATTCCTTGGTAGATAATTTTGTTTTTTATCCTAATTTAAACAATTTTGCCAGAAATTCAGTTTATCAAATAAAATATTATTTTGAAATAGTTGTTAATCAAAAACTAAGGTGTGTGATTGTATTTTGCATTGCTACATAAATTTATAATAATATGATTTTTTGTTACATTTGTCTTTTATTTATTATGTGTTCGTTTATGACGGAAGAATATGAACGTAGTTTACCAATTTGAATAATAAGTATTTTAAATAGTAATAATAATAATTTATAATATATGTAGGCGCAATAAAAAAAAAACCGAAAAATTAGAAGATCATCAAAACTACTATTGATACGAGCCAGTTTTCAAAATAAAGGGTTGAGTAGTGTTTTGGTTCAGTGCGATATACAGCTTTTTCGATTTTCTCTTAAGGCTCCAGTGATATTTTTTAATCGCTTATAATCATTACGCTGTCGAGTTATTTGCTCTTTAACAGCGCTACACCAAGCATAATTGCTGATTTAAAAAGTATGGTCTGATACATGTCGAAGGAAAATATTAACAAAAATATGCTAAAAAGAAATCTTACATTCCATGTACTTTTCGTTCAGCCAACAATCTATAAATTTTAGAATTAAAAGATCCGGAAATAATAAAATTAGTCAATTGAGTCTTAATTCCTGTGCGGCACTTGGGTGGAACGATAATTAGTATGTGGCTCCTACCATAGTACATAAATATTATGTAAGCATACGTTTATAAATTTAAGATATAGAAAAGTGAACTTGAAAAACTTTACAAAACAGTTTACTAAATATGATTTTAATAAATTCCCTCAGCTTAAAAAATTGACTTAATCAATGCATACACATTATAACTGATCCTTAAGTCAGCTTAAGCTATTATTAACTAAGGAAGGATATTCATACCTTTTTCTTAAGGTTTTTTATATGTTTTTAGAAAACTAGTTACCATGAAAATATATTAATAAAAATTTTTCTAAATGAAATATATTGTTTATTATGAATAAACTCATTCAAAGAGTTGCGAGGTAAACTAAGCCACAACAATTGCGAATTTTCGCCATATATTCTTTGGTATAACTTAATTTGACTGCATTTTGTGCTTTAAAGAAAGAAATACATCATTGTATAACTCTTCCTCCGTATCATTTGTTTCGTATTGAAGAGTTGAATTGTGTCGTTGTGCCTTTATTTAATTAACAACTTATTCAAAGAAAATTTTTATAAATATAATTTTTTATTCGAAGGAACTTATGATGAATAAAATAAATTTCTTTCGTGTACACTATAACTGATTTTTTACAGACAGGAAAACTTCAAAGGAAATGCAAAGACTTCTCTTCATGATTCACTTAATTGCAAAAAACTACTAAAACGAGTCCTAACAAAACTTTGGTGCCAAAAATTAGGTGCATGGGCTAGCTTAATTCATATTATGCAACCTGCTACTAAACTATTTTTTATGTAATTAATCAAAGTACCATGAGGTTTCTTTAAATGTAATTTTTCTTATGACACTCTTCCACTGATATGAAATCCACTAGCTTTAAGGAAAACCCTTCAAAATATTTTCACACAGTAAAAGTGCTTTTTACATTTGAATTTGTGACGTTACACTGACATTTTCTCCGTAAAAACAACCCCTATATTACTTTTGTAAAAATTGTGTTTTATTCTTAAATTATTTTTTGTTTATTTTTCTTAATAATTTAATACTAAATGTCACATTCCCGATAAACACAATAAGAATATGTGCACGGAGTTGAACTTGAATATCCAAGACAAAACACAGTACTGCGAAGACAAATACATTTCCAACATGCCTTAAAATAAATAAAAATTATATGGCAAAGCAAGTAGCAAAACACTTGATTTGCGCAAATCATAATCGTGTAGGTATTAAAGCATAGTAAAGCCGTTCTAGACAATATGTGTTGTACAACATGTGTTGCATAAACGTGTGATCCCTTAGTAACACTGAACGTTTATTTTCATTATGTGTAATAAATATGACATTTTGCTAACTAGTGGTTCAATATTAATATGACATCGAGTGCTGCCATACTATACCGGCTTGCTTTTTTTGGAATTGGTTGCAGATGTTAATGACATATTACTACACAGAGCAATTGAAACCGTTGTCGTGCAAAGCACATGTACACTTTAAAATAACTTCTTTGTTAACAGCCTCCTTCAGGAGCATCCAGAAAATCTGCAAATTCGCACAAAAAGGAGAAGCTCATTAGTCTTATAAATCAATCTTGATAATCCAAAATGGTTTGTCTTACGTAAAATATGTAAGATTATGCCCGTTGACTATAAGTTTTAAATGGTTCTTTATCAAGTTCATTCTTTCAAATATTTGCATATAATTTATGATGTCGTCTGCGAATTTTGATATCGTTTTCAATAGGGTCTTTTAATTAATTATATCATCTGTAGCAAAATGTCTAACACATAAGTTGTAAAATTCTTCTCATATACTCCTCTGATGACAGTTAAGGTATGGAGTCAACTCCCTCAAAATCTGATTTCCAAATTTGCCTATTTCCCACAGATAAATAACACGCGCAAATTATTCTATATTGATGTTGTGCCGTAAAAATCGTAACTTTTAACTTTTATTTTTAACTTTGACGGCATGAATTAACAAAAGTGAAATACAAAATTAAGCTTTTTGGTAGTTATATGCTTACGTTTTAAGTCAGCAATGAATAACCACCAAAGCCGAATCACACATCAGATAGAAAGCGGATCCGGTACCTATGAAGGCTCAATAAAATAATAAAAATTAAAATGTAAAATTTAAATAAAAAAATATATAATAAAAAATAATTAAATAATGTATGTAACTTATTTATACAGAAAATATAAATGTATATATACATATATACAAATTGATAAAACCACAATAAAAGAGTAGCCCGGTACAAGAGGCGAACCCAATGGATAAATGAGACGTTGAACTTTTTAAGGGACGGAAATAAACAAAAAGTAGTTATAGTGGCGTAAGAGTCTTTTTTCACACATGAGTTGATTTACTGATGTCAAATAAAAAATCTTTTGAAATTAAATTTTTATTTTGACAGGCACATAAAATTGCAAATTGGTTTTCAAGCTGACAGGTCTTGTGACATGTGCATGTTGCCTTTGTTTTATTTTACACAAACAGAGAAACTGATAGGAAAGATTTTAAGCAGATTATTATTTATTCATAATGTACGTGAATAAATATAATTTAGAACTAAATACACACATTTATCAATTTTCCCACAATAAAAGAAAAACAATGCAAAAATAAAAAATATGTAATTTTGATTTTGCACGACGTGATAAATTTCAAAACATTGGCATTCACTGTATAAATAGATTAAGAATTTGTTTACAAGCGATAAACGCATAAAGAATGTGAAAGTCTTATAATCGGCAGACATTTCCTCTGCGCTATTTTGTAACTTGGATCTACGGCACACACGACAAATCTTTTTTTAAATTGATAACGATATTATAATAGAAATATCATTCTTATTCAAGATAAATATAATAAATCACAGCTAAATAACCCTGATATTAATAAATACAAAAATATTAAAAATTTTTTGTATTATTTTAAATTATTGTTGAAAGCCATTACTTTCAAAAACAAAAAAACAACAACAAAAAAGAGACCAAAAAGACGTTAAGAAAAAGCAAAGGCTAAAAAAACACACACTGACAATGAACTTAAATAAGGAGATTTAGTTTAGCTAATGTTGAAATCAGAAAAATATAGAACATCCGCATGTGGAATCACAGAAAGTTTTATACAAATATGGTTTAGTTATAAGAACAAAATATCAAATGCTGCCTTAGTAAGACAAGGTTTTTTTGAAATTATTAACTAAAACATATTTTTTATCTTAATTTTCTTTTCGAAATAATTAACCCAAAAGTTTATTGAACTGAAAAAATATAGTACAAACAGTGTTTTAATAGTCTTACTATTTCACATATAAATCTACATTTACACAAGTTAATAGAGCGATTTTTTCCTATTTACGTGTAAAATAAATTTAAAATCACTGAAAGCTATGTTGGCACAATGAGTGCAGTTTAGTAAATAATTAAACACAAGACTTTAAATTTAAACAATTTTTAATGGAACCTAATTTCAATAGAAAAAGATGTGTCTGTGTGTATGTGTAACAGCATCATACTATTGCTGAATAAAATTGCTTTGTAATTTGAAAACGCATAACTTTATTATACAATAATACAAAAAAAGTCCAACTACAACAAATTTCATAGAACTTTTTTTTTATAACAAAATTAATAATATAATCTCCCAAAGATTCATGTTTATTTTATTATTGATTTTATTAATAAAATGTATTTTAGATAATCAACAACAATCTAGCTTAATAAGTGCTACCAAGTTTTCTTACCTTTTAGCGGCATCAACCCAATTCTTAAAATTAAGCTTTTTTGCTTTTTTATTTCTCAATTTTTCCATAACTTGGACTAAATATATTAGCAAAAGTGAATAAAATATTCTTGTTTTTTACCATTTGATTTTCTATAAATCGTCACCATTTTCATCATTAGATTGGGAGTCTTTTTTTGCTTTTTTGGTTCACTTTAATCCTCCAAAAAATCAATTTCAACAAGATTGTCCTTGTTTTGATTTTGATCTCCTCCGGTCTTGTATAGTTGGTTTCGGTCATTTGCTGTAGCTGTTTTTGCCTTTCCTTTTATATTTTCGTATTTATCTCGCAAGTTTTTGCACGATCTGGCAATGTTGCATTGAGATCTTAATTCTTTTGCAATCTTTTCCCACATTTAATTTTTCTGCTGCCAAGTCACTGCATTTGTTCGTTTACTTTCAACGATGTGGTAGTATTTTTTAACAAGCGAGAGAATCACATTTTCTTCTTGGGATGTAAAGTTTTAAGATCTATAAATACCTTTTTATATGCCAATTTTGTTTGTAATGAATAAACAACACTTACCTTGATCGCTTTCTTTTTGACGTTTTCAAAATGGATTCATCGAGGAACTCCGCCTCATATATAGTCTCTTGTTCCATTGCTATAGACAACGAACGGAAATTATTAATGTATATTACATCAAATAATTGTTACATTAACAAATAAAACTACAGCTTATGTACATTATAATTTTGCTTAGATTTGAAACAAACACCAAACAAAAAAATAATTGCGAAAATTCCCGCGTTCTGTTTTCGTTTCTTTAAAATCTTTTTTAAATAAACTACCAGTATTGCCATGTTTTTTATGTCAAGAAAAAACTTATTAATTGGATATTGTGAAAAGGGTCCTTAAAATCAATTCTGCCAATTCTGTAACGTTTATTACGTTCAGTGAGAACCTTTTGCAAAAAATCGTTATCAAAATCAATAATTAACAAAGAAATTTGTTAATGAATTGCTGTAAAAATTATCGAAAATATTAATTGATAAATAAAAATAATTTTGATATTTTGGGCATGTGTGGAACGATAGAAAAGTATTATGGTTAAATAAATTTTTTCTGCGGGAAGAAAATTTTGCATGACTGCTGGTGTAAAATTTTTGTTGACATTATCAAATTTTGACGTATGTTAAAAATAAGGAAATTATTACATTTATTTAAATGAATTAATTAAAAAAGATATATGTCATTGTTGGGTATTCTGCTATTTTATGTTATAATATTTTATATATTTTCTTAAGATTTTTTTTCAAAATTTTTTAAGAAACATTAACACAATGTATTTAAATATAAAAAATATAAATTTTCAAAAGTAACAAATAATTTATAAAAAACTTATTTTTTTATTTTTAACAAAAGTGTTGAAATTTTTATGCTTTTTTAAAATTGTATTCAACTAAGAACTGTTAAAATTTTTTTTCCAACGTTTACGCACGCCCTTTGTTAATTATTTTTCTTATTATTTATTTTGTTTATTAATTTTTTTATTTTCTCTAAATATAAGAATTTCAATTCAAATTAAATTAAAATGCACTGATAGCTAACAAACAAATCACTAAACTAATAGACAAGCATTCTGTCAAGAGCTAAATTGATTTTTTTTTAAAGCAAACATTTTTTGTTTAATTTAATTAATAATTTATATTGTGGTTAAAAGTTATGAAACTATAGTTATTGTTTTATACAATAAAATACACTATTTACCATTTAGTGATTATAGAAATGCCTAAAATGGTAGCTTAAGGTACCCATACACGACATGTTTTTTACATCTGACTTCTTTTCTGTGTAAGTCATATGTAATTCTGCATGTGTGTCAAAATTGGTAATTTACAGAAGACTTTTATTATTTGGTCACAAACGTACGTCTGACATATGTAATTATTATTTGTTTACAACAGCTGATCTGCTCGCAAATTTTATTAAAATTGTTTTTTGTTAAAAGTGATATTAAAAAAGTGGATTTAGAAACTAAAACAATTGAATTGTGTAGTGTTATTTCAATTGTAACAGCAATTAAATTAAAATTAAAAATAAAAGAAGAATTTCCTTTTTTAATTAATTCGCTTTTTTCACTGAACAAATATCTAAGCCGTCCGGTTTTAAAATGGCTTGTAGTCGTCTTAAAATATTTTTGCGTGTGTTGCGGAAGTACAGAAGACTGGTCAATTTTAATTATTTTTTTTTACTAAAAAATTATGAAGAAGATCAGTTTGCATTGAATAATGATACAAAATTAACATAATTGTCGCTAAATAGTTAAAAGTAATTTAAAATTTTGGTCATATAAAATATAATCTTCAGTCGGATAATGCAACCGCCAATGTTTAACCGCCGTTAATTGTTTTTATACGGCATAGATTCATAAAAATAGCTGATGTCAGATGGCTTGTCAAATCAAAATAGACACGTTCTAAATGAAATTTTTTCAGATGACTTTCCACATGTATTTTACAGAAGCAATGTTTTAACAGCTCTACACGACATGTATGTGTTTTACACTGGCAAATTTCACATGTCAGATGTAAAAAACATGTCGTGTATGGGTACCTTTAAAAAACATTGAAAAAAAAAAATACAAATTAAAATGTGTACATATTTACCCCATTATAAAAAAGGTGTTGGCAACTTGTTGAAAAATATAAAGCTTAAGTCTCTATATTTAAGTAAAAAATTTACACCTATCAGGATTGTATTAGGACAGCTTGTTAAGACAAAAATTTATCAGAAGTAGGACGACAAAAATAAGTAACGTAGATTAACACAAAATAGATTCCAAATAATAAATTTTAATATTGAATCTTAAATATAAATAAAAAATAAATGCAAATTTATTAAAAACTAAGCGGAATGAACTGTAAGAAAATAAAGTTATAGGTGGATTAAAATGATAGTCTCAAACATTGAACGTTGGGATATATAGTGATGGTAATCCGATAAATACAAAGCACAAAAAAACTTAATCTTGGATTATGAAATAATAATAAATACCTTTAAATACTTAGGAAATTAAAAATTAAGATAGAAGTGGTTTTTTAAAACAGTTCTATGTTATGTTATTTACTAAAAGATTAATCGAAGTTAAATCAGTATTAGCGGCAATTAAGTAAAAATAGCAAGAAAATGCAAATCAGCCACGTCTGTGTTCAGGCTACAATATTTTTTTATTTGATAACTAATTCTAACTTTAATACAGTATAAAATTTGAAGTTAAAAAAATAGATATTTTCGTTTTAGCTTTTTACAAATATTATCCCATTGACTTTTAATTTTTCAAGAATTTGTTTTTCAAATAAAAGTCTTTAATCAAAATACTTTTGTCTCATGTTTATTTGTGCACTATTTGATTTTAATTTTTAAAGTAAATAAGATAATAATTAAAAACTAAGACTTAAAATATTTTTCAATAATGTAGTTTACACCCAGGCAAATAACTTTTATCACATACTGTCTGTATACTCCTTAGAATACAAAAACATACATTCATCACCAAATGTTTATGATAAAAACCCTATTTTAGAATTTTGCTCTACTATACCTTATGACGTGCAAAGACAAGAAGTGAAGTTTGTTGATGTTTTATTAATAAAACCTCTCCATCAAAAATTAATAAAACCTCTCCATCAAAAATCATTACAATTAGAAAAAAAACTTTTATTGCTCAAGAAGGCATTATCAATGTTTCTCATTCAATGAATTGGGCAATTAATTAGTCCATTTAATAATTACTCCCATGTATCTTGATTAAATATATACACAGATTTTTAATTGTCTTTTTCAATAAAATATATAAAGAATTACTTTATATTTTGAAAGCCAGAGAATTGAGCATTAAAATTGATTTATGATTTATTTTTGACCGCACAGCCACTGCATTGGAATTAGAAAAGGAGAAGCACATATATCTTCTGTTGGCAAGAAAACTATTGTATTAAAAAACTTTACCGAAAACAAAGTTATGTTTATGCTATGTTTTACATTTCTCAACTATAGGGGTTCCCTTAATTAAAATAAAGTATGTAACTTTTTATATTTTTTCTTTTATTTCTTTTTGTTTTTTTTTCTAACATATTGCTCTAGCCAGTGGGTCGTTTCAATGACATTCGAATCAAAAAACTTTTCATATTTAACAAAGGGATTGAAAGAAAAACTATGTAAATTAAAACATAAATAATACTTTAAGTAAGTAAAAACTTTGTGAAAATTATTTATCATTTTTTTGAGTAAAAGTGTTTCTATATGAACAATTTGTGAAAAATTTTACGCTTTAATTGTTAAGTTTTCTCGCATTTAAAAAGAGCGGGAGAAATAAAAATTTCCTAAAATAATATAAAAGATAAAAAAAATAAATTAATGCATTCTTAACATACAGAAAAGGTAAGTTTTTATTTGGTTTTATTAATTAAGAAAAAAATTTCTAATAATATATATGGAGAGCAGATAAAATTTCTAAACAACAAAAGGAAAAGCTGGAAGAATATATGGCCTTAAATTTGGAGTTTGCTAGAGTTCAATTTAGCACCATCAATTCAAATGCAAATTATAAAGAACGGTGAGAAACACTCAAAACATATTTAAACGCTTTGGGTGGCATTGAAAAAACTGTGGAGCAGAGGAAAAAAGTAAGTTTATTTTGCTTTATGTGCTTTTAAGTTGTGTTTAAGTGTTGGATTGATCTTAAATAAGGCGTAAAGAAAACTATGAATGCTAGAAGAAAATTTATGAATAAAACTGGAGGTGGCAGTTAGGCAGATATACCGCGAGATGTAGTTATCGTTATATTTTAATTTAATTTTTATCTTAAGTACATTTTAGTTTTTTCTCTCATTGTGTAATAATACCAAATAATTTTAAAGACTGATTTAACTAATTTGCTGCTAAATTTTGTTAATTGTTGTTATGCTGATTTCCTTATTTATCTTTTGAATCTTTTATGTTAATTAATTTTAGTGTTTATTGTAAGTTGTATTAAAACTTCACTTGTAAGTTTATTACAAAATTTTAATTTCTTTTTCTCATTTAAATTAATTTTAAATATTTAAAATTGAAGAGCTTTAGTTAAGTTTACAGAATCTGGTTTTGAAGCGATCACGAAGGCGATAAGCTTCCCGTAGTGAACTTGCGTGTTCTGTTTCATCGCGATTTTTATCATGGTAATCATTTTCTACATATGTACATTAAATCTTTAGATAACAAACCATGTTCTAATCTGAATTGTGAAATTATGAAATTGTGCATTAATTATTTTTCCAGCCATTTGGGGTGTGGTATTTAATTTAGCCTGTAAACATCTAAAAACGCCCTTTTAAACACCATTTAAGCATTCAACATAATTTCTGGCTTGAGCATGGACCAAATTAAATAGTCTTTCATCTTCAGATGAAGATCGATAAGGGGTCATGGCTAATGAGCGTAAGGGATATCCGGAATCACCTGAGTTAGTAAAATGGAACATAATTAAAACAAGTCAGAAAACTTAGATCTAAGGTGTTTTGAGTTAGTGTAAAAATATGATATATCTAATAAACACGAGTGAAAGTTTTTGTTGGTTTCATACCTCTGTTGTAACAAAAGGGTAATACGAGATGCTTACCAAATATAGGAGTCGTTCGTTAATCCGCCCAACCTCGCGAACCCCCACGGATTTTTAAATTATAGTCGTGTACCTTAAAATGTACATTTGGAAGTAGTAATAACTAAAAATTACACGTAGATATTTGCAATTAACTTACAGCTGTACATTTTTTGAGTGGTAACCTTTTATATTTAAGTAACAGCTTTCAACTTGTAGTTTTGATTTTTTAATTCGCACATGTGTACAGTCTATTGCACCAATCACACCAGGAAAGCTGGTTTCTTCATAAAACCTTGACAATTTTAAACAAAAGTGCAATTTCTTAATAACAACTACAGATACTTTACTTACTTTAGTTTTATCGCTTTATAATCAGATGGTGTTGGGAAACTTTTTCCATTTGCACATTAGTTTCCGTTCCAAAATTTCAGATACTTCATACACACAGCGGCAGCCTATACTCTTACTTACGGAAGCGTTGAAATCTTGCCCAATATCTCTGTAAAAAGAACCGGTAGCAAACAAATGCAAGTCTGAACACATTCGCAGAGGTTGAGGTATAAACGTTCTTCTAGTTCCCGTGCACATATACAGTTAAGACGTTAACGTTGCACGGGAATAGTAAATGGGTTAGTTGTATCCTGTAATTCCTGGCGACGAATTCGCAACATGTTTCGTCTATCATGTTGTTGACCTTCTACAATTGCTACACTATACATTATGTTCTTTTTAAGGAACCTTTGTACGCACAATTTTTTATTAGCTTTTTAGATTAAATTTTTTACTTTTGTTACGTGTATTCTTTTTAAGCTCAAAATTTGTTTATTATAAATAAACATATTTTGTTAAAAATGAAATAAACTTTTACTTTTTCGACTTAAGGTTCAGTTTTAATTTAATTTCTAAATATTTTTTAGAAAAAACAAAATTATCTACAAATGTATTCGGACGTTTTCCAAAAAAACAAGAAAAATTAGACGCTGGCAGAATGTAATGCCGCATTTTCATCATCAGTTTTCTTCCTTAGCTTGTGTAAATTGTAAACATCATCTACTTAACCAACTAATTTTGTAAATAAGAATACGAGGAGTATTCATATCAATATTAATTGGTTAGACGAAGTCGACACACAAACCAAAGTATTTCTTCACTGTTCTCTTTGTAATTTGTCCCGTACATAGGTTTTTGCAATTGTATCAGCCATCAGATGATCACGAATACAACTTTTTATTTTTATTAATTCCTACTTGTTTACTTCACAACATTATAGATGCTATTCCAGTATCTATTGACTGTTGTTATGTTAAGTACGAATGTATAAGCTCCGTGCTTTGCGTATTTTATAATTTTTTCCACCTGGGATTTGAACCGTGGATATCACAAATGAAATAGAATTTGCCGTTTTCGGCCTAATGTTCCTTTTTATTTAATTTTTTACCTTTTTTAAAAAGAAAAATTATTTACAAATGTATTCGGACGTTTTCCAAAGAAAACAAGAAAAATTACATGCTGGCAGAATGTAATGGCGCATTTTCAGGACCGCCGAATTCATCATCAAAATTCTTCGTATCCATCTACCTTAGTTTTTGTACATTGTAAATATCATCTATTTAACCAACTAATTTTGTTAATAAATAAAATTAAAAATATTACCTTAAGCCGAAAAAGTAAAACTCGATTTCTTTTATAATATCCACGGTTCAAATCCTAGTTGGGAAAAAATTAAAAATGTTTTGTTATATTTTTTCTTAACAGCCTTTAAGTGAATTTTTCCAATAAAAACATAATTAGTATTGCCTCTTTTCACATTGAAACACAGAAACACTTTTTACTTACAAATCGAGAAAAGATGGAATTTTTTGTTTTACACTTTTCGATGTGAAAACTTTTCACAAAAAGATACAGAAACGAGTCACAGATTCCTGCAGCGATGCAAACGTATTAAACCTTATTTTTGTAACAGAATTTAACAAAAGTAATTAGTAATAATTAAAATATTATATTGCAGTAGAACGTATCTATTTAATTTTTGTTTCAACTGCGTATTCAAGCTTAAACGTGTCAAAAGTTTTTATAAAGTTTTTGGTAAAGAAGTATATTGCAGATGTATATCTTTTGTTTCTGGCGCATTGTTAATAAGTGGCAATCTACTCTTTTTGTTTAAGAAGAAGTATCATTTCAGGCTAATTTAATTAGTGTTACAGTGCTACATTTTTTTTAAAAAAGGAATAGAGGAGAAAAAACACCGTTTTAATAATTATTAAAATACGCCAGCGAATCTACTATGTAGAAGTACCGACGAAGAAGACTGCGTGCTGTATTCTTAAATTCTGAATATGTATTTATACCTCTAACAGAATGAAACATACTTTTATTTGTCGGTTTGGCAAGAGTTGAACCCTGACCAACCTGATTTGTAGTCAACGTGCTTACTACAGAGATTGCAGTAGCCTCACCTTGTTGTTAGTTTGCTTGTAGTACATTCATCATAGGTGGCAATTTAAAAATACAGCGATGAAAGGTATCTTTTAAAACAATAAACTGTTTCTAACAAAAAATTTAAGGATCAACCTGCCTAAATAATTGGACGGCAGCTAGTGAAAGACTTTTATGCTGAACCGTCATACCTATATAAGAGCAGTAATATTAATTTATTTTGTTTTATAAAATCTACTATAAAGATATTATAATAATATGCAAATAAATAGAGATAAAACCGCTTGATTGAGCTAAAAATAATTTAGTTATCATTACTTTACAACACTAAAAAAACAAAACAAACAAACAGCCAACCTTACTAACGCACAGTCAAAGTCAGCTTTTCTAATTGCTAAACGCTATTTAGGTTTGTTACATGTATTTGATAAGAACATGAGAATTTTTGACAGATAGATTGCGGTTTGCGCGATAATTTAGGTTTGTGTGTTAGGAATAATTTGAACTATTGAACTATTTATACCTGACATAAAATTATATAATATGTATATAAATTATGTATATATAATATGTATATATAATATGTATATATAAAACTAAACAGCTTAATATGTCATTGTTCCTTGATTTAACGCAACGATAGTTAGTTTAAAAAAGCTACTGAACACTAGCCGAAAACACAATAAATACAGGTATGTTCTTATAACTTGGAAATGTGCATACTTTTCCAAAATATTTGGTATATACATCACTGCTAAATGACGAATTTTAAAATTCCTATTTGTGTAGAATGTACTAGAAGAGAAAAATGACATGTGTTAACACTTATTCCTACATGTTTGCGGATTAGGCGCTAGAAAAAAAGGTGTAAAAAAATAAATGTCTAGAAATAATATAAAAATCGCCTCTTTTTAACCGATTCCAAAAAAAAATAACTGTCTGAATGTTGTTCTTTATGTTTGTGCCCGTAGAACTCTGTCATTTCTGTGCCAATTTCGAAAGGTTTTCTATATTTGAAAAGTTTTGCTTATTATATAAGGCACTATAGCAGGCAGCAGCAAAAATTAGTGCAAAATTAAATCTAAAATTAAAGGGTGTCCCCATTTTTGATGCCTATCTTTTAAGCCGCTATAAATAATGCTTAAAAATTTTCTGGAAGAATGTCAGTTACTATGACCGTTATAATACAAGTATAAATACTGAAAATCATAAACTAAACGGTGCTCTAAAAGTTTATGTACATATTTTGACATCGGTTGAAATTTACAATAAGACTGTATTGATAAGTCCGCTAAGATTAGCAAATATAAATATGGACTTGAAAGACAAAGGCTTTCCCAATAAATTATTTAATTTGATCTATGTGGCCTAACTCTTAAGACGCTATAAAGAAACAGCTAAGATCTGCTGTGTAGAATTATTTGTATTGACATTAAAAGACAGCAAAAAAGATTAATAACGCAAAAATATGTAACGAAATACTTCAATAAATCTTTTTGATAGCGAATGAATTACTAATCGGTTTATTATTCTTGCATTCAAAAATTTTTAATTCTTTTTGCAGTATTCTGTTTCCTTTAAGCCCGTTTTTTTAATTTTTTTTTTTTTGCTTTTATGTAAATTATTATGATGCCTAAATATAAGAATGTAATAGTATTGGTGCAAACTATAAAGCTTCACTGGCGGAATAAATGAGTTAATTCAAATTTATTTGTATAAAATAAATTTTACATAAAGTGAAACTAAAAACCATAAATAAAACAAACTGTCAATATTCTTGCAATATTCTATGTAGTGAAAAAAGTGCTTTTTTATATGTATATATATATACATTTAAAAAAACTAAATGGGCAATTAATTGGTTTGTGTAGAAGAAACCGGAATGCAAAAAACAAAAAATAAAAGTATGAACGAACAATGCAAATTTATTTTTAAATGGTTTATTATTTAGAAATGAGCTCCAACAAATAAAAATAAAGCAAAATGCTAGCAATAATCTTGTCCATCCTAGTTTTTAGTTGCAAATACTTTTTATCTGAAAGTTATAATATTTAAATTGGATACTTCCCTTTTTTGCGTTTGGTTTCCTTTTCAAATAAAAACAAAAATTTTTTATGTTCATTCAAAAGTGACTATTCCTTTTCAACATTAATTTATATATTCTCCCATTTCTTAAAAATGTATTATAAAATAAAAATATTACTTAAAGCTTTTTAGTGCTAGAAAAAATCGTAACCCCCCTTAAATTTGGCTCAGTGCAACCTTCCATACTTTCGGCGCTATTTCAGCACATTTGTAAAATGAATGGACATCAATATTTAACAGCGAGGTTAACTTATTGAGAAAAAAGAGTATAATAACTTTTGGTTCGATCCACTGGGTTGTACGACACAAAAAATTTTATGTGTTTGGTGTACCAATTTTAGGTTGTTGAAGTAAAGAAAATGAAGTAGGCATACCTATATTTTACCACATATATAGAAGAGCCAATATAAAAGCAATCCATAGCAATGAAATCACAAATGATAATGCTAGAATTGATAAAAGTATATATTTGGATGATAAAAATCTACTTCCAAACATAAATAAAAATAAATTTTGGTGGCTAACCTGAGAACCTTCCCTTTTGACTCCCCTTTTTATCCATTGACTTATTATATTATTTAAATATAAAAGTAATGTTTTTTATAAAAATTTTTTCGTTGCATTAAATTATATAGATTGCACATAAGCTTAAATTACTGTATATATCTAAATTACTAAAAAAAAAATAAAGTTAATATATTAAGTATAATTGAGAGCTCGAACTATGGTACCGTGTATAATTGTAAATTTATAATTACTACTTGTTTATTTATAGTTTAAGTAAAATAATTGAAATCAAATAAACGCTAAAAAAAAGTAAAGAAAACCTATTAGTTCAACTAAGAATTTTCCCAATTTAACAATAATAATAAAGTTTACTTTAAGATTACTAATAGAAGTTTAAAGCATACATACTTTTGAAACTAAGGCTGACTTTTAATTTATAAATAAGTAAAGCTTTTCTTAACTTATTTTATAAAAGCATTAGTCTTATAAAAATTCCTGCAATAGTTTGTAGAGATTTTGCAATTATGGATCATTTTGAACATAAAAACCAGCCTAAAGTATATTTATAGTATAAAGCTTAATCCCCTCTACATTTGACAACCTTCTTTTTGAGAAGTGTGCCAGTGTGCCCTAATGGATCTTGGCTTTTTTAAATCCTAAAAATAAATCTTAAACTAATTTACTACCAAAATGAATATGACTAGATACCCTTTTGAATTTGGTTGGATATTAATTTTTTTTTCTCATTATTTTTTCCCATACAATAAATTGTTTAACTGTTCATCTTAAAAAAAAAGAAATAATATACTTATGGATATAATTTATAATACGAATTTGCTTTATAACAAACTAGTTTTTTGAAGAAAGAGCTTTAAATTCCATTAACATTAATTTTTGCCTATTAGAGCATTAATATTTTCTTTTATTTTGCTTGCTCATTATATAATTAAAAAGGGTTGCTTTTTTAATTTTACATCACTTCGTTGCATTTTTCTTAATTTATACCGAAGAAACTGAACTATATATTCAATTATATTTTACGAGTTCCTTCAAAGTATATAAATGCATTGTTAAATCGTGTAGTTAGTAAAAATACTACTTAAGCTCTTATCATAAGAAATATATTTAATTTAACTTATATTTTTTCGTTTTAAATCTATATATATTATAAGTTATAATAATTTTTTCTGCCTTAATATTTTTTTTTTGAACAGTTTTATGTTAAATAAAACTGGGGGAGGCTTGAAAATAATAATTATATTCTATATATATCATATAATAAATAAGTTATAAAGCATTGAGTTGAAGGTTTTTTAAACCTTATATAACATTTTTTTTACCTCAACCTTTATAGGTAAAACATTAAGAGTTAAGTCTTATTATTTGTAGATATTTTTAGGTTATTGTGATCCTGACCAGAAAAGCGCAATACAGCCTAAATTGGCCAGAACAAATTAAGAATGTATTTTAGCTTATATTTCATTTAATAATAGAAAAATGGAATGAAATATATTATGTTGCAGGTTTTAGTTTAAGTAATTATATCACTAAAATTTAAAAAATAAAATATATGTATTTTTTGTTCTTATATTTTTGTTCACATTTAAACTTTTTTTTTGTTTTTGATCTAAACTAAGGATTTTTTTAATTGTTTGAATTTTCTAGAGCTTATTCTACTTTATCATTTTTTGGACTAATGACAATGCTGAGTAATTTAACATCACTTTTAAATAATTGGGTATATTTCTGAAATTTGTCCTTTTTATATATATTTTTTTAAGGAAGTAAATTGTTAGATTGACTTAAACAGCAGTTATAATAAATTTCATTACCTGTGTACACAATCATAAAAGGCTACGTGTAATGTGTTTGCTGTGAGTGTTAAATACAATGGCCTTATTTTATAAAGCGAATCGTTCTGTGTTAAAAATCGTATGTAAAAAGTTTTACAAAACTTGGAAATATTAAAGTTATTTAGAAATAAAATATTCAATTATTTGTTATAAAAACTGCATATCATTTAAAAAATATGAAAGCGTTAAGAGCTTAATCCAGGCTAAGAAATCGAAGGATAATTCGCTTGGTATAAGTACTTGCTCGAAGAGTCAAAGGAGTCATTAATGGTTTTTAAAACTTTATTAACAATCTTAGAGCATATTGTTGTTTACTTTAGGATATATTAATAACGCCTGTTACCTGCCGATCGCAGACCTAATCGAGGTAACTATTATAATAAATCTACGGTATCGGAAAACATTTAATAGAGCCTTTGAACGTCAGTTTAAAATATAAATGTATGTTTTCCAGCGACCGTAACTGTTATAACTTTTATCGTAAAAGTCAGAAAATAAAAGTTATTTTTTGACTTTTATTTTCTCGAGCAGAAATAACAGTTATTTTTTTTTTTGAGCAAAAATAACAGTTATTTTTTAACTTTTATTTTTTCGAGCAAAAATAAATGTTATTTTTTAACTTTCATTTTATTGAGCAAAAATAACAGTTATTTTTGATATTTTATTTTTTCAAGCAAAATTAAAAGTTATTTTTTGACTTTAATTTTTTTGAGCAGAAATAAAAGTTATTTTGTGAAAAATTCATTGTATTTATTAAAAAACTTTTGCAAACAAAGATAATTTTTCAGAGAAAATAATTTTCATATGCAAAAAATTAATGGAGTTGAGTTTTGCAATCATATTTGACTCCAAATTTTCTTCCGATAAATTGTATCTCGAGTCTCCCAAAATCAGCTTTAATGCAGAAAACGACCTTTCTACACTAACTTGCGTAGCTGGCACCGAGTGCAAAATTAAGGCAAGTTTCCGCAGACCTGGGAATTTAGGCATTAGTCCTGTTATGGACCAAATAAATAAAATAATAAATAATAGTAAATATTATTCTGACAGTATTTTTGTATGCCAACTAACTTTGGATTTTTTTTTATACGAAAGTAAAGAGTTTTTATTTTTAAAATCTTTTAAAATTGAAAGAGTTTAATGTTGTAGTGATGCCTAAAGTTATTTTTTGTTGGTTTTCTAATCGACAAGCATGGCAGTTAAGTCTTTATAACAACATTATATATATAGTGAAAGAAAGCATTAGGAAATATTAAGATTACTGCTTATTAGACAAAAAAAACCCTGAAAATCACATCACACAACAGCTTAAAACGTTATATACAATTTTATAGTTTATTTGCTTTTTTCGACTGAATTATTTTCATCATTTTTATAGGGAAATTGGTATAACAATGCCTGTCTGGCAGTCTGTGACTCTGTCCGTGTTCGTATTGCCTTTCAATATCTCCCAGATAACTCAAATAAATTACGTCTACATCCATATTGTAGAACTTTCTTCCTATAGTACTTGCCAATTTTTTCACTTTTTATACCTTTCACCACAGGTGAAGAAAGGGTATACCGACCTTACAACGTACATATACTCTGAGTTCTTATTCATAGGGAAGTTGATTTAGCGATGTACGTATGTCCGTCAAACGTGTTCAACCAAAAAATGGACGGACAGGCTTTTCAATTAGATTAGCTATATCGATTAGAAATAGTGTCGAAAATTTGTTATTGAAAATCTGTAAGACCTGTGCATGCCACTTTGAGGGAGCGGGCAAAAGACTACACATGTCTCTAATAGTCATTTCTGATTCGATTTGAAAAATTTTTTATTTTTTTGAAAGGTTATGCCTACAGACTGTTGCCGTTTTAAAAACAGTTTAAACATTCAAAAACAGTCTCCACAAAACATACATGTTTCTTACGTCCATTATGTACCGTAAAGGGCACCAGATTAAAGTTTTAAACAATTTCGCATCACTGTAGCATCCCATAGCAAAAGGTAACACAAAACCCACTGAACTTTTACATTATACTAAGAAGTTAAAATATTCAGAGTTATACACTAAAGGGTGCTCCAAGAGTTCATTTAACTATATGCATATACTATAATTTAAACAATTATAGACAGATGGTTGAAATTTAAAAAGAACCTGTATAAAATTTAGAATAGAAAATTAAGGGATGTCTCAATATCTGATGTAATTTGATGAATGGGGCAAAACTTTTAACTCGTTATAGAAACGCAGCTTAAATTTACAAAGAATATGTTTTGTAAAGTCCGCTATAACAACAATTATACTAAGAAATAAAAAACTTAATATTATATATTAAGGTCTGTTTAAATAGTAGATGCAATTTGACGTTAATAAATTAAAGGGTGATCCTATAATTGAAGTAATTTGGGCTATATATTTATATATTATGTCTGTTGTAATAACAAGCATTTAAAATTATGAGTTAAAGTGATAGATTTAATGTATATGACCAAACTGTTAAACCGTTATAGACAGAGCTGTAGTGCAAAGTCCGCTATAACAACAAGCATACAATTTTGATTTGAAAATTTAATGTAATTTGATATATGTTGCCAGACAGGAATACAAATGAAAGTTGATGGGACAACAATCCAAACAAAACTTTAAATTTTAGACGCTGTTTTTAAACAGAAAATTTTAACGGTAGGAAAGAATTTCTTAAACATACGATTCATATGCGTATCGCTGTTGCTTTTTTTTAATGAAATCTCGAGCATGGGAAATGGTAAAATTCGATGAAGGATATAAAACATTTTTTCAACATCTAAAATTCCAATTATCTTGCAGATTTATTGAGCTATTAAGGTTTGCATGCTATATGGTAGATTTAGAGAAAAAATTAAAATTTCGAATATGTTTTGGTTAAAATTCAAATCTCTTTTCGTTAAAATTCAAACCTGTTTTGGTAACGGCTAGTATATCTATAAAGGAATTGTAAGCTAGTAGTGCGATTCAAAAACTTTTATCAACAACACGATACTACATATTTTGTTCAAAATATTTTTGTTTGCACTATAGATTAAGTGATTAACTAACTTCAGCTTACGGATTATAGACATATTTATTTTGGTATTGACACAAATAAATTAAAAATAAAAAGAAAAGTAGTAAAATTATTAAAGCCCAAGTATCCCTATTCATTTATTTTCTAATTACCATTTTACATACACACATATACGAAAGTGTAAATTCTAATATGGGTGTATGAATATGACGAAAGCAAATGGATAAACATTGCTTGTTTGTTTTTAAGTTGTAATTAACTCTCCTTAGGAGTGTTGTCAGTTATGATGATTTTTCGCCAAACGTAGCGATAAAAAATCTTTTGGCGATAAAATTTCTAGAATGTTGAAAGGCGAGATACTTGGCAATATTTAAAATACTTGGCGATATTTTCACCTATTTTTTATGATTTTCTTTATTATAACATTGCAACTAAAAAAAGTATTGCAGTTTATTTTATATTTTATATTATCGGCGATTTAACCAAGTTCGCATCGGCTTCTATATTTTTAATCTGGCTTGTATATACATACATTTATTCATATAATAAAATAGTAACGGAATCATTTCTGTACGTAAATATATATTTTTTAAATTTTGATGTTGGTGTAGATAGTGATCGTAATGGAATACAAAACACCTCTTTTTGGAATTTTTGTCTGTATCTCAATGTTCGAACCACGTAAAACTGCTAGATAGATTTCAATAAAATTTAGTTCGAATATAGAATACTTTTTGTTTCAAAAAAATGTGTCATTTCGTAGAGAAACTAGAGATACCAATGAGAAAGCTCACAGTTTTACCTGTAAAATGATACTAAAAGAGTTGTCAGTACATTTTATTTTTGTAGATGGAAAACTTTTGTCATTGTTTACGGAACTTTACAACAAATGTTTAAAAACATATTTTTTCTTAAATTCAATAAAATTATAAATAATACGCAGACAAACTCGTGCGCAAGCAGCGCCCATAAATACTAATTTTTTAATTTTTTTTTTTACTTAGGAACAGTACTCAGGGGATGACCCCTACTTATGCAATGCATTGTGCCAGAACTAGGAAATTAGATTGTTGGATGGGGGATAGAGGGAGTAGTACTTATGGACATTTCATTTGAATATTTGCACATTGAAAGTGGCAGGAAAGACCTCTGCAGGAGTTTATTCCACATACGAACTGTTCGGCTAAAAAACGGATTTTTTCTGTAACGCGTAGTGCGATTCACTGGCCAATCGACCACAAAGGAATGCGCTCTTGATGCAAAGCGCGTTGCGCGTATGAAATTACGGTTTTCAGGAACAAGTTCCCTGATTTCATAAGAGCACATTTCGTTATAGTAACAATAAAACAGTGAAACATACCCCACATTACGTCGATGCTCCAGTGAGTCAATAGAGCTGGATACCCTACTGTCACCGATGAGCTTCTACGCTCTCTCCTGTACGCGGTCGAGTAACTCCAAAATAGACTCTGAAGCACCGGCCCATACATGGGAGTTGTATTTCATTTTCGGTCTGATAAAGGTGACATAGATAGTAAGGAGATCAGATGGAGTGAACTATTTTTTGCACCGTTTCAGAAAACCGAGGCACTTGAATGCTTCTTTTGCAACATGAAAAATATGCTTGTTCCAACAAACTTCGCATTGAATTTATATGCCAAGAACATCGAGAGCTTCTGATTCCTTAATATATATATATCACCCATTATAACAGTTGAGGTAGCATGTTCAGCAGTAGGTCTGTGCATAAGCACATAGCACTGGGTTTATGTTGGTTGTGTGGTTGTGTCGAAATAACTTTTTCTGTTAGTATATCGATTATGAATGTTAATATCTTCCTTCTGAAAATATGTAAGGTATATTTAATAGAAATGAAATGTGCCGCAGTAAGGATACAAAAGAAAATAGTGAATTGAACCAAATGAGAGCAATACTTTTGAATCAAAATTAATATATGTTTTTAAATAAATTAAAACTTACTATTTCTGGCTTAGGTTCATTTTTTATTTTGCTTTCTACAGTTCAGTTTACTCGTAGAAAGAAAACGACAAAAAAATTTTACGCTAGCAGAATGTAATGCTAAGTTTCCCGAACCGCTACTTCCTTTATCAGCATTTTTTGTATCTATCTACCTTAAGTTGTGTATATTGTACACATTATCAATTTAACCAAATAATCAATATTAATTTGGTTTGACTAGGGTAACACACAACTCAAAGCATTTCTTTGTTCTTTTCTCTACAACACGTCCTGTACATTTGTTTTTGCTTTTGTACTTGTTTCCTCACAACATTTTAGATGCTATTCCAGTATCATATTAACTGTTGATGAGTTGGGTAAAAATGTATATACGAGGTGCCTTACGTGTTCTTTAAATTTTTTCCGTAATCAGGGACTGAACTGTGGAATATTATAAATAAATTAAGATATACTTTTTTTGGCTTAGGTTCATTTTTTAATTTAATTTAAAAAAATTTAGACAGAAAAATTATTTACAAATGTATGTGGACGAAAGCAAGAAATTTTAGACTCTAGCTAAAATGCTACATTCTTCATCATCAATATTTGCATCTTTCTACCTTAAGTTGTGTACGTTGTAAGTATCACTTTTATTAACCAACTAATCAATATCAATTTGGACGAAGTTCACACACAAGGCATTTGGCTTTTGTGCCAAACCCTCCGTATGGCCGCAAAGGATTAAGGATGTTAAACGAAATTAAATTAAAAAATAATCTTAAGCCAGAAAAACTAAATTTTAGTTCATTTATAATATTCCGCGGTTCAATCCCGATTGGGGTAAAAATTTAAAAATTAAATAAATTTTTTACTTGTAGCATTTACTAAAATATTTTAAAATACTACTTTGATTTTAATTATGATAATTACTTTAATGCTTCTCATTGATTCTCAAATAGATTACTAGTTTTTATGTTTAGTAACTTGCGCATTTTTAATATTATTATGTTACTTAACTGTTACTTTGGCTTTGTACCGTTTACAAAGACTTCCGTTATTTTTAATAAAAATGTTTTTAAATTATAAGTAATGCAATTTTTATGTGTCATATGCTTTTCCTTAGATATTCTTAAAGTATATGTTTTCTTAAAAGAAACTTGTTTTCAAAGTTATTCTAAAATGTGACTAATTGTATAAGTCAATAAAGAATGTTTAATTTAAATAAAGCAAAAAGCAAGCTTTGTTTATTTTGCGTTCGTATATATGTACATACATATAATTTGTACGTTCTTAAATTTTATGTATATCATCTATTTTGTCAGTATATATAACAACAGCAAATTGTTAACTTAACGATGACTTGGTAACAATAGCAGTTGTATTTTACAACAGAGAATCTCTAAACCTGCACTAGAAAAGCAAAATCGACAACTTTGTTATTTATTTTTTAAGAATCAAGAATCTGTGAAACAGAGGTAGTTGCCTAATAATATTAATCACAGAAGTACCGTTAGCCGAATGCATTTTGTCGTACATTAACAAAAAAAAAAAAAAAAAATCATTTTAAATCAATTTTGAAGTTTTAGGATATGAATTTTAACACAGAGTCAGCGTGAAAATAAAGGGTACAGCCAAAAGCTAAAAATTTATTTTTTTTAAGTTTATAGATCTCCAGGGGGAGGAGAAACTTGAAACTGACAGTACAAACTACAATGACTAAAAATTTGTGCTTTATCTTTATCTTAAGTAAAGAAATAAAACTTATGTTTTACTTAAAGTAATTTTGGATATATGGGAGGCGGGGGAGAATTTATAATGTAGAGAATATATGATGTGTGGGAAGAACTCGAATTTTTTGTATTTAAGCGTTGAAATGTAAGGCTTGGTTATATTTTATTAATTTAAATTAGCGTGCTAAATTTCATAACTTTATAATAAATCCTTTGGCAACTCATATAAGCTCGCGACACTCTGCAGGTGATTTCAGGGAGACAATAAAACCCACATATAATAAGACTCATAATGGCGAACGAATGCGTTCTTTCGCCATCTAAGCGAAAGCAAACTGGTTTGGATTTCAAAAACCCACTTATATACGAACGATGACTAGAACGACAGCTCGAAAGAAAACGTAAGCGTGTATCGAAGATGTTGTCAGCACTAAGAACGGAAATGTCAAAATCGGTCACTTGCTATTTTGGTTTCGTGCAGAGTGCAGTTTCATGGTAAGTAAACAAATTAAAAAAAAAAAAAAAAAACAATAAAACAAAATTAAAAAGCTTAAAAAAGACTATTGAAAATGAAAATAATGGGAGTTCTGAAATAATAACGCGATTGGGCTTCGTAAACGAAGTATTGCTGATTGGAAAAGGGTGAGTGTTCTATACAAAATCGTGGATACAAAATTGATGCTAAAAGCATAAATCGTTTTAAATACTTTATTTACAGTCCTGGGCAAATTTAAATCACCCACTAAAAAGAAATTGGTATTAATGAAAAAAGCCTTGAAGAAACCGGTGGCGGTCTATTGCTTAAATTTCTTAATCAACAAAACAACGTGTTGAACACTCTGGTTGAAAGGAATATAACAACTATCGCAGTATAAAGCTGCTGTAAAAAATTTTTATTTGAACATTATGATGAGCTTGTGATTTACTGTATGAATATGTTTTTTTTTTTTTTTGAGGTGAAAACTTGTAAAATTTTAACAATAAAAATTTATCTACAAAGAAAACAAAAAAAGCAACGTTCTTAAAAAAGTCTTTTCTATTTGTAAGTTAAACACAAGCCTATCGGCTCAATCACGACAAGAATTACATAAAAGAAAAAGAATCCATCCAAGTAAAATACGGTAAAATAAGGGATGTTTATTCTATGCAAAATACATCTCATTTTGAACTAATTTTAAAATTTTGAAATGTCGTAAATCAAAAAAGTTTAACTCTTTACTCTTACTTGAGAGATATATGGTGTTTTTGTTTTCTTTCTTAAATTAAAAAGTTTTTAATACTTTTAAATTGTATGCACAAAGTAGAGTGACGCTAAAATATTAAGAAGAGAGCTACATTACCATGATATGTACAAATAAAGTATTGTACAGACAATCTAAATAAATATATTCATTGGTTAAGTGGTTTTTAACCTGCATTTATAAAAAACTAGAACGTTGATAATAACTCGAATACTAGTATAACGTAATTTTAAGTTTCAAATAACAAATGTTTTTCAAAATTTAAGATATTCTAGTTAAACAACTAATAAGTTATTACTAAAACTTTTTGAATGTCTTTTAAAAGTCTTTTAAAAGTTTGTTGTGAGTGCTTATGGTCTGCGAAACAAGTAAAAGTTTTGTTTTACGTGCTAAAGAGGAAGTAACTACCGTTTATGTTTCCTCTTGCAAGAAGGTTTCAGAAGAAATTTAGGCAGAAACAAACATTGATTCGCAATAACATTTTTATTAAAAGTTCCCTGGTTGGTTTGGTCGTTAAAAAAGTTTAGAGGGCATATTACATTCAATAGCTGCAGTGGCGTAAGCTATTTATTTCAATGTTATAAAATTTAAGTATTAGAGGTACTGCTGTATTAGGGTCATAGGATGGCAACTCTGCTACATCAGTTGATAAATTTCGAGTCAAAGCATTTGTGAATTAGCCTTGGTACGAAATTAATAATGGTCAAAATCTACTCTGAATGTAAAAATATCTCGTTTTATCACGAGCACAGGCAGAATGACATCGATAAATCCTTTATTATATTTCATCATCGACATTAAACTTAAAAATTCTTAAGGAAATATTTGCAACGAAATTTGAGCCAAAACTAACTAAATAAAAGGGGTTGATTCATCGCTTAAGTCATTCTATTTAGCACAAAAATTAAAATATTTTATCATTCAAATATAAATATAAAGGAAAAATATATTCTCTATAGTACCTGTAACAGTTGATAAATACCTTCTTGAAATCGAAATCCGTTGTATATTATGTTAAATATGTAGGAAATAAGAGTGTAAATAATAATAGTTAAAAGATCTCAAAAGAACACATAAGACGTAAATAATTAAGATTTTTCCTGCTTTTAAAACGCAACATCAAATGCACGCATATATCACTAGCAGAAAAGTCAATTAAGAAAAAAAAAAACAAAAAATTTTCAACTGTCTAAGAACTACAACTTTTCTAAAAAAAACAATTAATTTAAGCAAGTGAGATTGCTATATTATGAGTAACCGACTGGCGTATTTATAGTTTCTATAGCTCATCTAGCACTTTGGCAAAGTCGATTTCAACAGTTGCACGGACGAACGAATAAACAGCGCTTTATCGACTTCGCTATGAATAAGAACTTAGAATTTATGCACTTTATGGTGTCTAATATGGATATTGCAGATATAATAAACGGAATAACAAACTAAAATATACCCTTTTTCACTTTTTGTGGTGAAGGATATCAAAAGAGAACAAGAAAAAATAAAAAGTTTAGAAATCACAATAAAATAATAAGTTCACAATAAATTCGAAATTGCTTCAAAACAGAAAATACATATGCGTAGGAGTTACCAAAAAATAGAGAATTCTTTTTTAAAATATTTTTAACTGACTGAACTATTTTATTCTAATCAAATATTTACCGCCGTATTTATAAAAATTAAAATCATTTTGAAACGTGTTTTAGGACAAATTCGCCACACAAATTTGTCCTAAAATACTCGTATATTTTAATTCTATTTTAACATTTAATGAATACGGTAGATAAAATATATAAATTGTTTTAATAATTTATTGAATTTGAAATATTATTATCATATTTTCAGTTAAATAGTAGTTAAGTCAATAAGAAGTTGTATTAAAGTTCATTTAAGAAACAACTTTTTTTTTCTGTGTAGCATCTTTTCTAATGTAAATATTTATATCGGCTAAATACTTTTATTAATGATTCGGCAGTACATAGCTAAAGCGGTAGCACACAGCTAATAGCACGTTCAGGCAAAAAGGACATTGTAAAAAGGCTTCTTAATTTGTTTGAATAGTCCAAAGAGTTTATTTTTGAACAAAATTTTAAGCCTTTGTCAAATTTTAAAAATAATACAGGTTTTCCTTTTAGTGCAACAGTTTTATCCCAACTTTAGCAATTTTCAAAATTTTATAAAAAATAAAAAAACTTACGTACTCTAATAAGTCGTATAATTCCTAACATTCGCGTATTAAACAAGCGCCGGGTAGGCAATTTTAAGTTTGTGCTTTTTAGGTTTTAAGTTCATTTCGTATTTTTAAGTTGTTTTACTTTATCTTGCATTACTAATAACATCTTTGTCTCTTTGGATGTTGTGTTCGTTTTGCTTATGTTCTGGGTACCTTAAGCGGGATGTATATAAGAATCGGCTCAATGAGCAGAGCACTCTCATTTTTACATACACAAACTTGTACAGAAGTTTTGAATTTTCAAAATGTCGAAACAAAGTAAGAAATTGTACCTTTATACATATTAGGTCTGTTCCAGATTCCTAATAAAATAGTCCGGACTTTATAGAGTAAAAAGGAAATTACTCTCTGAATGTGACAAAGTAGTCCGAAATTGCTGGAATGCAAAAAACCACAATTGTACATCCTAAAATGCTAATGGTGCTGACTTAATTAAATAAATTTTATTTTAGTGATTTTAGACGCTTAAAATGAAATATAATTTAAAAACAAAGCATTTGCAGCATTGCCAACAGCTGTAAAAAGTAATCGAATATAAACTGAATCTCCAGCAACTAAGTAAAATATGTCGTCTTGATCAGACTCACTTTATGTGTCCATGACTTCTTCAATGATATTTAAAAGCATATTTTATTAAAGAAAATTATAAATATCCGCAAATATATGCACAAGTACTTACAACTTCAGTTTTATTTGAAAACTTACCCATTTTGCCTTTAAGTTACAACTTTATTTATTTATTTAAAAATTTTTTGTTTTTTAAATGTAAACAAAAAATAGCTGATAATTTAATTCTAGTCCGAACTTACCCAAAGAAAAAGTTCGTACAACTTTGTACAGGAAATGAAATATTTTACTCTCTCATTTTCTCTCAAAATTGTGCAAAAATTATTATCTGGAACTCTTTTGGACTAACTTGTACTAGTTCGGACTGTTTTGTTATGCATCTGGAACGGACCTATTATTTTTGACTCAAATCGTTAATAGTATATAAGTTGTTTATTGTAATAAACAAGTTTATTTTTTGGTTTTAATAGAAATAATAAATGAGCGCCATTTACACCATGTCTAGTGGTCCGTGAAGTAGAGTAAATCGGTAAGGTAGATAGTGATAGGAGCGGAAATTGAATATGTATTTTATTATTGAGGAGATAAAGTCTGAAAATTGTATCAGATAATTTTTAAACCCTGAGATGAACTATTACGCAACGTATTACACATCGCCGTATGTATTTGCTGGACTGCTATAAACATATATTAAAGTCCTTGTACGTACAGATCAGTTGCTTAAGGTGTATTTAGATCACGTGTACAAGTCATATGGAATGTCAAAATTGCTTTCCATATGTTTATATTTCTCATGTTTATAATTCCATATGTTACGTTCATATAACTTAACTTCTTGTCGTTGGAAAGAAATCTTAAATACCTAAAACAGTGATATTGACTATTTAATTTTTTTTAGCGATAACTGTTTGGAACCTTACGATTCAAGTTTTAGCAGAAGCCTGTCTTATCAAAATTGCTATCACATACATATATAAGAGGTCTGAACATAGGTACTTGGCTAAGTTTGTTAAAAAGAACACGAAACACAAAACTGCATATTCTCAGGTACTTGGGGTAGTTAGTGTAAAGTACATCTTACCAATGTATTTATGTATATATATTTGAAATTTGTATTTGCCCTAATAAAGCAATTAGCATACAATTCTTGTTCATTATTCATGCATATTACAAGTGTTGTTGATAAGTTGTAAAAGAGAAACACATTTTTAAAATTTCCTCTGAAGAAAAAATTGTTGTAAACAAACAAAAGGCACCCTAAGCTTTTTAAAGTTTTGCTATCTAAAAGATCCTAAAAAAACATTGAATCCTGGATAAATTAAAACTTCTAAAAACCCCACACATGATTATTAAAAATTTTTAAAGCTAATTATTTCCAAGAAACGTTGTAAAATTTAAGTTGGAAATGTCACCATGTTTTTTAGTTTAGTTAGTTTTTTCTTTTACATATATACATGTATATAAATATTAAAAATTATTTTCAAATACTCTTCGCACTAAATAAATGTTGTCATAAATTTTGAAGTACACTTCCACTGAAAAAAAAAATAATAAAAAAATTGAATAAGTTAAACTGCAATATGCATTAAACGAGACTACCCTAAATTTCTATATTTTTTATTTTATCAAAATATAAAAGGTTAAAGGATTTTTTTTAAGGGTCCAAATATTACTTTTTAGACTACGATATATTGGTGTATTACCTACAAAAGCTGAATTTTTTTCAAGTGGAAACTTTTAAACTGAAAGCTAGCGTCACTAAAAACATCTGCTGTGATATAGTTTTACATATCAAATAGAGCATGCTCTAAATAAAAAACTAACACATGTTATAACACATAGTAAAATAACATATGTATGTTACAATTGTTATGTTTCATGGGGTTTACACTATGTGTATTGATTTACATATGGAAAATCTGACATTCCATATGACTTGTACACGTAATAAAAACACACCTTAATAACTGCGAATACTTCCTTGCAATAAGCGAAGATTTCCTGCAGATTTCGGTTGGCGTTAAGCCTTGAGGGAGGACTCATTCTGGAGTTCCATGAATTAGTACGTTATGGAATCTTAATGGTCGATTTAACCTATCTCCACAAACATATCTGAAAATAGACTTATTTTATGTTACACTGCTGTATCCAGTATATTTCCTTGTTTTTGGTAGTAAATTAACCAATTTGTGTTTAAAGGCTTTTTTATTTTTATATGAAAAAATAAATTTTTTGCGAACGAATCTGTGGATTTCGTGAATAGTAACGTATGTTTTAGAAGAAAATTTTGTAGAGACCTCCTTTTTTAAAGTTATAGGTCAGCTTTAAAAATATATGATATATTGCTTTTTTGTATAAATCATAAAAATATTATACAAAATGGCAAGAGCCGAAACTCGAAAAGAATCAAGTCATGCAGAAATATCCAAGGCGCTCTAAACATTGGCAGTGTGAAAAACTAAAAAAAGTTGTGTCAACAATTTATAAGTAGTTTACTTTGAACCCAAACAATGCTTCTGCTAAATCTTATGCTTTTGATAAAATAAATTTCAATAAATTGATTGCCTGCATCGGTAGTTACTCAATTGATAATATATAAAAACTTTTTTTATTTACCAAATTAAAATAAAATTAATTTGCATATTTCTTTTTTTTAGGCTTTAAATCGACTTACGCTGTCATTCATTGAAACTGCAGGAATTAATCTACAAAAAATATAAATTTCAAAAATTTTTCACGCAATAACGGGCATTTTTTTTAAGTTTATAAAAATGCAACCACATGCAATTTTTACTAAGATTAAAAAAAATAGTAGAGAATAATTAAAGTTTAATTTAATTGAAAAACTGTAACATTTCACTTGAAAAATAAAAAAATTTAATCAATGCATAATATTTGTAGCTTCGACATGAATCGTCAAACCTACCTACCGCCAATCGTTATTTATCTGTTTTATTATTAATTATTCATTATTATTTTTGTGTTAATCAGTATTAAAAGGAAGGAAGTTGATTAAAATGAGTTCTCAGACTCATACAAAAGTAAATGGCCATTATTAACAATAAGCAGTTTTCATATTCATTCTCCGTTTTGGCATATAAGAACAACACACATTATCCCACTTAATGCTTGTTTCTCACATTACTGACTGATTTATGGTATTAACGTTAATTAAATTTTTCCATACTACACACACATACATATTTACGTTTACACTAGAGTATAATAACCAGTACACTTAAAAGACTGCAATTTATAGACTGCAATTTCAAACATATCAAAATAGTTTTTAAATCATTATGTTAAAGCAAAGTTGTTTGTTATTAAGTTCAAATAGTTTTAAAATCTGCACGTGTAAAATTAAGCTTGTAACAATAATCAGAGTATAAAATTAACTTTTGTTTTTAAAATTTATAAAATTGTAGAAATAATTTGTTGAAAGAAATTTTGGCATTCTGTTTGTTAGAAATAACAATTCTACTACAAAACATATTTATAAGTTTTAATTTTTAGAATAAAATCGTGTTTTTCACAAGAACAAAATTCAAGTTTTATTAAGTAATTGAATTATATTTTGTTGCTGTGTTAGGCGAAATTTTAATTGATAATTTTATTTCCTGATTTTTGGCACTATCCTTACAAATGTATGGTAAAAATGACAATTTGAGTCATTACTTATAAAAATCCACTTTTATGTCAGATGTACGGGTGGAAGATCTTCTTAAGTCAGGTGCAGAACTCTTAATTTAAATATGAATTCATTAAACTCTAAGCTGTGTATTTAAGATCTTACCAACTTTTAATAAACGTCTGAATTAGTTTTTATAAATAAACTCGCTTGTTTTTAAAGCATTTACGTGTAAGAACGCGGTCATATTGGTCAAATATTTGACCAAAAACTTCCTGATATGTATCATTATGATTTAAAATATAGCAAATGTAATATCCTATCTTTTTTTGGTAAAATATTTGACTAATCTTACCGCACCTTAAGTCGAAGTTTACAGTACTACAAAATTGTTCTCCTTGCATAGAACTATAATCCTATTATCAAACATATTAATTCTATATGAGAAACTAATAACACATAATATAAATTAAATTATGAGCAGCAATATATGCATATAACAATGATTTTTTTTGCAGAGACTTATCCCCTAAATAGAATACCTCGATAAGCACCAAAAAGTGTTAAAATCGTAAAATCTGATATATTGAAAGAAATTCTATTCCAATTTTATGTTAAAAATTTTATTTAACTCAAAAAATTAATAAGATTCTTGGCTGAAAGATCCCTGTGGCTATTTGGGTAGAAGTTTAAATAAGTCTTATCTTGAACCTCTTTTTCGATACTTATACTTTGTTTGGTTGGTTTCTACTTGACTTATTTCCGAAGTTAATTTTTAGAAGATATCGGCGTTTTATATTCCATACTAATCGGTTTTCCAAACTCCACTCCCGGTCTCTCGTTCTTCAGAGACAATTCATTTTAAAGGGTCTTAACCCGATAACTATGGCCAAATATCTGTCAGTCTCAATAATTTTAAATTGGTTGATGAATCTGCATCGAAGCAATCTATTAATAAAAAAGAATTTTTAGTAGGAGTGCTATCATTGAAAATCGATCCTCCTTATTATTTTGGCGCCTCTTAATTATTACTAAATTTGATAAAGAGAAAGTGCATAAATTTCATCGTGCCTTATAAGTTTTAAAATTGTATCGTGCAGTAGAAGAATTTGATTTTTTATAAATTGAGATATTGTTTTTATTAACTTAAAAAGAAGGCAACAAGTTTTGCTCAACAATGCAGTTTAGAGGTGGCCAACAAACTCTGCAGACATTAACAGTAGAGCAGTTCCGTAGGCGAGAACGGCAGCCTGGAGAGGACAGAAACGGCGGTTGGTCAATGAATGTTGCACACGATTTGTGTTTTTTCTTTAGTATAAATGGAAATGGAGGAATAAGTGGAATAAACAACTACCTGTAAGCGAAAGTTGAAAACAAAAAGTTAGGACAAAAAACAGAGGGAGGAGTGGTGTTTTGCTCACTGCCTCGAAGAACATGGATCAATCTTTCTGATTTTTAATAGAAATGTTTTCGAAACTATGTCTGTTTGGTGTATTAAATTTTATTTAGCTCATTTAGTGCCTTGGTAAAGTAGATTTAAACACGGACACAGACGGACTGATGGATATCGGTCAATCTATTTTCCTGGATGTTGTAAAAATTACAAACGGAATGACAAATTTAAATACACCCTTTTTCCACCTGTAGTGAAGAGTATAATAATAGCAATTGAAAGTCAAGGAAGTTATATTTACCAAATAATTTTAATGCTGGTTATTATTTGTTTTTAAGTGTAAGGAGAACAGAAAAGTCAGTTTCAAGAAAAGTTTGTTTTTGGGACCACAACATCTTTCTTCAACATACTACATATCTACCTAACTGTAATGTTTTTCTACATCACTGTTTTACATTTTTTATCATGTTTTTTTATTTTTTATTTATTTGTTGTTTAACAACTATCACAACAAGAAATAAAATTTTATAAATTTCAGTGATAGTAAATTTCATGGCAAAATATTTCATAAATTTTCAGTAATGCTGAACTAGAAAAACTAAAAACTATTTAATTAATAAGAAATACATTAATTGATTAATACTTCAAAATACACTAAAAGTTCCTTTTTAAAGTGCAAAGTGTTGCTTAGTATTGTATATTTGAAGGCAAATTGTTCTAAAGTCCTATGGTATAGTTAGAGAATTGTCTGGAGCAAATAAGATATTTATACATTTGATAAATTAAGTTTTTACCTCGGGGAGATTTTGCAAAGGTAAGTCGTCTGTATAGATATTCGGACTCTTTTATATTTTGTGCATCATAAGTAGACTCTTGAAATGATCACTTCTGCTACGATTAAATACATATCTGGCTATATTACTTTGTGTAATTTCAAGTTTACGAAAGTCAGTAGTGTCTCAGTTGGCAAGTATGTAACATCCATATAATAAAACTGGTATTAAATAAATTTTTGCTAACGTCATTCGTATTTTAAATAGAGTAAAAATCTGAACAGACCGCAGGTTTCTCATCATTCCGTGTACCTTTCCAGCTGTATTATTAATATGATTGGACCATGAAAGTTTTGCATTAAACATTATGCCTAAATTTGACGACGATGAAACAAATTCAATTTTATCCTGTTATTCCTGGATATAAATACACATTTAGGTTTGGTTGGACTTATACACAAAACGTTTAATGACGCCCAGCGTTGAATTCTACTGAGATCATTGTTGATGCAATTAATACAAAAACTAACACTGTCAGAATCGATTTCGATTGAAAAGATAGGATGAAATTAATTCACTTAAATTAAAAAAAAAAAACTTTTGGAGTTTTGCTAGTAAAATAGGATGTCCTACAGTTCAAAAGCTTTGCTATGATCTAACAAAAAAAAAAAAAAAAAAAAGGAAAGGTATCATATCATTGTCGAGTTTAGACCTTAGTCCCTTCACCACATAAATTAAAGCAGTAATACAGTTTCTTCCCTGCCTAAATTCAGATTGAAAATCAGTTAAAAGTTTAGTTAATTTAAATATTTTTATATTTTCAAAGCTTTAAACAAAAATGGAAGTATCATTGTTACTCTTGGACCCCGAAAGAATCTTATCTTTTTTCCCCATCGGGAAATACTGACTTAGTCAATACAGTATTAAGCATGTGCAATAAGAACGGCATAAGCTTGTGAGCAACAAGTTTAAAAAATCTTGGGTTAATGCCATCTTAACCTTCAACATTTGACTTTATGCCAAACAAACTTTTTTCAACTTCCGTTTGGTCTATGCGTCTGAAACAAAAACTGTGCTCAAAAGGAACAATATTGAGTTGAACATATTGACAAAATGATTACTCAGTCTGTTGACATCCACATTAAAGCTAGAGGCACAAGGCTCTCGCCTTCCAACTTGTATTTCTCGAATTTTTTCCAATTTTCCCTGCTTGTAATGTAGATGTAAAGTTTTGTCCGCAATAAGTTGAATTTGCGGCGTTTATGGTTTGCAAAACCTCTTAATGGCAGATTTAAAGATCGCATGTAATTCTGGTATCTTAAATCTTCTCCACCTACTGTAAGCTGAGTTACGAATGTCTATTAAGCGTTTTTTATCTGAATTAAGCCACTATGGCTGTTTTTAACTTTTAATTTTAGTTTTTACAGGGACGAATTCATTATATATTTTAATAATGTTATTTTAAAAGAAAACCACTTGATCATTTACATTTTCAATGTTGTAGGTAAGATTCAATCGAATACAATCTGAAAGTCATTTTCTATTTTATTAAATATAACACTCTTAGTTTTCATAATAATTGTTTCAATAAGATTTGACCTCTCACTAATATGCTGACTTTGTTTCTCAAACTGTGTTTCAATCCAGTTATACAGACGAGTAGCCGCAACATTAGGGTCTGAGAATACAAGCTCTGATAGTTGATAAAGAGTCAGCAATAGTATCGCGTGTGATTCTCTTACTACGTTTGTTACCAGACATTGTTATTATTTTTTCTTTTTACTTTTTTACTTTTTGTTTTAAGTTGTCTTAGTTTGGTATAAGCGCTCACTAAAGAGATATTTATTTTGTAATGTTATTATAATTATTATTGTAATTGTAATTATGCAATTTTTTAATATTTGTTATTGTTTGAAATATGTTAATTTTTTTTAGTTTTGTTTATTTATTTTTTTTTTTTTTTTTTTTTTTTGTAAAAACCAGTTCTTTTAGTTTTTCTTGTGTACTTTCCCAGCAAAAAATTAGACATTACCTTAAGAAGTAATTGCCATATAATGACTACCTTTTGTGATTGCCAAATTTTGTTACTCGCTTTCAAAACGCATTACATTAGTTCGCAAATAAAGGAAGTAGAAATTGATCTAGTTCTTTAGTTTTAAGAAGGAATACCTTAAAATTCGCACTAATGATTATTATTATTTCCATTGTAATTAGTTCTAAATAATTGATTATAAAAGTCAAATGCCTTGTTAAAATTATTAAGCAATCTAGTTGGGAAGTACATCCGCCAAAAATATTTAATTCCACACGATTACTTTTTCTAAAATTTTTTGCTGGGTTGTTTATTAAAAATTATTACGAAAGCAAAGTTTAGTGCAGCGATTAAGCAAAAAGAAAAAAAACCGAAATATTTGTAGAAGAATACACATGTTAATAAAATTATTATTTAAGTTTTCATAATTTTAGCTTCATTGTTTTTATTGTAAACTGCAGAGCTCTTAAAAAACACGTCCGATCACTTTGCTTTTTAGATTTGTATAAGTTTTTTGAAATAAACTTTTCCCTAACACTGCCTTTTTAAAGGTTTTTTATATTTATTTATGTAGTTTGTAATTGGTGTAGTACGTTTAAATAATTTCTCAAACTATTGTACCGTATATATGTTGATATTCAATAAATTTTTTTAATAAATAATATACCTTAAACATTGAATTAAAATGGAATTGTTTAACTAAGAAGTGGACAAAGAAATCAATGAAATCGGTTCTGATTTTTAAATTTTACCACAAAAATGTTATTATTTATTTTTTTTACAATGGTTACGAACATTTAAAACTGCTACCAAATACGAAAATCTCAGTGCAGACGTGGGTGATAATAAAAATAAAACCAACAACTGTTATGAGCAGTATAAGTGTGAAAAATAAAAATTGTAACCCAAGGTTGGCTTTTATTTACTATAAAAGCAGTGCTGGAATATTGCCAAAAATGGACTTCACAATTTATCAAAAAAAAAAAAATATGCAAACAATGTATCTACAGTACATTAATAGAATAAAATTGAAGTTTATTTAAGTACAATGTTATTGTTCATACTGCGACAAAACAGATGGAATTATTTGTTGTTGTAAATGTTATAACTTTTAGTTAATTTTTAAACGTAACTGGTTTTAATATATCAAGCTCACTTGTATGCGAACGAGGACTCGAACGACAGCTGAATAAAAAACTTAAGTGAATATTAGGATCAATTAGTGCAAATTCAGAAATTCAGTGCTAACTTTTTTAGGTACCTATTTAAGTTACTCACAATTGGTTACTTTCAACACAAAAAGTTTTCACTTTGTTAAAGGTAAAGCTTTAACCAAATGCTATCTAACTAATACAATTAAACACATCTGTGTCATTTCATTTTAAAATTTATTTTAAAAGCAAAATATTTTTGATTTGGTAATAAAAGAATAAATGGATAAAATTATAAGAGATATTCAAATACTACCTGAGAAAACCGTGGACAAAAAAGGTAGGACGTATAAGGCACGTTGCAATCTATTTTAAATGGATGATAAGGACTTCTACGAAAAATTTCGGTTTGACAAGGAAACGGCGTGTAATATAATTGATTTAGTGAACATGAAAAAATTTTAAACCAAGAGAGGTAAAGCAATTTTTTTGAGCTTGCAGGTGCTTTCCACCTTGAGATTTTTGGGGCGAAACGTCCACCAATGTGATATTGGTGAGAATATTTATAGACATTTAAGTTCTATTTAACAGATTTGCAATTTTTAGCTAATCTTCACCGTTTGTCACCCTATAATTGTTGGCCATTTTAGAAGTAGAAAAGAATATTATTCCTTAAACGTACAGGTAGGTAAATACATACTTTGAAACACATAAGTTTTACACATAGTACAATTAAAAATCCCAGAAAGCTTATGATGCAGACTGCAAAATTTTAGACGTTGTTGCTCGCACTCGTGTCTTCGTTCACGATGGAAGGATTTGGTCTATGTGTAACTTTCAACCTAAGCTTGAAGCATCACAATGTCAACATAAAGGTGTATTGCTGGGCGATGGCGGATATCCAGCATCTGCTCTTATTAGAAATCCAGCAGCAAAAAAAACAAAACAAAAAAAAAAAGAGAGACGGTAAGGTTAATATTGACTGTAGCCTAAGTAAAAAATGTTGTGTAATTAAATTGAAAAAATGCTTTTTGAAATATTTATTGTAGAAATCTTTAAATTTTTGATCAACAAATATAAAATGTGCTTCAGCACCAATTTTCGAGTATCTTATCTCAAGTAGTTTTAACGTGATGCGAGCACAGACAGATAAACCAAAATTTTTTTAAAAATAAGAGATTTGTATTCAATAGCGACTATTTTCTACACCAAAAGCAAACAAAAAATATTTCATGTACAGCAGTGATCCAGTCGCAGCTTTAATAATTGTAAAAATGTAATTGTTGCTATTAATTGTTGATTTAAAACAAGATGGTTGACAAAGGTGAATAATAAAACGAATATATAGGTTAGGATAGTTAGGTAAGGTTGTACAGGCTGTCGGTACAAGAAGAAACCGACCAACTTGGGTCCTAAAGTGGTCCCGTTGTGTTGCCTGAGAGATAAACTTATAGGTGTAAAGTCCTTCGGTGCAGTATGCATAGTCTTCCCCCCTTGGGAATGAAGACCACGGAACAATAAGTCCATAGTACCGGGATATAAGACCAAGCGATACATGCCGTGTATATTCGAATAAACCATAGTATGTTGAAGATCAGCCGGTATAATGCCATCTGGACCCGCTGATTTTAACGGATTAAGACTACTCAAAGCCCATAAGAGTCTTTCCCTATTTATAGGGAGGGGGACTGGTGCGTGTCAATCGTGAAAGGACGAAAGTGTACAAGATTTTGCAAAGTCTAATCGTCACTGAAGAAGCTTTTACTCCATTGCAGAAGGATCTCCAGGACTTCCGCTTCGCATTTCTAACCAAGCTTTTAAATCTGTTCACTTAAGATTTTTAAGCCGACCAGTTTCCCGATCCTTTAGCCTTCTACTCTGTTTTCTTTTTGTTTCCTCTGTGCATGGCCCTGTTCGCCTGAATTACTAACTTGAATTCAATATACCTATTATTAGGGAACGAGCAGCCAATAGAGACCCTCCATTAGCTGATCAAACCTGAGTGCTTAGTACTAACTAGCGTCACATCAAGAACTTCCCTTCTATTTGTTACGACTGAAGTGGGTTCTGACCCAACGTTTATAACGTCTAAATTGTTACAAAGAATGAAATCAAATAGAGACTCACCCCTTGTATTCGATTCCGAGCTACCTCACACGACATGATGCGCGTTGGCGTCCACTCCATTTACAACGAGCAGATTTCATATAGCGCCCATCTCAGTTACCTTGCGAATCATAGGGGGTAGGGATTCGCACTCATGTCCCATGTAGCAGGAGACAATTATGACCGTGCCAGAGTTAGTCTCCCAAGCAGCTGCTACCGTATCTTTATCACTGTAATCAGACAGAGTGAAGATATTCAAGTTGCGTTTTGCCACTACGCTTGATCTGATCTACAAGCTCCCCTTTATCTGAGATGCGGAGGAGTAGTGCAGCAGAAAGCTGCTTTAGAGTGGTGAAGATTTACTTGAGTCACCTTCACCATCTTTGTTAGTGGAAATGATTATTACGTTGGCGTCCTCTTCATCCAAGAGGGCGTCCTCCTAAGCTATCTCGTCCATTCTCTCGAAGAATTCATGCACAAACTTAGAGTTTGATAGAGTGGCTTCCTCAGAGATTAGACTACCAGTCTCATTGCTTGCCACATCTTCCGGAGTAGGATCATCACCTTTTGGAGCCATCATAATGGGAGTCAAAATAGAGCCTTCCTCGTCTCTCTTGAAGCGGCGACAGTGATTCCTGACTTAGCAAGACGATAATCCATCTGGATGCTCCTTCAGGATCGAAAACCTTTGCTACTTTCCAGTCGCTACTTGGTAGCTCAGGATTTCCTCCCCAAATGAGCTTAAGTATCTCCTTTGATTCGGATGGCTTATCTGGTTTCTGTGCTATGTCTCTAGGCCTGCGGGGTATCTCTCAAGCTTAGCGCGCTCCCATAAGCCTTCCAAAAGAGCGATGGCTTGTTTTAGTAGCATAACTGAACGCTCGTTTAAATATGCCATGAATTTGACACGCCCGTGGAACCATCCTGCATCATCACATTGAGGCTAGGGACCCAGATTGTCTTTAATGACCTTCCAGAATAATCTTATCGACTTTCTACGTGCCACCTCCCAGTTTGCATGGAAAATGGAGCTATCCACGTAATTTCTCTCGATGACAGCATGCACGAGATTGCCGTTTGCAAGTTCGCTGGAACTTCTGTAAATTGACTTAAATTTTGCACGCTTAGTGGCGGGCTGCTGACTCTGGCTTGAGCCTCCTCCCCAGACCTTTGCCGTTGGATGTAGGAGGGGGTTTCTGCAGGCCAGTAAGAAAGAATCTAGCCCATTTGAGACAAGTAGACTCCTCTTTGGTGAGTGACTCAGCTGGCTTTTTGCCCAACTGGTCGCCACATTTTTTAGCAACGCGCCGTTCTGGCGTGTGAGGCGTGCCGTGGAGGTTTTATTTTGTCTTTAGCGCCTGAAGGCACAGCTAGTACGGAAACTTGTTCGCAGTTTCCGTACTAGCGGAGGGAGATGAGGCATTGGAACCAGAAATCTTGTTCGCAATTCCGCTGCTTACAGCCAGCACTGGCTTTTGCCTTAACGACACGGGCCTTGCCTTATGCGGAGGGCTTGGAGTAAAATCCAGAGGCACCTCACTACCTTTTTCAGCACATTTCTTTTGTGCTGTTTTGCCTGCAACTTCCGTGAAACCAGTCATCCGTAGACTTGTCAGGCATGGCGTTCCAAACTGACTAGCCTGGATCTCAGATACACTTGATTTACCGCGGCCTGAAATTGCCACCGTAGGAATGGGGTCTCCGGAGATTATGAAGCCACCGAACGGACACATGGGGCATTGTTTAGTTTTCTTCTTCATTTTGGGGAGGGGCTTGGATTTTATACATACTGCGATGTGATGACTACTGCCTATTGTGAACTAGACAGACCACCAAGCCGCACCAATGTGGTGAGCGGACGCTGGTGGATTTCGAACAATGGAGCGGATCTAGGTAGACCTAAAAACGGATATACCCTGAAAGAGTGCCCAGTCTCATTGAAAAGGAAAATACACTCGGTATATGGTAGCTGATAACCACCCCATCGGGGAAACAGAGGCTATTAGACTCTGAGGGGGGACAGTTCTTAGTTTCGTGCTCACCATGAGCCCATCTGATATGAGTGTCCCTACCAGCTCGGCCTGCATTAATAATTGCACTTAAGGCCTCTGCGATGGGCAGTCATATCGGTCGTATAAAAAATTAAAAAATTAAAGCTATTTTTTTTAATTTATAATATAAATTTTTAAGCACAAACAAATCTTTATCTTTATTTAACCCTTAATTTATTTTTTGTTTTTTTCCACGTTTGTCAAATAAAGCGTTTGAATTACTGCGTCAGCATAATGCATGGCTAGAATAAAATTTACACGTACTTGTTCAAGTGACCAGGTATTTGTGAGATACAATATCTACTTTGCAGTAATTAATAGTAGGAAAATAATTATTATATTTAAATTACCAGCCAGACAGTTATATTATATAATACCTGTACTACACTGCCTTATAATGGGAAAATTTTAAAATAATAAATGAAACGCAATCAGGCATTATCTGAGTTAAACACGAAATTCTTACTTTGTATTTTTCAAAGCATTGTTTTTGTAAAATGTTATTTTATGGCAACCAAGGCAAATTGAATACTATGTAAAACTGGTAGCCCAGGTAATCGAATTCCCTTAACAATTTTTTTTAGAACCACCGTCGAAATTTGCTGACGTTTTCTTGATGCACCATTTAAAAAATGAAAAAAATATTAAATTTTTAAATCATAATTTATGTGATGTGTGCGAATAACCCGTTGTGTAAAAAGAGTGTGTGTGCCCAAGAAGTGCAGTTAAAATATTGTAAAAAACAAACAAATAACAACATTTATAAAGAAAGAAAACGTTTTTTTTAGAAACATTTTTAAGCTTTTTTTTATTTTTTTAACAAAATATACATCTATTAAAGATATATGAAGAAATATAATGCGGTTTTAAAAAAAAGTACGAGTACGAGAGTAGAACTTTGTTTGATATGCCAAAAGACACTAAAGAAAAAAATTAACATTTGACAATGCTGTCATAGCAATAAAATAATACGTATTAGTTGTTAAAAATTCTGACAATTGCTTCTGTGTTGCAGGCGTCCAGACAATAATTATGGCAAATTCATTTTGACCAAAAATCTCACGCTCTTGGAAAAAGAAACTTTTTAACGTTTCTTTCCATTTTTATTGTTATAGGTATGCAGAGAGATTTGTAGTAATTATTCTTCAAAATATTCAAGACAGTAATTCAGACAATTGAAAAAGTGTATAAGTGCTTTTGAATAACTGTGTATGTATTGTTATTGTCATGACAGCATTGTCTAATGTAAACAGCGAGTAAATGAAGTTGCATTTGTTCAAAAAATGTCTTTCTTTCTCTGTTTTTAATATTATTCCTCACTATTTACTGACACGTACAGGTTAATATACACGTTTTTTGTTTTAATCCTCATGCGAGTACTTAGTATTTAATTCGCCTTGATTTCAAAAATGCTTTAGAAAATATAAATTAAAAATTTCGTGTGGAATTCAGAACATGCTTGTATATTTATTTTTAGCTAATGATGGGAAAAGAACTAAGTAAAGCAAGTTATGAACGGTATTGTCAGGATAAAATAAAGCTTTCTTAATTTTTTGTCACCTCAATACTTGTTTTTTCAATGGATGCAACTCACTTAACTTAATTTACATATATTGTGATCTGACATTCGATGACTCTCTGCTTGTGTGATTATGTATGAATTGTACACAAATTTGAGAAATAAAACAAGTGCCTTATTAAACTGTATAGATTAGTGGATCTTCTCTCATAATGTTGAATACCGTTTTGTTGGACGAGGGCCAGAGGCAATCTTCTTTGTCTCTGATCTGTATAGAATCGGCCTGTATGATATATCTGAGTTGTGGCTGGGTGGTATGTACTCATTCGTAATGGGTTCTTCGTTTACGCATTACCTCACTGCATAAACTTTTTTCGATCTTGAAATGCGGCACCCCGACAGTCTTAAATCAGAGTTGTCTACGTAGTTTTCTTTACTCTTCAGGTTACTAAGAGCTATCTAATAATATCTAATACGCAGTTTAGCTGCTATACCCTTCAAAATAATTGAGAACAAGTAAGAGTGCTTTATTCGGCTATTTACGTATTAATCGACATTAGAAATTCTTTCCTACCGTCAAGATTTTCTGTTCAAAAAACACGTTAAAAATTGTAGGTTTTGCTTACGCTGCTTTTAGACAAATGGATTGATCTTGCAGATTTTCAGTAGCAAAATCTTCGACAGTATGCCTGGTCGATTGGCATGTTTAAATTTTCTCCAGTTCATATTGTGCCTTGGCAAAGTCGATTTTAACACAAATACGGACGGACAAATGGACTACGCTCAATTGACTGTGCTGTTCATAAAAACTCCGAATATGTATATATATATATATATATATATATATATATATATATATATGTATATATATATATATAAATTCCATCTAGCTTCCTCTATCACTCATTTACTTTTTTCGTGGGGATGTCATAGTTAATATAGCAAAACACATTTACGCCAAAACTCTCCGCACATACATTTAGCCGAACCTATTTTCGTGCACCTACGCTTATGTTGGCTGACTTTTTGGCGAAACAAAATTATTTATTATTTTGTAGTTCAAGCTTATAAGGCGGGCATTTCTATTACATTGTACCACTGACGAACTGATTATTTAAATTTTTTTAGCAAAATGCAACTTTTTTATATTTTCTTAAAAAAATCTTCGACAGTATGCCTGGTCGATTGGCATGTTTAAATTTTCTCCAGTTCATATTGTGCCTTGGCAAAGTCGATTTTAACACAAATACGGACGGACAAATGGACTACGCTCAATTGACTGTGCTGTTCATAAAAACTCCGAATATGTATATATATATATATATATATATATATATATATATATATATATATATATATATATATATATATATATATATATGTATATATATATATATAAATTCCATCTAGCTTCCTCTATCACTCATTTACTTTTTTCGTGGGGATGTCATAGTTAATATAGCAAAACACATTTACGCCAAAACTCTCCACACATACATTTAGCCGAACCTATTTTCGTGCACCTACGCTTATGTTGGCTGACTTTTTGGCGAAACAAAATTATTTATTATTTTGTAGTTCAAGCTTATAAGGCGGGCATTTCTATTACATTGTACCACTGACGAACTGATTATTTAAATTTTTTTAGCAAAATGCAACTTTTTTATATTTTCTTAAAAAAATTAAAAGCTTTATTTTACTTTGCAGTGGAATGTGTTTGTATTTATATTTAAAAATTGAGCTTAAACTCAGTTTTTATAACTGTTATTTAAGCCTAATACAGAACTTGAATTCTGTTATAAATATAAATAGTGAAAAACAAAAAACATTTTTTTTACTCCATTATTATTAAACTTATTTAAGCAAGACTCTTATATACATTTATGGTATTTTGTAAGTTTTATTTAAAGTTAAATCATCATTTTATTGATTTTATATTACAGTTATTATTATCAGTTCCTCTGCATTTCTATTACAACTAAAACCAATTTTTATTTACTTTACTGATTTTTATTATTTTCTTCGGTTGCGTCAATTCTGTTTGCAAGTATAAGTTTTTAATACAATAAAGTCCTTTTTATATCTTTAAATAAGTTTCTAGTTAAAAAAGAGAACAACTGTTGTTTAAGGCCTCTTGTTTTTTACTTAAAGTTATGAAAAGAAATAAAAATACTTTTGAGTTCTTTTAAATTTCATTTAATTGAATTTTTTGCTTTAATTGAATTCTTTTCTTTAGTTGAGTTCATGTATAAAATAAAATGGCAATAAAATAAAATATAAATTTGATTAAAAACAATGAAATCAAACTCACTTAAAATAAATCTCAACAGAAAATCTACTAGAAGTAATAAAATATTATTAAGTTAAAATTGTACAGATAATATAAAGTAATTTCTTGAATGTTATAGTTAGATTAAAAATTATTATAAGCTTGGAATAAAAACTTATTTTTTACAAAATGTTCTAATTTTTTGGAGTAGTTTATTTTTGTTAACATTTATACTTTATTATATTTTGATAAATTTTCCTACAAAAACATTGATTTTTGTTCTAGACAAAACAAAATAAAAAAGGACGCAAATACGTTTGCTGTACTCGTGCTTTATGAACTTTTTGGCAGTAAAACAATATTTTTTTAAATGTAAAATCAGTAATTAACTATAAATATTTTGCAATAATTAAGATATTCTTATATTTTTTGTTCGTGTTGAAACAGTGAAGTATAAAAATAAACTAACTCCTTAAGCTTAATTAAATATTGTGATACATATATAACAAGAAAACTATTATTTTACATTATTGCGGCATTTATTAAAATGAAAATTTGCTTAAATTTATAATACTGCAGAACACAAAATGCATTAAAAAATTTTATTAGAACTTAACTAAACTGATAATTAAAACTTTTATATAACTGTTACATAAAATATGATAAAATTATCGGTGTGACACAGGCTAAGCCGTTGAAGTATAAGGAATTTTGCTAAAAATAATTAGAAAAAAAATTGACTTCACCTTTTAACTAAAAACAAAATAACATAACGGTTTAAGTTCACATTTATTCAATATTAAGTTTTATAAAACAAGAATATTGTTTTTTTACTTTTATTTTTTAATATTTCGCCACACCGTTAGCTCGCATCTTTAGGCAACAGTAAAAAAATATAATTAATTAGTTCTTTTTTTTATACAACTATAAATTATAAATTTGATAAATTTTTTCAATTTATTGTTGTTAAAAAAAAACTAGTATTTAAATTTATTGTTTCCTGTTGCCACACCTAACGGTGTGGCGAAATATTGCTAAGATTTAAAAACTTTCAGAAAAGGAAATAATAATTTTAATAGCATACAAAGGAAAGACTATTTGGTCAGCAAAAGTATTTTAAGAATAATTTTCTTCATATTGTTAATGTACACTATGTACTATAAAACGATGGAATTCTGTATAATATTTAAACATTTGTAGGACGTAATGCGCGCATTCGTTCTTAAATCAAAAATTTAAGTAAATACTTTACGCAGAAGCTACAAATTCCAGATTAGATTTTCGAATGGCATTTTGTTTGATGATTAAGGATCCATCGCACTGTGATAGCCTTCAAGCAAACGTGACAACAAAACAAATTATATGATCATAATATGTCACTGAAACCACCACTACCATCATACGTCATAGCAGCAGTGTTATTTGCTACCAAAAAAGCGGCGTTTCTAAATTATCTATACAATAAATGCTGCGAAGACTTAGCATCGTCCCATATGCCCATAATTATTTTCAAAGACGTAGAAGCCTTGGTATCATGACTGCCATTACCAAATTTATGTTGAACTCCGGGAGAAGTTTCCAACTAAAAATAGGAGAAAGAAAATTTACGTTATTCCCATTTGAAAGTATAAGCTTTAACTTTTAAAAGTATTGTTAATAATAATAAGTAGGATCTTATATTTTTTCATAAGTATTTGCGAGGAAAAAAATTTTTTTTCTATAATATAATGTTTTTGTTTCTTTGGTCAAATATTTAACATATCGGACCGTTCCTTAACCACCTAGCAAAAAAGTTCAGAAAAGGCAATCGAGTATGGAATTAAGCCTTTATGGTTAATTTTTAGTAATTATGATTAATTACTAAAAATTAACCATATTGATTATTGCAGAAAGTAGTAATAATCGTTGGGACGTATTTTAAGATAATCTTTTTTAACTTAAAGAACTAGTTCAACCACTACTTGTTTTATTTGCGAACTAAAGTAATGTGTTTTGTAAGCGAGAAACAAAATTCGGAAATCACAAAAGAAATTCATTTTTAGCAAGTACTTTTTACGCTAATGCCTAATTTTTGCTGGGCAATTAGTAAGAAAGAAACGTAAGTAATAATTTTTAAAGCATTAAATATTAGCGGTTTTCACACCGAGCTTTTTAGTCGTTAATTGTTAATTTTTTACACGCATCTTGTTTTTGTGTATTTAACACGCTACCGGATTAACATTTAACAAATTAACGACACGGCACCCCTGATAAAATAGTTGTTAGTTGGTAACTCAAAATCAGCTGTTGCAGTTTCCAAATAAATATAATAAACAAGTCATTTAAGATACATTTCTAAAAAAATATTTGTTTTTTGGTCATTTATTTATACATTGAGAGTAAGTATGTTAATTAAATGATTTTTTATTTTAATAAATCATAAGCTGTTCTTATAGTGGATAACCAAAAGAAAAAGCGCATTCGAACAAAAATGCAAAAAAAAGTGGAGCATAAATTGCTGTTGGATTTTGTGTTGGAAAATGTGGACATTGAGGTAATGTATATGTTTATAAGATTATGCCAATGCCATATACATATACATATGTATTTTCAGAAACCAACTAGTACGAAGTACTATCAAAAAAGTTTGGACCAGACCAAAATTGACGCAACATGCGAAATGCTGCGCTGCAAAGTACGATACTGGAAAGCTACATTTAATAAAGCTGAAGAGTGGCGAAAGTCAACTGGTGCTGGAATTGATGTAAATGATGACTGTAGCACTATAAAGGGTAATTCGTTTAATTATAAATATTTTGCTTTTCTCACCATTTTTTTGAGCGATTTGCAGACAAACTACGAAAAATGTGCCCGTATTATGATCGCCTGGCGGAACTTTTTCACAACAAAACTAACTCAAATGTAGTCACGGAGTCTTTAACATTCATGCAGATATCGATGTGCCAGATATAATAAAAGAAGATGGAGATGTGATACTTCAAGATTACTCATTTACAGACACAGTTTCCCCTTCAGAATCGGTGTCATTTGAACCCATGCCACAGACACCAGCATCTACATCAACTCCAATTATTAATCGGTCACTAGGCCAAAAATTTAAAACCCGCATGCCGAAAAGCAGCTTAAGCTAACTGGCGGAAATACAGAAAAAAAGAGATGAATTTTATGAAAAACGGCTTTGCATAGAGCAACAGAAAGTTGATTTGGAAAAAAGTAGAATGGAACAAGAGTTTGAAATTAGAAAATTGGAACTGGAGCAAAAAAAGAGACTTGCATTAATGAAACTGAAATTTAAATATAACAAAGAATGACAAACCAAAATTGTTATGTGCTTTAATTATTTAAATAAGTAAGCAACGTATTTGTGATGAATTTATTATTTTTTTTTATAAAACGAAACTTAAATGTTTACCTGATCTCTTAAAATAAGTACGCAACGTATTTGTAATAATATTATTACTTTATTTTATAAATAAATGATTAACATATTTTTATTTTCAAACTGTGCCTGGAAACATAAGATGGTGTAACATTTGTCTTTTCATTTCAAAGCTAGTTCTACTAGACTCTTCTAAGTGGTCTTCAACTTCACTTTGGTTCTGTGACACCTCTTCAAATAGCTCTATGTTAGTACTATCAACGACAATATTGTGGAGGATTCAGCACACTAAAACCCAATCGTTGCAAAATTTCTGGCTTTCCTCGTTATGAATTCGCATTCGTAATTCTTTAAGACTATTAAACCTGCCTTTAATATACCAAAACAATGTTCAACTCTTAGTCGGAATTTACTATGCTGCAGGTTAAATTGCTTCCTCTTTATTGCATCCAGGTGTTGAGCATTGCTTCTATATGGTGTAATTATAGTATTACTTAATGGATAAGCAGAATCACCTGCAATCCATTCCTGTCCAGAAAAAAATTTGCTTGGCTCCTTATAAAGTGAACAATTCTTTAACATTTTTTGAATCGTGGGTTGCACCACTATATCCTGTAACTACATGGCGAATCTTAAGTTCGTAATCACAAACAATTTGTGCTTTAAGTAAATATATATGGCACCTAGAAAAAAAGTCAACGTGATTTTTTACTGGAGCTTCTGCAAGTTTGATTTCAGTTCCGTCCACATAACCAATACATAACGGTAGTTCACTGAATGTTTTGTGAACTATTTCCAAACGTTCTGTAGAATCTGGCCAGAATATATATTGGTGTATTAATTTCAAAAAAGCGCTAGAAATTCTTTTTGTAATATTAAGAAGTGTGCCGCCGTCACCGATTCCAAAAAATGTAGCAATTCTAGCGATTGATGCGCTTTCTCCATAGGATCCCAATCTAAACAAAACTAAAGCGAGTTGTAAGTCTATTGGAAATTGCTTGACGGTACATTTGGTAAAAACTTTGTCGCTACGTATTAGTAATAGTAGATGAGCAAATTGCTCACGAATAACGCGTAACATCTGGCAGAAACGATTTTCATCCATTGAAGACAAAACATCTTCGCGCCAATGAATTGATTCTAGAAATTCATACACAACTCCTCTGCGACACTTCATGACAGCATGTAAGTCTTCATACAATTCATCCAGTACATTTTCGGTTTCGTCTTCATCATTGTGGAAAATTTCTGCATTAAAAAATTTTTTGTAAATTAACTTCGATAAATCTTGTCTACTTACCTTCAGCAAACGTTCTTTGTGTCAAAGCATGAGTAATTAAATGGTTTACAATTGTTTATTTTGCACTTTCTCGTGGCATGTTTTATTTTTTTCAGGATAATAATTTGTGTCAGATCAATAAATCAGCTGTTTTACTACAAGAATATCAATTTCCAATTTATTATTTGGAATCATTTGATTTGCTTGATTCTATCAAAAACCTACATTTTATGATAGTCGAATTATTAAAATTATTTTATGAACATATAAATTAATCATATTATTAGAGGAATCAAGCACAAGTAACGAAAATAAATAAATATATTAATTAAATTAAATTAGAAATATATTATAACTGCAATTAGAATTAGAATTAATGTTTGAAAATTATTATGAAGCCAGTCAGTTTAAGGTTAGATTTTTTAGATTTAAGTTGAAGCGCCGTGTTAAGTAATTAGTTACTCAGCGCTCAGTCATAATCAGAAGCAAAATATTAATTAAAATGATATAAACATTGACTTTAACCAATTTACAAGATCGCGGGTGTATCAAGTTTTAATTCAAATATTATACTATTTTAATATACTGTGTCATTTTATTCTTTTTAAACAAAAAGAAACCCAGAAAATCAGCCCTATTAAAAAAAAGGCAAAATACAAAAACAATAAACAATAATAATGAGTGCAATTTTGAAAATGGTATTCAATATTAAGATAAAATTAATTAATCTGGAGAGAATAACCCAGTTTAAAGGACTTTTTAGTTTGTGCAGACCCAAAATAAACAGAACTTATTTTATTGATTAAATAAACCTCGAGTAATAGGAATTGCATTATTAAATCAACTATTTCCGTTAAATAGGTATATATGTTTTTTTTTAAGAAGACATTGTAAAAGAAAAAAGAGCACCAAGAAGCTATAGTTTTGCAGCACAAACCTCTCAATGTCATAACAAAAGCCAGTAACAGCTTGTATAAATAGAACATGAATGTCATATTGATGTCTACGTTACAATTAGCGTTATTGTAATGCATTTTACTTTTTTTGTTTAATTTTCATAGCTTTGTGTATATGTATGTACATAAAAAATAGTAGTAAAGGTCGTGATACACTATCCTACACAATCGTACGATTCATTCACTGGAAAATCTGACCGTTTTCTATCACACTCAAAAGAAAATCGCATTAAAGTATGTCATAGGTGCCACACTATTACACAAAAAAGATGCAAAAACATATGTTTTTCCTAATGTAAACAAACGCAGTTTTCCGCCATTTAAATTAATATTTGTGTTCAATTATTTATTTTGCATTTAAAAAAAGTAAAAGCAAAGCAAAATGTTTCTCTCTAAACAGGAAAAAGTTAAAATAGTGTCGTTATTGCTAGTGATGTGTAAAGTTAATAAATATAAGAAAGAAAAACTGAAGAAAAAGAGTAAAAGATTTTGGTGCAGGGAGTGGTTACTAAGACGATATAGTGGAAAAGATTTTACACATTTTGTGGACAACGAGCTGCGGTTGGAAGATCCAGAATGTTTTAAAAATTTTACAAGACTTACTAGAGAATGTTTTGAGAAATTAATATTTGTTGTGGGACCAATAATAAAAAAATAAAACACTGTTTTGAGGGAAGCAATTTCCCCAACTACGAGGTAGAGAAGTATATAGACACTAAAATAAAGAATAAATACATATATTGACAAATTTAATTTAAGACTAATGATAACTTTGCGGTACTTAGCAACTGGAAATTCATTTAACGATTTGTCATACGGGTTTAGAGTCTCCCGTCAAGCTATTTCTGAAATTGTTCCAGAAACTTTGGAGGCAATATATACCACATTGTCGATAAATTATATGAAGGTTTGTTAACATTTCTTAGCTCGATATAAACAATTCACATTAATGTTTTTGTTAAATTAATCAACGTTCGCTCCTTTTATCAGGGATGTAAATCTGCTAGAGAATGGGAGTCTATTGCTAGTGAATTTAAAACTTTTTGGAATTTTCCAATGTGCCTCGGGGCTATAGGTAAGAATAGTATGTTCATTAATAATGAAAATTTTAATATTTTTTTTATTCCAGATGGTAAGCATATTGCCATTAGAGCTCTAACTACAGATGGATCGTACTACTATAATTACAAGGGGTTTAACAGTATAATACTTTTGGCTGTGGTGGATGCAAAATATAAATTTATAATGATCGATGTCGGCACCAATGGCAGAGCTAACGACGCAGCTGCTTTAAACAACTCCTGTATTGGGAAGGGTATTACAAGCAACGTATTTAATTTCCCTGATGACGACGTACTCCCTGGAACTAATTCAAAGGTAATGTGTAAAAAATCTTATATCATTCCGTACATTTCATTGCCCTTTATGTAATTATCTATTAATAACTTTTTGCAGGTTCCTTATGTATTTATTTCTGATGAAGCTTTCCGTTTAACCCCACGCATTTTAAAACCATTTAGTGATCGAAGACGAGTCGAGAATAAAATATTTAGTTACAGGCTGTCTCGAGCCCGCCGTGTTGTAGAAAATGCTTTCGGAATATTATCGAACAGGTTTCAAATATTTCAAAAGCAAATTAATCTGTCTCCAGAAAAAGCTGAAATGATAACTCTTGCTTCCTGTGTTCTTCACAACTTTTTAATAAGTGAAGGAGAAGATATCAACCCGTATATAGAAGAAACTGTGAGAATTGCTTCACTTCAAAAAGGACTTGGTAACAAAAGTTCGGAAGATGCTAAAGATATAAGGGAAACATTTTCATTTTATTTCAACAATACGGATATACTACCATGGCAAAACGATGCCATCCAAAAATTCAATTTTTAAATAGCAACTTTTTAAAGTCCTCATACTTTTCAGCAAATATAAAAACCTAATTATATTTTTGATCAATATATTTCGAACATAAAGTTCATCTTCAGAATCTGAATTAACTGAAAAAATATATGTATGTATATTACTATTCTATATGTAAATTTTTCTTTTGTAAATAAATAATTTTTTAATGTATTTAAAAAAGTCATTTTATGTAAAATAAACGCATTTATTCATATGCAAAAATTCAGTCTTTTTATAAAAATGTAACTAAAAAACAAAAACAAAAATCCAAGGTAACGTAGTAATGTATATATATGTACATATGTATGTACGGTAAACTAAAAATCAAAATTAACGTTAAAATATATGTATATGTAAGGCAACTTTGTCATATAAATTGAAGTACTGGCCTAAGGGCTATCGTCTAGTGAACGCTGCTTCCTTTTGTACTGCATTACAAGCGTAATTATTTCTTCGCTAAGCTCATCTTTTAGAGATTTGTTTGTGATATCACACAAATTTTCTTGCAAAAATAATAATAAACTCTCGTCGTATTTATTATTTTTTGAGCAGGGTTGAACGACTTTTTCTAACAGATTTTTGGCCTGTACTAGTATGTCATCCTCCGGAGCGATGCCATCTGAAGAATAGTTTTTTTTCTTTTTCTTTGCAGAGGATGTTATTGCAACAGGTTCTGAATCTTCAAATACATCGAATACGTCAGCATCTGAAACCTGGGATTATTTATTAATTACATACATTATTTTTAAAACATATTGCTACATACGATGGAAACCGAAGAAACTCTTTTCTTAATATTTACATATCCTTTAAGAAAACTAAGGTCGTCGAACCAATAAGCTGTTGGTATATAAATATCGTCATATCCCGAACCACTCCTGTAGCTGTCTTTAATTTTAACCAATTCTCTACAATATTGTGTTCTTAAATAATTTAGTTTCGTCTAAAAAGCAAAAATAAATAGAAAACAAATTAACAACACGCAAATTATTTACGGTGGAACCTTACCTTTATATCATTGGCAGTTATATTTGAGACACAGCTTTCCACGTTTTTTACAATTTTTTCCAAAGCGTCATTTCTAGCGTGCTTATTATGATAATGCTCGTTCTTCGGATTATAAAGGCATTCATACCGTTCCCAAGCTTGGATAAGCATTAAAACAGCCTCCTTTGGCCACTCAATCTGTATGTATAAAGATAGAGCGGCATTTTTCAGCGAAGATTTGGTAATGCATACTTTGATTGCATTTAGTTTACATTGTACTTACCTTGATACTTTTATTCATTGTATTTTGTATAATATGTACAATAAATTGTATAAACTATATAAACAACTAAAAAATCTTAAATGTCCGTCCTATAAATTATAATTTGTGCTTTAGATCAATGAAGCCGACATTGTTGTTTTCTTATCAGCTGTATTAGAAAATACAACTCTGATCGCATAGAAACTATCATTTTATGAAAATTTTTAAAAACTTTTGCAAGTCGGACAGACTTGTCAAAAAAATCTGTTATTTATTTAAATTTTTAGGCCACACTATCATACTTTATGAACACACATGATTTTTTTGACATATCGTACGACTAAATAGGATAGTCTGTAGTGGCCTTAATGCTAACAAGTTAAAAAGAATATTTGTTTGATTTTTTCTATATAAAGTGAAAAATCGTGAAAATTTTGAACAATAAAACATTAAAAACATTTTTGTAAAATACGCACAGCTTTAACTGTTCTACTTTGCTGTGAAATTAAACAAAATTAATTAATATTACTTTTTATGTATGATGAAAAAGTATTGCTAAGATTATTTAAATAGATTTTTTTTGAAAAAGAAAAAGATAACATACATATATATCAAGTGGTTAACATTTGCGGTAGTGATTTGGTAGGCAGCTGCCCTATAGTTAGAATTTTTCAATTATTTGTCGTGAGCAATTCATTTTTTAATCGTTTGGCTTTTACATTTCTGATATCACAAACTGTTAAACATATTTTAATTAAAAATTTTAGTTGAAGCGAAGAAAAAAAAAGAACAAAATACACATAGTTACTAAAGTATACATACGGTGTCTTATTTCTCTGTTTTACCGAAAATAAAAAAAATTTGTTTGTTTTAATTAAACAAATATATTTCTGGTATTAATAAAAACAAAATTAAACAAAATAAATAAAAAAAAATAATTCAATATTAACCTAAGCTTATACTAATTCATATTTTACATATTTACAAAGTTACTAAAGTATACATACGACTTTAAGAATATACATAAAAAAACATATTTCAATATCTTGTGTGACATCCTTTGGCTTCAACAACAGCTGACAGTCTAGCAGGCATTGATAATGCTAATTTTTTTGTACTTTCTGCAGAAATTAGATTCCATTCTTCGATCAATGCCTGCTTCAATGTGGGGATAGACGTTATATGCCTTTTTTGAATGGCTCTTTTAAGATGATCCCATAAATGTTCTATGACATTCAAATCTGGTGATTGGGGTGGATGCTCTAATTGCTTTTTAACATTATAAAGCAACCATTCCTTCACTATCTTAGAGGAATGCTTAGGATCATTGTCCTGCATAAATATGCCATTTCTTTCTAGACCTAGTTTTTTCACGCTGGGAAGGTAACTGTCCTTCAAAATTTGAATGTACATGTTCCTATCCATAGTTCCCTCTATAAACCGTAGAAATCCAACACCACCTGCGGTCATACATCCCCAGACCATTAAAGAGCCTCCACCATGTTTCACAGTAGAATTGACATTTTTTGGCAAAAACTCCTCATTGGGTTTTCTCCAAACCTTGGCACGTCCATCTCCTCCAAAAACCATAAATTTACATTCATCCGTAAATATAACACGTTCCCAAAACGTTGGATCACTAATATGGATATGCTGATATTTTTTTGCATACTCCAAGCGCTTCGTTATATTTACGGCTCTCAGTAAAGGTTTTTTTCTTGCAACTCTGCTAACGAAGCCACTTTTTTTAATGCAGCGGCGAACAGTTTGGGTGCTAATTTTGATTCCATGATTGGACTCCATTTGATGGTTAATTTTGACTGCACTTTGCTTCGGATTTTCTATAATGGATCGAATAATCGTCCTTTGCATTCTTTCACTCAGCACATAAGGACGTCCAGAGCGGGGTTTACTGGCATAATTTCCATTTCTTTAAAAATTTTTTATTACAGTTTGTACTGTAGACTTTTTTAAATTTAATATTTCACCTATTTCTTGTAATGATTTCCCTTCATTTCTAAATTTTACAACCATTTTCCGAATGTCTTCAGAAATTTCCTTAGTTTTTGGCATTATTACTATTTTTGCTTAATTAATAAGAAAAGGTTAAAAAATGAAGTGTCCGTTTTACCCAAATAACTTTTACTAATGATTTAAAAATAATGTGCACAAAATTCCTAGCTGTATTTGTAACGGTACACCAAAAAAATGCGCGTATGTATACTTTTGTAACTTTGCAAGAATGCATTTTAAGAGTTTCATGGTTGTATTTTTAAACAAAATACATGGTTGTATTTTCTAATAAATTTTTCTATAGTTATACAAGTAATTAATAAAAAAACAAAAAAAAATTTCAAAAAATATTTATAAATTTCAACTAAAACAGCAATAAGTCGGTCGTACGTATACTTTAGTAACTCTGTGTACGACACTGGCGTTTTAAAGATAAAAACCACTGCAATGATTTTGATCTATAAACAGGCTGCAAGACAATAAGAAATCTAACAATCTAACTACATACATAATATACATTACATAATATTCATATGTAGAAAGTATATATATATATATATATATATATATATATATATATGTGGGATTGAGGGATAAGAAGTCAGTCTGGTAACCCTTTGTTATTGACATGTCGAAGGGAATGTCAATCAACATCTTAATTTTAAGTCAGAGGACAGAGTTAAAGTAGACGTGAGGGAGTTAAGAAGTAAAACTCAGAGTAGAAGTCGTGTGTGATCATTCGCTGTATAATTGAAATTGAAGTCTAGTTGATTTAACTTTAATTAATAATAATACCTAATATAATCTAATTTAAAACTAATGAACTTAATAAATGAATTAATAAATTAAAATTACAAAAGGGTGTTTTGTTTAAATAAAAACTAAGGCAATAACCAAAAAACACCACAACTTGGGGGCTCAACCTAAGGAAAAAACAATTGAATTGAATAACTGTGAACAGTTAAATGTGACTTAAAATTGGTTGTGTAAATATTGAAGCAACAAGCGTTCAAGTGATTTAACAAACAAGTTAAAAATTTTTTTCCCTCTACGAAAGTGAAAAAAGAACAGTTATAAACAAGAACAAATTTCATGAAATATTTTAAATATTGCAACAAAAATCTAAATTGAAAAATAGACTGAAAAAAAAACCAACACAAACTCCTTGACGAAAAAATAGCCGTTAAAAAACAAAAACAACAACCAAGAGACAGCCGAAATAAAGTTGCGCATTTGCTGCTAAAAATTAAGAAAAAGAACTTTTGATGTACATACATATTCTAACGGAAAGCGTCGCTCTGTTCCGATGAAGCAGAGACTGCGTGTTTAACCAAAGTGAGAGTGTGGTAAAGCAGAGGTTCGAGCAGAGAATGTGTGTCAAAGCAGTGACTGCATGTGTGAAGCTGATCTGACAGTAAACAAACTACATTGGCTCACAGTTAAAATAGGACAGATGGTGATGCAGTAAGTAACATTACTATTTTGAAGCAGACAAATGATGAGATGTAGCAGCAGACAAGCAGCGGGAAGTGTTAATGTGCAGTGAAGGGTAAAGAGAAAAAGTTTAAAAACAATTAAAACAAAAAAAAAAAAAAAGATATAGCCACTGAGCTTATTTTTTTTTTAATTTCATTTATTGTTTTAATATTGATATTTATAGAAGTTGTCTTAACCCTAGAAGACTAACATGATTTAATTATACGTTAAAACTAACACCACGTAAATTTTACGTACTATGGAATTTTTCCTAAAGCGCTTCAATAAATGTTAGAAAATTTGTTTTTTTTTTTGCTTTTTATTTATTAAATAACTCATATTAAGGCAAACTCATATTAAATTCATATTAAACTCAGTAAAAAAAAACAATTTTTAAAGGTAAATAAACAAAAACAATTTTTAAAATAAATATAATTAATTTTTAAGATCAGAAAGTAAATGCTTATATATAAGTATATATCATCAGTCCTGGTTAATACAGTCTTTGCATATTTTTATCTGATGCTCTCCACATAGTGCCGCGTTTTTACAAATATGACAGTATGTGGTTGTCATGCGCTTTTTTGAGTAGTGGCAATATTTGCAATATGTTCTCTTTCCCTTGTTCTGAGAAGGTTCTTCGCAAGCCGAGTTTATCTGTAAATTATTTTTTATATTTTGTTTTAGTTTTGATGGCAAGTTGATAGTTGTGCTTAGTCGTTGCTCTTGCCATGGCCTGGTAAGTTGTTCTTGCAAATTAAGCATAAACTTTATTCTGTTCATTGGCTTAATCCCTTTTTGCACTGCGTTATAGCTATAAATAACATACGCGTTAACTGATGCAATGTTCAGCATATTATAGAAAAAACAGAGAGGCCAACGTCTAGTTTTTCGATTGCAGCACATGTTTTGAGCCATCTGGTCAAAGGTGTCAACCGCACCTTTAGTCGAATTATACGTGTGCACAATTTCTGGTTTTCCAGTTGTTGAGTTAAGTGCTCCACTCAAATGCATTGTTGATATCAATAAAACATTCTTATTCTGTTTCGGCTTGAAAGACACCAGAGTTATATTCTTATCATAAACAAATCGAGAAGATCCAGTACCCTGCGATTTCAGATCAAGTAGCTCTGGTGGTATTTCTGCCTTGTTTTTGCGTAAAGTTCCCACAACAGTTAACTTGTATGGTTTTTCCAACAGATTTCGTGCTAAAGGAATGCTGGTGAACCAGTTATCCATTGTGATGTTTCGACTGCTTCCGTACAAAGGTTTCGTCAGTTTCTCAACATAGTAAGTGGCCAATGGCTTGCCTTCAGTTTTAGTTGACTTGCCAAGGTAAGGTTCGGCATTAATAACATATTTTGTAGAATTATCGCAAAGCATCACAATTTTTATTCCAAATTTGTTTGGCTTATTTGGTATGTACATTTTAAATGGGCATCTACCACGAAAACCAACTAGTTGCTCATCAATAGTAACATAGGATCCAGGCTTAAAATGTATATTACATTTGTCTATAAAATTTTCCCAAATTTCTGAAATTGGAGCAAATGAAGTTTCTTTTTTGCGCTCTTCTCTTGTAGTGGGATCATCAAATCTCAAAGCGTTTAATAGAAATTTGAACCTATCTTTACTCATTGTGGTTCTGTATCTATCTCCAGAATAAGACGTGTCAAATAAGAGGTCAGCAGTAAGGTGATTACTCTTCAAAGCTGCAGACAACAATAACAAACCCAACAAGGCTTTCAACTCCACCAAATTTAAGTCGGAAATTGTGGAGTTTTGCAATTTATATTTTTGTCTTAGCTGAGAAATTTTCAAATTTGTGTGATTCAAAATAGTATTTAATATATCCTCAGTCATAAATAAATTAAATATATCTTCTGGCTCTATAGACTGCTTTGCTGTGATCGTTGGGCCTAATTAAACAACAAAAATATTATACAAAAATACAACCAATGCATTTGTTATTTTCTTACCTGGCGGAATAAATATAATATTTCTTGAAGCGCATTTACCACCTTCACCGTGTAGGGGAAAGTTATTCCAAACGTAGCCGTTCTTGCCTAAAATTTCACTTTTTTCTACTTCTGCGCTAGCTACAGGAATGTTTTCTGTTAGGTCTGTTTTATGACGCTTATTAGTTTTTGGTAAATGCGAAGTATTCCGTGATATATCAAATGCTTCTGCCAATTCTTTTTCAATTTCATTTTCATCGTTTGCAGTGGGATACCAATTCTTATCAGCAAAACTGTCATCGCTATCGAAATCATCTTCCTCCTCTATATTGCTAACGTCGCTAATATCACTGAAGTCGCTGGAGTTAAGCAATGCCGCAACATCTTCACTGCTGAGACCGCGCTTAGAATTATTCGCTTTTTGACTTTCCATTTTCAGTCACTACTTAAAACTGTTATACAAAATTTTACTTTTATTGCTAACACCACGTAAAATTTACGTGCACAAATTTTACCCTTAACGCTAACACCACGTAATTTTTACGTACAGCCTCCTAATGTTCTCGCTCTAAGAGCACTTCAATGACTAAAAATGCCTTGCTTATGTTGTTGCGCTTGCTTAGAAACTATTGAAGAAAGCACTTTTTGAATTTGGTACCGTTAGGTTACTAGATGCTCGTGTAGCAACAACAAGAAAAAAAACTACACGTAAAATTTACGTATGTTAGCCTTCTAGGGTTAAGACAAAAGAGAAATTGTTCAGATTTAAAGAAGAGAGTTTAGATGTAGTTTTTAATTTGAACAAATGTGTATAAGTTTAGATGTTTGATGTCAATCACATTTCTAGATGAATAAATGTGAATAGAAGTTAATATTTTTCCTTTTGAAGAAAACTAAGAGAAATTTATGAGTAGAAGTAGAAGGTAATTAACCCTCGAGTGATTTAATTATAGAAGGCAGTGCTACATGCAAATATTAGATGTTTAAAAAATTCGTTCGACATAAATTTATTAAAATTATTTATTGAGATAAAATAAACCGTTTTGTTTGTTTATTTTAAGTTAAATTAATTTCAAAAATTTTTGAGTTTATTAGAAGAAAAGTTTACTTTCATTTAAGTTGCTATTAATCTTTGAGATAAAATAAAATTGTGAAATTTAATAAATTTTTAGAAAAGAGATAATAGAATAAAATTAATTAAAATTTTTTCTCTAACTATATATTATTTTTTATACTTTATATTTTGATTTTACTATATTTTTGGATTCTATTTGTGAAGCATTGATCACCACAAAGATGTTAGCCGGCGATATTTTGGCTATGACAGTTGACGAACTTAGAATGGAATTGGGTAAATTAGACCTTTTAAAAACGGGCAACAAGACAGAGCTCCAAGAGCGTTTGCTCGATCATTTTAGGTTGCGAAATAGAAAAGAACCAGAATTAGACAATGGAGAAACTTCGGTTATGATCGATCGTGTGGTAGTGGAGCGCAGTAATATATTTTCGCTTCGAGATATTCAGGATACCGTATCAGCTTTTTCTGTTCATGGTTTACCTGAAGTTAATTATTGGCTACAAGAATTTGAAGATGTTGCGTGTACAGTAGGTTGGGATGATTTGCGAAAGTATATCTACGCTAAGCAACTGCTTAAAGGGGCAGCAAGAATTTTCATCAGAAGCCAATCTGATGTAAATGATTGGTCTTCTCTTAAAATGGTCTTGACGAAAGAATTTGGTACAAAGTTATCATCTGCGGAAATCCACAAAATTTTGTCAAATCGTCGTAAGTCAAATAACGAAACTTTTCGCGAATATTTATATAGTTTACAAGAGATTAGCAAACCCATACAAATTGACGATGAGAGTATTATTGAATATTTTATTCAAGGTATTAAAGATTCTGCCATCAACAAGTCTATACTTTACCAAGCCCGAAATATAGAAGAACTGAAAGAAAACCTTAAGACGTATGAAAAGATAAGATTAGCTGGACAGTCTTTAAACTCGAGAGTAGTCGAATCTCAGGGAAAACGTGACATAGATAATAGTAGCGAACGACGTTGTTTTAAATGTGGCGACAAAGGACATTTAGCTAGTGAGTGCAAAAAAGCAGAAATAAAGTGCTTCAAATGCAAAGGCTTTGGGCACAAATCATTCAATTGCACCAAAAATTTCAACAACGAAAAGAAAGATGACAAAACCAAGAACAGTGACAATAAAAAAGTTCATACGTTAGCTGATGACATTGTTTCGTCATCAAGAAGAATTTTTACAGTCATAGAAATTTTTGAAAAGAATATTTCAGCAATAGTCGATACTGGTAGCGATATAAGCGTTCTTCGATATGACACCCTCATGATGTTAAGCGATATAGAGCTGAAACCTGATTTCAAAATTTTGACTGGCATAGGCGGTAAAACTATTAAAACGTTAGGAAGTTTCAAAGCAAGTACGAAATTGGGGGCAGTAGAAATAGAAATAAATTTTCACGTGGCTAAAGAGAGTGATATTTTGTATTCTGCTGTGATAGGTAATGATGTCTTGGCCCACGTAGACTTAATTATAGATTCACAGGGAGCTAAATTTCGAAACAAGATTTCAGAATGGTCGCTTATTAAGAAAGAAGACAACACTATCGTTGATACTACAAAACGTAACAACCAGTGTACGATGGAAATCAATCCAATAGCTGAACTACACGAAGAATTTGGCATAATGGTTCATTCCGCTTCATTAAATGATTTTATAGAAGACGAATTGCAAATAGAGCATCTTGAGAAGAGTAGGCAAAATAAAATTAGAAGTACAATTAAAGCTTATAGACCAATAAAACTTGAGGCATTTCCCGTGAGAATGAAAATTATCCTCAGTGACGATACCCCAGTTGTACATAGACCACGCAGAGTCCCAAACACTGATCAAATTTTCATTGAAAACCAAGTCAAAGAATGGTTAGAGGACGGCATTATAATACCGAGTTATTCGGAGTATTCTGCTCCAGTCGTTTTAGTACAGAAAAAAGATGGCACAAAGCGTCTGTGCTGTGATTATCGGAAACTCAACGAGAAAATTTTAAGAGATAATTTCCCTATGGTGCTCATCGATGACGTTGTGCAAAGACTGAAGGGTGCGAAAGTCTTCACAACACTGGATTTACGAAATGGATTTTTTCATGTTCCTTTAGAGAAAGATTCTCAAAAATACACTTCCTTTGTGACTAGTAAGGGTCAATATGAGTTTAAGTTCGTACCATTCGGTATATCGAACTCTCCTGCGATATTTTGTAGATATATCGCTTCGGTTTTCCGTGAATTGATAAGTGATGGCACATTGATCGTTTATATGGACGATATTGGTATACCGTCAGAAAATGAGGATGAAGGTGTCGAAAAGTTGATAAAAGTTTTAAAAATAGCAGAACAAAATGGTTTAAATATCAAGTGGTCGAAATGTCAATTTTTGCAAAAAAATTAACTTTTTGGGTTACATTTTCGAAAATTCAACAATTTCACCGTCGACAGAAAAAACTCGTGTTGTAATTAATTATCCCCTGCCAATAAGCATAAAAGCTTTACAAAGATTTGTAGGACTTACCTCCTATCTACGACGCTTTATCCCTGGGTATGCAACAATTGCGAGACCATTGTCGAATTTACTGCGAAAAGACGCAAAATTTAAAATGGGAGATGAAGAAATTTTAGCTTTCGAGCAATTGAAGAATTCAATGGTGAATCCACCAGTTTTGAAAATTTTCGATCCTAAATCCATTACAGAAATCCATACTGATGCTAGTTTACATGGTTACGGTGCAGTTTTACTACAAAAAGATGAAGATTCACAATTTCACCCCGTGGAATATATGAGTCGAAAGACTACTCAGACGGAACAAAAATACCACTAGTATGAGCTCGAAGTTTTAGCCGTTATCGAAGCTCTAAAAAAATGGAGAATATTCGTGCTAGGTATACCAATAGTGACAGACTGCAATGCTTTTGCACTAACAATGCGTAAACAGGATGTACCCCCACGAGTATCGAGATGGGCACTTTTCTTACAAGAATTCGATTATAAAATAGAGCATAGAGCAGGTTCAAAAATGAAACACGTAGACGCTCTAAGTCGTCTATCATGTTTGATGATTGAGGATTCATTGGGTCATAGACTAAAACAGGCTCAGTTACAAGATGAATGGATAAAAGCAATTCGGAAAATATTAGAGACAGGTCCATACGAAGATTACTTTATGAAATACGACATACTGCACAAAGATCCTAATAACGAACTATTAGTTGTACCGAGTTCAATGGAACAAGAAATAATTCAGATAGCTCATAGACAAGGACACTTTGCTACCCGAAAAACCCAAGAATTGTTACAAAAGACATATTATATTCCTAATTTAACGAATAAAGTTGATAGTATTGTCAAAAGCTGTGTCGAATGTCTAATATCACTGGCAAAGAGAGGCCGCAAAGAGGGATATCTCAGCCCTATTGATAAGACTGACATACCTTTAGTGACGTATCACGTTGACCACGTAAGACCTATGGAATCCACTCGAAAACAATATAATTACATATTGGTCGTTGTAGATGCATTTTCCAAATTTATTTGGTTGTACCCCACTAAGAGTACAGGGACGGATGAAGTTAAAGATCGACTAGTGAAACAGGCAATGATATTTGGAAACCCTAGAAGAATAATCACTGACAGAGGTACCGCTTTTACGTCTAATTGTACATCGCAAGATATACAACACCTATTAATAGCTACCGGTGTACCCAGAGAAAACGGTCAGGTAGAAAGACTGAATAATACAGTAGTCACCATGTTAGCGAAGTTGTGTCAGGAAAAACCCGAAAACTGGTACAGGCACGTAGGTAGAGTTCAACAGATTTTGAATTTCACTCCACCTAGAAGTACTAAGTTTGCGCCATTTAAATTAATAACTGGTTAAGATATGAGAAGAAATGACACTGCAGAAATGAAAGAGTTACTTGATAGTTTAAACATAGAAGTGTTAAATAGCGAACGAAACGCTATAAGAGAAGAAGCAAGAGAAAAAATACTTGCGATTCAGCAAGAGAATCGTAGAGAATACAATCGGAAAAGAATTCCCGAAACTATATACGACATCAACCAATTAGTAGCTATATAACGTACTCAATTTGGCACGGGTATGAAATTACGACCCTAATATTTTGGACCATACAAGAAGTCCAAAAAGTAGGAAGTTTTGAAGGACCGAACATGACCACGTCTGTGTCCGAATCTATGAAGCCTTGGGACGGACATTCGAGGGCGAATTTAAGTTCAGGAGGGCCGATTGGGGGATTAGAAGTCAGTCTAGTAACCCTAGTTATTGACATGTCGAAGGGAATGTCAATCAACATCTTAATTTTAAGTCAGAGGACAGAGTTAAAGTAGACGTGAGAGAGTTAAGAAGTAAAACTCAGAGTAGAAGTCGTGTGTGATCATTCGCTGTATAATTGAAATTGAAGTCTAGTTTAGTCTAGTTTTAATTAATAATAATACCTAATATAATCTTATTTAAAACTAATGAACTTAATAAATGAATTAATAAATTAAAATTACAAAAGGGTGTTTTGTTTAAATAAAAACTAAGGCAATAACCAAAAAACACCACATATATATATATATATAAATGTACCCAGTTAGCCTAACTGTGCTATATTATAATGCACGATATGATTCAAATTGCTAAAAAAAGCCTTAAATGTAAAATATATACGCATGTAAAAAAAAAAAAAATAAGATATATCGGAGGACATTGTTGTTTACGGAGTTGTCAATGATTATATGAAAAAAGTTTCCCACCACGTACTCTCACCTATCATAAATATATTTTCCTTTGAAATGTTTTCCTATTTCCCCATTATATACATATGTAAGTTTTTATCTATTTTAACTAGAATATTAAAATCATGTAATCAATTTTTATTTCAAATTCAGTTACTACAGCGCAGATTTGCGTTATATCCGATAAGATATAAAACAAAGGTATCTTTTACTTGTTAATTAAGGAAGATTTCTACAGATGTTATCGACATTGTTAGAATTGTTTTTCATAGATACCGTATGCAAAGTACTGCATACGATTTATTAGTATCACCCGCTTATTCTAAGAATGATGCAATCTTTGTCTCCTATGACATTTCAATTGCTGATCCAGCTCAGGAGCAAAGCTTTCATGATTTTCAATATATAAATTAATTATCCTTGTATGGCGATATTACCAATGTTGCTAGGGAAGTACTTATTACTTACCAATGATTAACGAGAAATAGTCGTTCCTGAATGAGGAAATTTTACGAATATATAATAAAAATGCACGCACAGGACTACGAAATTAAGAAACGGATTAAACCCATGGCTTACGAATGATGCAAGGAGATAATACCATGTACGAAAACGATACAGAACATCAGAGTACTTGATAGAATATCGCTCGGCTAGATGGGCTGTTGTCTTGAGAATAAGGTATGATAAATATGTATTTTATTCTAGCAAATTCAAAAATACTACAGGAAATAAAAAATACCTTGAAGTTAATTAAGGATGTTGGTATTGGTTGATCTTCTGCTTGTAGGGGATGTTGATGTTGATATATTAAACGAAATTTTCGTGAATATTTTATTTCCTAGGCCTTGCTTCTTATGATTACCATACATCAAATGGCTCATCTGCTAGAGAATTTCACTTTAAATATTTAGATGGATTGGATTAATTGGATTAAGCGACCTATAAAAAAGAGCGTAATCCGCAAAGATCTTTCAAATATACTTAAAAAATATTTTCGCCATTACATTATGCTTGCATACAAATCCTACACTATTTTTTTCTGTGTCGCTTTTTGTACTCATCTATACAACTGCTTGCATCTAGATTACTTGACAACACAAAAAAAAACTTTTTTGAGTTTTGTGTATAGTAGACTTTCGCATTTATTAATTTTGTTAGTTAAACTTTGAAGTATCAACCCTACACTATTTAAAAGGGTCAACGCAATGACAGATTAATATATAGAGCAATGGTTTTAATAGGTCTTCTTTAATATATTTTATGGACATTGTCTAGTTTTAATTGCCAAATACTGCTTTCTGTTTGAAGGTAACGAAAAATTTCAAAAAATATATGCTTGCTTTCGTTTGTTAACTCAATTAAAACGTGTTACATAACTTGAAACTTTACTTTATTCCAAGTACTATTTATATTTTTTATTAGAACATGCAGGTGTTGCAACTCAAAACTAAATTTAACACTTTAGAATGTTCTTTACAATCTAACTTACGCTTTATTTTATTAAAAACTTTTAATTTTGCATATTTGCTTTAAAAGCCAACATCTCTATTATCTCTATTAGTTTCTAACAGGTGAGTGTGAAAAACTGCATGTGCGCATGTATGTCAAATTGTTAGGCAATTGAATTCAATGTACAGAGAGTGTTTTGCAACATAACTGTAAGGAGTTGTTTATATGAATTTAAACCTAGCTAAAACTCCGCGGGTGGTGTCATATTTCACAGCCTATCAAGCGTGTCGCCATGTTTTATATGGTGAAGGTAATGAAATATTCAATATGAATCTTGGTGCACTAAATTGTGTATTTATGACAATGTAAATGTTTGTACGTGAGAACTAATCGAATGGCAATGCAAACATTTTTCAACTGTGCAAAATTTATCTCATTGACATTTTATGCATAATAATACTGATATTCTTAGGAACCATGTGCTTAGGTCCATCACACCATAATAAAAATTGTTCGAGTTTTCGAAACCACATGTGTGTTCAAAAAGTAGGAAAGTGTATATGAAAATAAAATATTTTATCGATATTTTAAAGTCCTATCCGAAAAAAAGTTTTTAAGAGAAGTTGCGCTTGGCGAAGAAGTGGAGAAACACAATTATTGCACCCTGTTTTTTTACAATAATGTAAAAGTGCATTGTACTTTTTTATGCTGGTATAGCTATTTTTATTTATTTTTCCATCGCTCTGTTAAATATGTAAACTAGTATAAAAAACTTAAAAATATTAATCATACAATTGTGTAGTATGATCATGGCCATGTCATCTCTTAAAATTATATTCTATAACAGATGTTCTAAAACTTCAATTCAAAACTATTTTTTTCAACATTATATCTGATATGGTTTAAAATTGACTAAAAATACATAAAAATAAACAAATTTTAAATGCTTGCATCTCTGTATAACAATAAATAAAATATTTGGAAATATATTTTATCCACGGAACGGCGGACAAGGCAGATGTTGTACAAATGCAGAAAAAAAAATATTTCAAATTCAATATTGAAATCGTTATAGATAGAAAGATAAAATTTACAAGGAACCTGTATTGATATGTCCGCTATAACAAGTATAAAATTTTAGTATAGAAATCAAAGGGTGTTCCCATCAGTGTGACCAGATCCAATTAATTTTCTGAGCTAAATAAGCATCAAAAAAATGCTAAACAAAATTGTAAGTGCTAAAATATACTGCTAGAATTAAAATGTCTTTATTTTAAGCAAATATTTTCTTTGAGAGTTCATAGTTTTATCCTTTACGCTTATGTTGCCTTAGAAAAATTTATTTCCATTGAATAAAACGAAATTTCTCAAAACAGTAAATTATTTATTTAACATAAAAAGTTTTAAAAACATAACAAAAATAATAATTGAGCGTATATTCTGTACTTAGCAAATTTATTTTACAACTTTTTAATTCAGAAATATCAAAAAGGCCTAAAGAGGTTGAAAAATAAATTATTATTGGTAATAAGACAATTGTAGTAAACTTTACAAAAAAACAAACAAAATTTTTCTTGCCATGTACTTTGTACATTGTTACAAAATTAATAAAAACTAGTTCGATTGCTATATTCGGATATGTCGAATCTTATATAGCATTCACTGTCTATGGAAATATAGTTTAGTGAAGTAACCCCAATCAAAAAAGCAAATATGTATTGCGGTGATAAAGAATTAAAAAATAAGAAAACATTTTTTAGTGACAGAGAATTAAAACTAAAAAAAATTAGAAACACTGCAAGTATATAATTTTACATAAAAATGTCGTCGGCTCTTAATGGGTTAAGCATTTTTAAAAATTTTTTTATTTAATTTTTTTTTTCTTATTTTTCAAATTTCTATCGCCCCATAGATTTGATTTTTTTTTTCGATTGAAGTTACTTTAGTGTTCCAAATGATGTGAAAAAATTAGGGGTGTTATGTCTGCTGCCTCGAAGGACATGGACGATCATGCTGATTTTCAATAGCACCACTTTCGACACTACGTCTGATCGTTTGGCGTGTTAAATTTTTTCTAGTTATCTAGTGCCTCGGCAAACTTGATTTCAACACTAACACAGACGGACGGACATCGCTTAATCGACTTCGCTATGCATAAGATGTCAGAAATTATATACTTTATGGGGTCGGAAATGGATATTGTAGAAATTACAAACGGAATGACAAACTTAGTTATACCCGTTTTCCACTTCGTCTGGTGAAGGGTATAGAGAACTATTTTTTTTATTGCTAATTCCTCTATAACAAGTAGCAAACTTGATATTAGATATTAAAAGGTGTCCCCATAACTGATGCAATTTTTCCTATATGGTTATAGCAGACTTAGAAAAACAGGTTCTTTTTAAATTTCAGCTGTCTGTCTATACCGGTTCAAAAGTTTGACCACATACGTCAACTTACACGAACTATTGGGACACCCTTTTATTTCCAAACACAAATTTTATACTTGTTAATATAGCGGATGTAGCAAAGAATGTTCTTGTAAATATCAACTATTTGTCTATAACAGTTCAAAAGTTTTGTCACAGACATCAAATTACATTAACTATTGGGACACCCTTTTATTTTTAATTTTGATTGTTTATACTTGTTATTATAACGGTCATAGTTACCAACATCCTGTGTAATTTTCAAGCGTTTGTAAATAACGGTTCGAAGGATAGCTCATATAAGCCAATTTTCGTCACCCTTTAATTTTAAGGTTAATATTTGTATTACTTTTTCCAGTGGGAGCTATAGCAATCTGCTTTTTTGGAAATTGTGTATTCACTTAAAAACATGTATGTTGTATGAGGACACCTTTTAATTTTAAGGCCAGTCTGTAACCATAATCTATCAAAGTACAAAAAAATTAAAAAATCGGTTCAGATATGACTAAGTTCTGCAGGCACAAACATAGAAAAGCAATATTCAATAACATTGATAACCTCCTTCTTTTTTATGTCGGTTAATAAATATCAAAATATAATTGTTATTTCCTGATTTTGTTTTGTTTTTTTTTTGTAGCATGTATATGTATCTTGTATTGTAAAATTCATTGGTTTCTGCGAAATTAAAGTCTCAAATTTAGCTTATATGATGATGAAGATGAAAACTAAAAATCGTCAGAATAAGTGCAAAAACGACTATCACCAATTTTTTTAAGTTTACAGGAGAAGCAAAAAACGTCGTAAAAGGGACAATTTTTTAGACAGAAAAGAATTTTTTTTATTTATGAAAATTAAAACTCTTTGAATACATGTGTTTTAAATTAAAATAATACAAAAACTATTATTGATTAAAATTAAGGCATTCATTTAAAAAATTCAATTAATAATTGTATACATGGAAAATATAATTTACTCAAATGGAATATTGTCATAAAACAAGTGACAGTCTGTTGGAATTTAAGGCATCAGATCTTGCAATTGTTGCAATTTTTTCTTACAAATTCTGATTCTTTCAAATGCAATTGTTTAGGCTCAATTACTTTAAACGCTTGGAGAGGCTTTTGTAGAAGTGGTTGATATTAATCCATTATATTGATTTTGAAATCAATTTTTCCCGACAAGTCATGCGCAAAGGCACGTATCTTGTTTATTGTTGGGTTGTCATGTTTCTACCTAAACACAAGAAAAAATAAAAAATATCATAAGTATTTATTAAGTAAAGGTATAATATTAATTTTTACCAGGTCGAATAGACGGGTTAGCTTTGGAAGGTTTTTTATTTCCCGCTGAATTATATATTGTGTTAAATCGCATTCCATTTGCGTATACCTAATGATTTAATATTTGTGTTCGATCGTAACGGTCTCTTTCATGCAGAATGAAATTGAAGAGTTTGATAAAACCACATTGCGATTTTAATAAAAGCAGCCATTGGAGTAAATTAAAAAATGATGAATGTTTGGCTTTTGAATTAAAATATACTTAAATGTTTTATTATAATTGTGGCAAAAGTAGATTACACCAGACTCCCTTCTGTTTCGTCCCCCATGTAGTTATCGGAATCGTAAGTTATGACGGTGTAAATTGTAAAATTTCATTTTATAATATGAAGAATTTGCATTAGATCAAAAAATGTTTCAATAGCATTTCTAAGCAGTGCGAAAAAGTGGATTCCAATGTGTATATTTTACCCTCCGTCCGACATTTTTATTGGTTTAAATTTAGTTTAAATAAACGACTTGAGCTTGCGTTTAAGTCATTTATTTTTCTATATTGGCTTTGAATTATTTATTTTTGTGGGTGTAAGAATCGGGTTTTAGGTCAAATTTTCAATTCATTAATTATTAATTAATTTACAGTCTGCTAATTTGGGTTCTAGTTATAATATACTTGTTGCTAACGTGTTGTAGTAGGCATAAAGAAAGTTTTAAATATCGAAACAACTATTAAATCGGAGAATTTGTTACAATTTAAAAGGCTTGCTATTTTTTTTAAGAGTTTGAGAACGATTTTTTTGTGTTGCCAAATGAAACTCTAACAAGTTTTTCATTGGATCTTCAGAAAGAGGAATTTAAGATTTTATGGGAATACGAAAATTTATCATTCGGAATCTTTTTTATAATAATTTACATTAATTGTGTTTAATTTCTTTAGATTTAAATATTTCATGATAATCTCATGAAATATTTATTATTTAAAGCTAAAAATGAAATGTATCACTGCGGGATATCATATCCATATGTGTTTTATAGGTGGAAAGATGAAATGATGAATGATATAAGTGGAAATTTATGCAAAGAATACTGAAGCTGGCGATATGATTGTTGTTCGAGAAGACCATTTACCGACAAACAAATAGGGCTTAGGTCGAGTGGAGAAAGTCCACACAGTTTAAGATGGTCATGTTAGGGTTGTGGGGTTAGATACTAGACCATTTGAAAAGCTAGTGCTTTTTCCAGCTTATTTATTTATTTTGTGGCGTCATGGTCTGCCAAAAAAAAAAAAAACACTGAGATTAATCGAACAACAAAGAAAATGGTTCATAAGGTCTGCCAGACCCCCTAAGTTTTTAAGAGATTTTTGAAATAAGATTACAGAGAAGTAACTTTCTATGAGTACTGCGCTGGCTGCTTGAGTCATCAACATACATTAAAATTCATGTTTGTTTGTTGCTTTTTTCTGAAACCTTTTGCTGAAACCTTTTACTATTACCAAGTAAAAGCTGGTGCTGTCCTTTATCATAACCTTATCATAACGAATTTGTATTTGATAAAAAAAATCAATAAGAAACGAAATTTTAATTAAAGAATTTTTACTTTCCCGTTTTTAAAAAACAAAACATTCGTTTGTTTTCTATTCCATTGTTTCAAATATCAATACATAGAAACAACTTTATCAGGGTAAAAAGGTGAAATAAAATTTGCAACGAGCTAAGATTGTGACTAAGTTTTAAACAGTTCTATCATAATTAAACTTAAAACAATAATGTGAGAATCTCGAAAAGCTGGCTACAATATAACAAGGGAGAATGATCTGTAAGGGAACTTGTAAAAAAGATCTCTGCAAAATCGGAATGTCACTGATGAAAACAAAATGTACACTTTCGCAAAAACAATTAATTTCACATAAATTTTACAAAAAAATTTAATATTAAAAAAAAACAATTTTGCTTGAAAGTAAAAACTCTTATTGGAAAAATCATGAATGTATATAATTAAAAATTCGCTAAAAAACCATAGTTTCGAATTAACATTAGTGCTTTTATTAAAATTGTACAGTGAAGCTAAAAATTCTACAAGTGAAAGCGAGCAACTCACGTATTCATATGTACATAATATAATATTTTCCGTTCAAATTTTTTCCAAAATTCATTTCTAACCTCATAAATTATATATGAAGTGGATCCTTATCAATCTAGCGCTGCTTAACATATTTTTACTAATTATTTTTTTAATTCATACTGATAAAAACAAAAAAGTTTGTTTTAGTTTATTATTGTTATTAACAAAACTGTTCTAGTCAGCTCTCTCTGCCACCGGTATAACAGAACTAAGCCCGCCTTTAAAAACAAAATGGTTGGTAGCAGTGCCAAGAAACTAAATATCTGGCTAATATTTAAATGCTAAGCTTAGGTTTATGTCATTCTACGCAAATATTCACTCACAACAGTCATTAAAAGATGCTGCTAAAGAAACATTTATAAAAACATTTCAAGGCTATTATCGAGATAACTTGGGGACGATCACTCTCAGGAATTTTCGTGATATAATTATAACTTTTTGTAGGCGAATTCTAAAAATATGAAAGATTTGTAGGGAGGCACTTTATAAATTGATTAAAATATTGCAGGGATATATAAAAATTAAGAACCCAAATGATATGGGTTGTTTATCTAAAATAAGCTTCCAGAAAAACACATCTGAAATCGTGACAGAACTCAGCATCTAGGTAGAAATCTTAATAGACCTATATATCTGTCGATTAGTTACATATAACTGTTGTATAGCCGATAAATATGATACTCTGTACGACGCTACGTTGATGGAAATTTTGTCGCAACGTAGTGTGACATGCCATCCATTTATATTCCAACTTTTAAGAAAACAGAAACAAACAACGATCAGAAGTAAAGGAATGGGAAAGTTAGAAGATGAAAGTAGAATTAGAAGCACAGCTGCAAGGACGTTTTCTTAGTTTAGGAACCAACTACGGCTGTTTTAAAATTGACCTGATTTTATTAAAAAAAAGCAATGATTGGGTTAGCTACGTTACAACTGATCATAAAATGCATTGCTGACGCATTATTTAAAGGTAAAAAGGGAAATGTCGCACAAGTTTATTTATCTTATATCTGCCATTCTAATGCTCCAACACCCTAGGTGTAGTTATAGATTTTGCCGGCATTGCATTAAAGAATGCTCGGAATTCTGGGACTACAGATATTTTAGCCATTTGCCAATCTAAAATCAAAAACTTACGCAGTATTTGCTGAAGTTCCCTTCTTTTACGTACCCCATACCGTGTGTTTTAACATCCGAGGATTGACATTTTAAATAAATTCAATAATAATTATTAATTTTGGACGTTTAATGTAGGCAAGTGGTTTAAAATTTTCCGTATTTTTTAGGTCTTCAAAATTTTCTAAACTGTACTTTGACGCTTTTCATTTTAAGGTTAATTATATTTCAAGTCCATCAGAAAAGTAAGCATTCCGTATTATCTGAAGTTAAATCATTGCAATAAACCGAGGATTTTATTACAATAAAAGTGTTATAGATATAAATTAAATATAAAGTATGTGTTTTGCTTAGAAAATGCATGATAAAGAATAACAAATAAGTACTATTTAAGCAAAAATAAGTGCATATGCATACATCAGCACGATAGTTCAAGAAGGGTAAATATTTTCATTTGATATACAAACATACATGTATTTCTTTTTAATGTTGAAGAGTAAAATGTAGTGTATCTAAATGTGTGTGTGTGTGGAAATAAAAGCACGTATATACTGTATACAGCAAATTAACAATAGCAGTTAATTCGACTAATAACAAAGCCAAATGTGATGATACTTGGTTCTCATAAGAGCCCTTATTATGTTCATTGGGGTATAAGATTATATGTTTCTAATCTTTTTGTTATTATATATCTTACGAGTATCTATAATCACTGCTGTATGTATAATAAGAGCTTTTTTGATGCATGATATGATAAAAAATTAAGTAAGGGCCTCTGTACTTAAGACTAGCGATATTACATATGTAAAATTGCAAGTATTGTGCTAAGCAGACCTGGGGGGATTCAATTACATTTCAATTACAATTACACATAAAGTGTAATTGGATATTTCCATTTACAAAGTACAAGTAATTGTAATTGAAATCAGGGACAAAAAAACAAAAAAAAATCAACTGCAATTACTTGTAATTTTAATTGTAGTTAGGCAATAATCATTACTTGTAATTAAACAAAATTCAATTATATTCCTAAATATATTAAATGTAACATAAATTCTACAAATGAACTTCTAAACGATTCTGATAATTTCAGCAAGTTTATTAAAATTTGTATTGAAGCTCAGAAGAATATTAAACGTCCTCGTTAAGGTGTAATTTCTGAAAGATTACATTTCAGAACTATTTCTTTTATATCATACAATGTACCTACACAAAATATATATTGTACATTTTATGTACATAGATACAAATGTGTTCGTAAAATCAAGCGTGCTTTGAAATTTCAGTTATTTAATGAAGTAATATTTTCCCAAATCCATTTTTGACGTTCTAAACGTTGTAGAAGCTAATAAAGGCATAATAGTTTACCTGCTTGGAATATTGAAAGTTATACCGGTTAAATGTCTTACAGATTAAGGAAATTTTGTTCAATTAATTCAAATAAATTTTAAGAAAAACCGTTTTATTTACTTTAATATGGATTTACTCTCGCAAACAACCACCTCAATAAGTTCGTCATGTAAAAGTGAAAAAAGTCAAATTTATTTTATAAGAAGAGATTATTTTCATTAATAACACATGGAAGTGCATATTTGCATTCACGATAAACTTTGTTTAGAATTCCGAATATAACTCACCATCGTCTAATTCAAATATTAAACAAATGTATGCAGTTTTCATTAAGTGTAAACAAGACAACTATTATAAAAGGGTCAAGAGGAGTGACTTCAAATTTATAAGTCATCTTAAAAGAAAACATCCTTCAGACTATGAAAATAACAAAAAAAAAAAAAAAAAAAAAAAAAAAAAAAATTAGTTCAACCGAGAAGAGGGCCGAAAATAAAAAAGAATTATTTAACATAGATATTCCTAATTTTATAGTCCAAACGGCAACACCACTTTCAATAGTAGACAATTTTTATTTTCGACGGCTTTTTGAACAGCGCGTATGTCTTAACATCCCAAACCGCAGAATTATTTTCAGTGATTTAAAGCAACGTTTTTATACTTTTAAATTCCAAATAAAAAAAGTATGAAGGAAACTAAATATTTTTGCACGACAGCGGATATCTGGGAAAATAAACGTAGGAGCTTTTTTGGATATACATGTCACTTTTTAGATAAATATTTTAAAAGAAGATTTGCAGCCTTAGAGTGTCAGAGATTTAAAGGAACCCACACCTTTGATCGAATTGCAGATTTAATTTAAGAAATAAAGAACGATTTTGTATTAAATTAATTTATAACACTTGCAACAATAACTGACAATAGGGCAAATTTTGTCGAAGCTTTTAAAGAGTACGGAGTAAGAACTTATGCATTAAGTGAAACATGCGTATCAACAGAATCGGACAATGATATATTAGAGAGAAATGATTATGAAAAAAAGAATATGCTGATTTTAACACTAGCTGAAGAAACTTTTTTACTGAAACATTATAGCTGTGGTAGTCACACTATGAACTTAATTGCAAGTACTGATTTCAGCGCTGCTATTAAAACGGATGAAAATTCCCTCACCGCACACTTACAGGTACATACACAACCCAAAAGTAATTCCCTATAAATGTTAATTTTTATTTAAATATACATTTTATTATTACAACCTCAAATTTATCTGTCTAAACTTATGCAGAAGAAAAGATAGTTTACTTAATATTCTCAAAATAGAAAACAAATTAAAAACCAATAGAAAAATAATCAATTTCAATTACCTTAATTAAAAATAAAACAAAATAAATGCATCTACTTCTTAGGTTTTCTCAAAATGTGATGCTCTTTGGAAAAAGATAAACAGGCCAAAATCATCGGAGATAATGTACAATATTCTGGAATTTTGTTTAAAAACCCCATGCGTTGCACGGTAAAATTCTTTGTACGATTCCATCCAACATATTTAACTTAAAAAATTTCTTTTAAACGACCTCTGCATGGAATTGCAAATAAAGAAATTTACGGTAGCGGACTTGATTTATTTAGAGGAATATTTTAAAGTTATGAAGCCTTTTGCGGAAATTTAAGATTTTTTGCAAGGTGAAAAAGACGTATTTTATGGAATGTTAATACCTTCATTGGTTACTCTTAAAGTCAGAACCGATAAATTAGTAAACGGACACCTAATATTTTTACAACAAGCTTCAAAATTGCTTTAAGAAAGTCTTTTTTAGCGATGCAATTGTTGCTTCAATGTCTCACCGAAATGTGAAATTGAAGTAGTTTCAAGCGATTAGTTTTATATCCAATAGGACTAAAAAAGATATGGAAAGCATTTTTATTGAGTACTGCAAAAAGTTTAAATTAGTTGCACCTAACAGCATTGTTCTAACAAGCAATTCAAACACTGCTTCCATTTTCGATTACGGAGAGGACGTTAATACACCCGATTGTGAAGAAGAAAGAAGTTTAAAATTTGAACTTAACCTTAACTTGCCTGATCTGTATTTATCTCTTAAGGGTCTCCAGAATTATCCTACAATACTTAAGGCTCTTCTACGATCAAATACTCCCTTAACATCTCCAGTTAAAGGTTTGTTTTTATTTGCTAGTAATTACACTAGCAAATAAAAACTTATGCGACAAGGGTTAACAGATCAAAATTTTGAAAAAATGGTTTTATTTAAAGCAAATAAAAATTTTGTTTAAATTTGCACTTTTTTATTATGTTATGTATATTAGTATGTATGTCTTAAATCTTCCTTTGTATCATTTGTTTCACTATGTTTTTTTAAATATAACGCCAATTTTTTTTAAATAAGGTTGTTATTATTTTTTGCATGTTTGTATTATGCGTATGTAATCGAAAATTCTTAACTATAAATAATTTTGACTATAAATAATTAAAAAAAATTCATTACATAATTTGGTATCAATTATGAAATTATGTAATTGGATTTTTTCAATCAAAAATTACAAGTAATTTGTATTTAAAAAAAATCGATTTCAATTACAAATATTAAATGTAATTGTAATTGAAAAATAAAATTACAATTACATGAAATTTGTAATTGTATGTATAATTAATTACAAAATGTAATTGACTTCCCCGGGTCTGGTGCTAAGTAGTATATTTCATCAGTAGTGTAGATATAATTTGTTGCTTATTTTTATGATAACATTTGCTGCAACATGTACTACATATTGGCATTTGTTTATTCAATGCAGCAAGAAGGAAAAGTTAAAATTTGAGTGTAAACATTCATATATTTTAATATCTTTTGAATTTAATATTTATAGGAAGTTTTAAGGATTAAAAGAAAAAACAAACCAGTTTGTCTTAAATGTAACCTACAATAAAAAAAATTATGGCTTAAATATGAAGCAATTTCACTTACAAAAACACAAAAACACTTTAATAGCCAAGAATGCAACGTTTTAATAATAATGAACATCTGTTGGTTTGGTTTGTTATAGTTAATCAGACTAATCTGATTAACTAACCCGTGCAATACTGTTTTCTTTTTCCTTTTCTTCTATTATAAAGTTTTTACCTGTTTTATTGACTGCGGAAAGAAAAAAAGTACGAGGGGAAAAATTAAGTGAAATAAACTGACGGCTTGATTGAAACATGAATATCTCTTCAGATATTTACAAATTAGAGATAATAATCCCAATTATTCTCGTTAGTGCGATAGTGGTTTCGGAAGAAAGAATTATAAGAGTAATTAAATAGTTTTTCATTCTTTTAGAGATCGAGGTATATATGTTATGCTCAAATTTTGTCCTTAGGCTTATTAGAGATAAGGTGTTAATTCACAATTACATTAATGTGTAATTGGATATTTTCAATTACAAATTACAAGGAATTGTAATTGGAATTTTTTAATTATAAATTACATGTAATGTGTAACTGAAAACTTAAATAACACCAAAGCAAAAATTAATTTGTTAATTTTGGATCAACATTCCTTTACAAGAAATCTTTAAGATGAGTACGTATTTAGACATGTATGTATGCATAAAATACTTGAAAACAGATATGTAGATGTGTGCTACACGGTATTTGGTAACTCAGCCAATATTTATTATAAATACTACAGCAGGAAATAAAACTTGAATGTATGAACATAAGTGTGGTAAACTTCTTAAGCAGATTAAGATTGTATATATTTTATATATATATAGGTAAGCACATAGGTACATATTTACGTAAGAAAACATGAATTTACAAATGTTTAAAAATCTATATATATATATATATATATATATATATATATATATATATATATATATATATATATATATTACAGTATATTATATATTACAGAATTTTTTTATATTCGTCTAAAAAATCTTGAAGAAAGTTATCAACATTAAAAGGCTTTTGTGATTCAATATAGGTACCAACTAAAAAAACTTCAATATTATAAATAATATTAATAATAAAGGGAATTCATAGATTCTAATGTCAATATAAATTTTGGTAAGATTAACGAAACAATTTTTTAGTTTTTTAGTTGAACCTCAAGTCCTATGTGAACATACTGATCGGGTCAAATAAAAACACTAACATGAATATACTATTTTGTGGCTAAAGAAAGAACAATGTCTTTTTAAAGGGTTAGTTTTACAAAAAGAAAGCAGAGAAGCAAAACAATGAAATCTCATTTCACCATTTAAAAGCAGAGTAAGCTATTGGCAATGAAATCAAAATTTGATTGCTTTAAAAAGGTTATTTTAAGCCAAGGTAAAATATTATACAAAAATAGAAAAGGCTCTTCCAAAACAAGCTTTGATCTTGACAATAGTAGACCTTAATTTTGGTTACGAGCTTTATTGAGCCATGAGAAAGTCTCGGTGGTTGGTGTTTCATCGCGTAAATTTAACTAGATGAGCAATTAAGAATTGCTGAGGTAGCTTAAGTCTGCAGGACGCATGCAGCATGTTCAATTGTAGGCTTTCAAACCTATTGTGATACGCCAAAGTTCTTATGCTCCAGTTGCTTATAGCAAGTGGATCATCTCGCAAAACCTTTCAGTGCAGTCCAAGTTCCTTTTATCGTAACTGAAAGATTACAGAGAGAGTAATAAATTGAATGCTTCTTCTTATCCAGGCAAAACTCTTTACGAGTGTTTCACATACTTTTCAATATGCGACCAGCCGTCCTAAGCTCCATCATGATATTCACTAAAATGGATTTTGAATTCCTTTAGAGGAATACAATTGTACCGTCATTTTTTTTCTTATCCACTGAGGACCAAGAGATTTTAGATCATTTGCAAGGATAAGCGTAGACCAACTCAAAATCCTTTTATTTAGATAGACGCAAGACTTCCCAGCCTTACGTAATTTGAATCAAAATCACTAATGGCGGCTAAATCGTCACACTTTTTAGAAGTTTCCTTATTTTCTTGCAGCTTTAAATACAGATAAGTGCAGGTGTCGAGCAACCTGACTAAAACCACTCGATTATCACAACAAAAAAGGATTCTAAATCCAGTCCCTAAGTTTGTCTTCGAGCCACAAGTAAAAATCGATAATGCCCTGTCCCGGATTCGAGATAATTTGAAACTCTATAGACCTTCAGCAAGCCGTATTTTCTAGTGTTAGTTTCCCTTATGAGTTCGGCCATTTGGCCAGGGGATTATTAATGACCTTAAGTGCTCTTATAACCTGTAGTACCAAAGCGTTCCTCGTACAAAAATGGCCATGTCATTCCAACGAATGCCCTCATGTCCCAGACTCAACTGATACTCGCCAGTATATATCTTTACCACTTTTAGATTAAGCGCCTGACTGTAGTAAAGTGCTTACATTCAAAGCTATATTTAAATTTTTCTCCCTTAAGATCTGAAACAATCTATAACTCTTATTACAGTGGCTTAAATTATTGAACTCATAACTTTAGATTTTATTTTATGTTTTTTGAATTTGATTTTTTATCTGGCTCGCTGTTGTTACACACTTCGTTTTTGTCATTTTCGATTGCTTCATTTTTTGTTCTTTCAATTTCTTTAGTTTTTCTTCTTTAATTTTTTTTATAAAATTGTGACTTATTTGCCACACTTGCACAATTATATTATTAAATTTATTACATTATTTAAGAACACGCACGATAAAATAGTTCATATGATTTTTTATAATAAAACGCACGTTTTGATGTCGAAATTGTGATTAAATTTTATTATTTTTTCATTTTTCATACGAAATGAAATTTATATTACTTAGTTAAAAATAAAAATAAATAACACAAATTTTACAATGCAGACCATAACAAAACACTACATATAACAATATTAATAAAAAAATAAAAAAAACATTTAAATGAATAGAACAATAATAATAACAATAATTTATATTAGTATGTTGTTGGGTGTTAACTTATTACATCACTTTTTATTAAAATAAACCAAAACTTTATATTTGACAGTATTTTCGTCCATTCACCATTTAAATTTGATCTTTTCTTTAAATTACCATTTTGATTTTGCACTTTTTTTATTATAAAATAAAATTTGATAGAAAACACATTTTGGGTGTCAATTGAAATATTTTTACAGGTTCAAATATTTGCAGGTTTTTTTAAACTGACTCTTTAGTTTTTTGGTCGAATGTAAGGTAGGTACTTAAATAAAAATAGGGATGTTGCAACACGGTTTCGTTTTTAATTTAATTTATTATTTACTTGCTTATTTTAATTTGCCATCAAGCTTCTGAAAAGAAAGTGAGTTTGTGTGCAAACAATAAAATTTTTTTGGTTTTTAAGTGTTTCTTATTTTTTTTGAGCAATAAAGTAATATTTTTTAGTAAACGAATTAACAGATTTCCTTTACATTTTAGTAAAGACAGAGTAAAGTGGAAAAACTCTAATGAATAAAGCTATGAGTAAAATAAATATTTCATGAAAATATGTACTACTTATATTTGAAGAAATCAAGCACAATTAACGTAGATTAACATTTTTGTGAAAACTGTAAATTTCTATAGTCTTATCTAAATGATAGTTCGATTTTGTTGTTATGCAATGTCTTTTAAACCTTCTTCAATACGAAGGAAACGCCTAGTCTCCTGCGATTTCTATATTCTACTGCATTTACTTATCAGAAGTTATTTTGTTTCTTGTTTTTTTTTTTTCTTCAAATTTGACATATTTATCTTATGTGTAACAATATAGAATATAAAAGAAATTCTTTCTTAATGTCCTGACGAATTAATAAACAAAAACAATTACATTATAAAAAGTTAAAATAAGTTGAGGTCTGTGTGACATCAGTAAAATTTTAAACATTTTTAGAATAATCTGCTATTTTTGAGTTCTATAGAACTATATCGTTTTTTTTAATACAAAAGGCTGTAAAACAGTTTAATTTTTTTAAAATTGCTTAATTTCCGTAATACCAAATGTTATTATTTGATAATAACATTTCGATACCAAAACCAGTGATTATTCGCCATATTTTTTCTAAAGTTAAATAAAAGCTTAAACGTACGATTTGTTATGTTCCCTACAAGATACTTGTTTTTGCCAAGTTTAATTTGGCCTACATAAAGAAGAGTTAATTATTTATTATATTATGCTTTTATCCCATAATATTTTTAAGTAAAAATTCAGTATATTTGTTGATTGAAAAGCTTATTTCGCCGGTTGCTTAAGCCAGTTCATGAGGTAAAAATGTTAAAGTTTAAACAAAAATTATGAAAAAAAAACTTTTTTTACATTAAATATTATATATATATATTATGTAGGATTATGAGCCATAAAGCAACCACATATTGTTAAGTTTTATGAAGTTTGTATAAATAAACGAAGGCATATGTATGTGTTGTGGTTACTTCATAAATTTCAACAACGTGTGACTTAAGCCACTTTGATGAGATTTTACGTGATGACTTTGATGTTGTTATGGTTATGGATGTCATGTGGGGAATCAGTGAGTTGAAGAGAAAATTTAATAAGCAATGTTTTATTTTTGACAATATTTAATTTTTAAAACTTTTAAAATATGTTGTCTAAAGAAATATTGGAATTACCGATGGTACTAAATGATATTGTTACAAGCAACAAGTAAAAAATAATAATTATTTTTTTAATTCAAACTTAAATAATCAACACAAGATAAAAAATAGACAAAAATGGGAAAGATAACAAAGAAAAATTTAAAATTATCTGGATGTATTCACAATTAAAGGAACCCCTGCATTTACAGCGAAAAATATATAATATATTTTTTAGAATCTTCTATTGCATATTACAATTTTCATAATAAGGAATTTCTTTTTACTAAAAAAAAAAAAAAACACAAGCAGGTTTCTGGTTCCTTTTTAATATTTAATATAACATTTGCACTATTTTGGTTGTTCCTAACGTTTCTTTTCCAATTGATTTTTGATATGTTTCTTTTTTTTAAGTCTGTCAATCGTGTAAAAATTCTATTAAATAAAAAAACTAAACATTATTTTTATTAGATATTTATTTATTTAGAAATTTTAACAAACAAAAAAGAAAAGGAATATTTATTTTTTAATTACTGAACTCTGAAAAGATTGATTCTCAACTTTATGCTTTCAAACTTTCAGCTGAAATTCTAATTAAAAAAAGCTTTTAAAACTATTTTATTACAATAAAGAATTTCCAACCATGATATATTTTAAATAAACTTCTTATGTTTGATTGTTAATAAGAATGAAGAAATAATTTTTGGATTTAAACGTTTTTATTTTGCAAGTAACTCCTACTTGCCGGAAAGCAATCAACGACTGCCCATATCCAGTATCAGTAACTATGCCAGATAAATTCTTTCGATCACGTGCAGTTAAAAATGGTTTTAGCGGATGTCAACATATACAATTCACCTGATCCGGATGGAATTCTAGCAGTGGTCTTGAAGCTCTTCGACGTTAGCGCGTCCATTAGCAAAACTTCCCAACACTTTGTACCACGTTGGTGAGTTCCCATCATGGAAGTTTGCTTATGTAACACCAATCCCCAAAAAGGGAGGGCCTAGCAACCTTGAAAATTACCGCCCAGTCGCAATTTGCTCTGCACTTTCCAAAGTAATGAAAAGTATGCTTAATTTTCATCTTCTGAAATATCTGGAGTCCAACAGCTTAGTTAGTGAACGCAGTAAGGTTTCAGTAGGGGACGCTCTACGGGTGACTTATTGGCCTTCCTTTCGGAAAAATGGTGTCAATCCATTCATCATTTCGGCGAAAGTAAGGTGGTGGCTTTAGATATTTCCAAGGCGTTTGATAGAGTGTGGCATGGTGCACTCATATCGAAACTTATTGCTTTTGACGCCGTTAATAGCAAATGACAGTAGCGTGTGCCATACATTTTCGTGTTGCAATAGACCAAGCCCACGGGAAATTGGAGCTATGAAAAAGCACATGGACGACACCCTTAATCTCGACCTTTTTGGTAATTTCCGAATGGGGCCTGGCGAACAGAGTTCAGTTTAACGCTCATAAAACCCAGTTCTGTGTGCTTTCGCACAGGCCTACTGCTGAACATGCTACCTCATCTGTAATTGTTGGTGATATATATATTAAGGAATTAGAAGCTCTCGACGTTCTTAGCTTGAAAATTCAATGCGTTGTTCATTGGAACAATCATATTTTTTATGTCGCAAAAGAAGCATTCAAGTGGATAGGTTTTCTGAAACGATCTCCTGATCTTCTTACTATCTATATCACCTTTATCAGACCAAAAATGGAATAAAACTTTAACGGGCCGGTGCTTCAAAGTCTATTTTGGAGTTACTCTACCGCGTATAGGAGAGAGCGAAGAAGCTCATCGGTGACAGTAGGGTATCCAGCTCTATTGACTTACTGGAGCATCGACGCAATGTGGGGTGTGTTTCACTGTTTTTTCGTTACAATAACGGAATTTGCTCTTATGAAATCAGGGAACATGTTCCTGAAAACCGAAATTTCTTACGCGCAACGCTCTCTACATCAAGAGCCCATTCGTTTGTTGTCGATTGGTCAGTAAATTGCACTACGCATTACAGAGAAAATACGTTTTTTAGCCGGACAGTACGTATGTGGAATAAACTCCCTCCAGAAGTCTTTCCTCCCCCTTTAATGTGCAAAGATTCAAATCAATGGCCAAAAGCACTAATCCCTCTATCCCCCTTCCCACAACCTAATTTTCTAGTTATGGCACAATGCATTGCATAAGTAGGGGGGGATGACTGATGATGAGTGCTGGTCCTAATTAAAAAAAAGTGTTTCAGAAATAACTACATTTGCAAAAAAAAAACTACCAAAAATTTAAAATAGATTTAAATGTTATGTTATTATTTACTTTTGCTTTCTTGTCTTCAGAACAGAGTAATCTTTATATATAAATTAAAACGGTATCGGGGTCATTTCTGTACTAATATATATTTTGAAAATTTTTATGTTGGTGTAGAAAGTAATCGATATGGAATACAAAACAGCTTCTTTGGAATTTATATCTGTCTGTCTTTCTGTGTTCGCATCACGAAAAAACTAATGATTTTGAACAAAATTTTGTGAGGAAGTCCCTCATAACCTTCGTTCTTTTTTTTCATAAAAATATGTAATTTCGTACAAAAACTAGGGATACAATATGAAAGCATCCAATTTTACCAGTGTGATGGTACAAAATTATTTTATTTTATGGAAAAGTTTTCACACTATTTGCAGAAGTCTACAACAAATGTTTAAAAGTCGTAGGCACTGCTAGTAAAAATAAATTAATGAAAACAAAAAAAATTGGAATTTTACTTAACAATCGTAAATGTATGGATACAACACATTTTATACAAAATTAATTTATTTGGTATTCAAACTCTTTCTCGTGCCATAAAAATATTCTAGTAATAATTAAAATTTATTTTTGGCACAAGTTAATTTTTTTTTAATTTCTAAAAACTTTTTTTTAAATAATCACTAAAATATAAGGTACAAATCATTAAAAACATCAAAGGTTATCAAAAATTCATTGATTTTAACCACACACAATTTTCTCCACAGGTTCGATTCAACTCAACATTTTAAAGAGGAAATAATTAACTGTCTGGAGGATTACAATATCGACAGAAAGCAAATTTATTCTAACATTACCGACAATAGTGCCAACGTAGTCAAAGTTTCGAAACTACTACAAGCATTGCAGGATGATAATTTATCGACGGAAGAAGAAACTCAATAATAATATTGTTAAAAAAACATGTGACACAATTGAAACCCAATTGTCCTTAGTGTTTTCAGTGGTTCATTGTGCAGCGCATACGACATAACTAGTGCTATATGATGTCATTTGAACTTCGGAAATGGAAATCAAAAATGTGCGCGATATTGCAAAAAAGATTCTTCAAAACGAGAAAAAAGGATTTCAGCCTGCCGTGTCTAGATAATAAAACTAGATGAAATTCTATATGCGACATGATTATTTCCATATTAGTTTTCAACGAGAATAATTATGAGCTCCGTAAATTGGATATTTGTGGAACATTTTGCTACAGATTCAAACCATTGTCGAATAAACAGTACATATTCAAAAAGGGCAATACGAAAGGGCGAAATGGCCATCGAAACGTGCTTTCACCTTCAATAGTCAATATCGGTGATTAAATTAATACGGTCTGGATAATTAGTACGAATTTTTAAAGTTAAAAATTAAATTAATAATATTCCCGTGTTTTAAAATTTAATTATTAAATTGCAAGTGCCCGTGCAAAAAACAAAAATAAATCATCATAGTGTTTTGTGATATTTTATTATTGTTTTTATTTTATTTTTCAACATCTTTTAACTGTATAAAACAGCCGAAAAAAGTCAGCCGTATACAGTTTATAAAGAAAAATAAAATCAATGTTGATTATTGTTGTTTTTGCTTAAACTTTGAGTTTTGTCTTTACTTTATTGTTTGGACAAAAGTCTTTAGTTTATTTAAAATGTAAGTGAGAAGTTTCCTGAAGAGCTAAGTAAGCGGTAGCGAAATGGCCATCGAATCGTAATCAATAGTCAATATCGGTGATTAAATTAATACGGTCGGAATAATTAGTACGAATTTTTAAAGTTTAAAAGGCAATACATTATTGAAGATTTATATTGTGACTGGTTAGAATGTGAGTTAGATTGACAAGACAACTTATATGCGGAGACTTTAATAAGTCAATACGAAAACGTACACTTCTTAAGCACGACGCTTTTTTCGCCCCGCTGTATTGCTTTAATATTGAAGGAACTTCACTACTTACCAACAACCAAAAACAAACTCCAATGGTATGTTCAAATATAATTTTTAAGTTCCAAATAAATTGTAACTATAACTTTTTTTCAGGATCACTTACTAAAGACACACGAAATTATAAATCACGTATCGCATTTAACATCTTCGCAAGACGAATTTTGTTTTCCAAGTCTTCAACTTCTTTAGACATAACTCCAAGTACGTCGAATGCCGCACGCTCTAAACATATCAACCTACTCCTAAATACATCCCGTTTAACATCAAAAAACCAAAATTATTACATAAAAACAAAACTTCTTGCAACATGAGAAAAGCAAATGGAACCATTAGAAGTTAACGTATTGAGTGTTGAAAAAGAATTTCTCCACACAATTTTAAGTTGAGTCAGCTTGCCGAAGTAGTGCTTGCTGTACATGCAACACAATTGCCATAGAACGTGCATTTAGTGCACATGCTACAGCCTTGATCAAATTAAGATCTATGCTTTCGAAGAAGTATTTTTCTAATATGTTAATTACTTTGACTTGCTGAACTACTTAGCCCTTAAAATAGAAAACCGTGAATAACAACATTTTAATTTTAGCCACACAAATAAATTTATTGAACTATTGTATTCTTATTTAAATTCTTTATTCAGTTCTAAATGCTAGTGAACTATTGTGATTTTTTTAAACAAAATTAGTTAACACAATTGTTGTTTTTTTAATTGCAACAGTTTATTGAATTACAAAAATTTTTTTTGCCATTAGAAAGGTATTTTACACCATTTTAAGCTGAGAGCTATGTATTGTATATCTGCACTTAAATCTAAGTGATAAATCCAATTAAAAAATTAAGTTTGAAACCCCGTAATTTCAAGAGATTTTCACTTACGGTTTCCAAGATACACCTAATTTTTAATATTTTATTATTAAAACTACGTTCACATAATAAAATACTCTTTAATTTTTATTTTGTATAAATTAAAGTGTCATTTGGTATAGTCTGTATAATAATACTGTCATGTTCTTGTAGCGCCATAAGTTTTAATTTTATTGAAAATCAATCGTGTGTACCATACACCAATCGTGGTGTTTGATACACCAACAAGAACTTCAAAAATATATGTATGTATGTTTAATCTTTTATATTTCCATACACGACTCATGTTCTTTTCTGCTGAACACGTGTTCGTATAACAACAAAATATAAAAAAAAACAACACAAACATACATGAGTATACAAGATTAATAAACAATTAATTTGGTATGTTTAAAATAAATGTGTGTGTTGCTTTTGGACAATATATAAGTATTGTGTATGATGTGTGTATTTTCTGAACTCTGGTTTATTAAAGCGACCTATTTAGACGGTATATTAAACATATAGACAAAGAAGTTTTAAAAATAAGATAATTTAGTAAGTGGCACTCTGATATACAATTTATCATTAGAATTTAGGAGTCGCGCTTTGAATGTCAACGATTATGTTGAAGTCTCTTTATTTGTATACCTCAATAATGTTTATACTGGGTTGTGCTGTACGAATAGATTCATACAAATGAGATATTAAATAAAAACTAAGATTATAATTTGTCTTACAAGCAAATAAGAAGCATGAAACATGCTTCAGCTGACAGTTTGTGGTGCAAAATTATTTGAACAAGTTGCAATTTAAAGTTTTTTTTTGAATTCAGAAATTAAATCTTATCATTAGAATCTAAAATACGTGCAAGGGAATGAAGAAAAACATTTTTAAAACACATGTGGTTTATTAAATATTATGCTTGAAATTTTATATACTTAAATGATTGGTATGTTTCCACTATTATAATCTTACAATAAAATTTCAAAAGAAAGGCGTTACCTTTCAGCTTAATTACATTTACCAAAACTCCAATTTTTCATTAGTACAACAACCAAAAACTTCTTAAGTACTTATGGCAAAATTAAAGAAGAAATATTCAAAACAAAACATAAAACAATTTAAGCAGCTTTTAGACATTTTTACTCTGACTTGATGGGGCTTCGTGACTATAGTGTAAGGCCAAACTCTTGGTAGGACTTGCTCTCTACAGGTTAAAACACTGTAAGCAGTTACAGTTACACATGATACTCGTGTTTTACTAAATGAAATAGTAAAAATATTTTGTCAAAAAATAAAAACTATTCAAATTATATAACAAAATTTTGACAGAAAATATGCATTTTGTTAAGAAAAGAACAAAGCTTTTTTAAAAAATATTTTTAAGAAATTAAAGCACAAAGTAATATGTTTTTCACTTAGGATCTTATTCAAAACAATCCTTATAATTTGTTACTGCAAGGAACATTGTACGGAATTAAAACAATGAGAACCTTTAAGAAAAGCCGCAGATAAAAACTCTTATTATGCGGCATCATGTCGAAGGCGTCCCTAATAAGACAGCTTCGGTTAGCCGAATATCTGAAATAGATTAAGGATTTGGTGAAAAAAGTCGTTTAAAAAATTTGCTCACAAAAAGGTTTTTTTTTTTTTTTTGAATATTAAGTAATAGACAAATCACACCATTTTACACTATACCCGCAGGAGCTCATAATAAGGCTCCAGAATCAACTTTAAGATATGGTTGAGCGGAATTTTTTAAGAAGATAAGTTTTTTTTTAAAAATTAGAATATCATTTGTTGCGCACTCTAAACGTATGTCAGTTGAGAAGTTCTTCTCTATGTAAAGAAATAAAAAACTCCGGCCATTTTTGATACACTTTTGAGCATGGCGGCAATTGGCCTTTAGAAAATGTGCTGTAAACTTTAACTCATATGGCCAGAACTTTTTTAAGATTTCGATTTCTCTCCAAATTATAGAGACAATTTTGTTCTGTCTAATTGGACGCACATCTTACTCTTACTTTTGCAAAGCAGAAAAACTGAAAGTTAAGACAGCCAAAAGAAATTTTTTTTGTTTTATCTCTATCTCGTTATAAACATAGTTTACCAGCAACAATCTTAATTTTGTTGATCTGTTTTAAAGTCTTGTTTATTTAAGTATTGGGTTAAAGCTGAAGCAATGAGTATGTGTGTATGTATGTAGGTATCTAAAAATCCTTTAGAAAGGTCGTAGATCAAATCAAAATCTCTAATTATGCAGTATTTTGTCGAATGGCTCCTTAATAAGGCAGTTCCCATTAGCAAAATATCTGAAATAGTTTAAGAATTAGGAAAAACGTAGAAATTTGGATAAAGGTTTCCTGATGAGCTGGCCTCAGTAATCGGGGAACTACGTATAAATTTATAAATGCTAGCATTTATTTTAAAATTTTAAAGTTTCTTAGAATAATTAAAAAAAAAAAAAATAAAAAATATATACCGCTATAATCTAAAGCTCATAGGGCTAAAACTTTTTTAAGATTTAGACTTTTCTCAAATTATATACACAGTTTTGTTTTCATTAATTAAAGACAGACCTTACCCTCGCTCTTATCTTATCTGTTTTTAAATTTTCGATTAAAGCTGAAGTAATATATATGTATGTGTGATGAATTTATGTATGTGTGTATGCATGGATTATAGCTTGTTTATTTGTAAGTACGTCTGTATACAAGCATAAAAGGAAACAAAAATCTTTGCCAAAGAATGCTATTTTGCAAAGAGATAAGATGAACTTTCGAAAAGGATACAAAATAAAAAGAGCAGTAATAGAAATGAAAGTAATGATTACGATTTTATTGGATTAGCTAAATTACTTTTGCTTTCGACTCCTTATTTTAATGTTTTTGTTGTTGGTCAGTTTTAATCAAATTTTGTGTAGAGAGTAAGCAGCATATTTAATCAAATTTAAGTGGAAATTAAGTTTTTTTCTTTCTCAAAGCAATAAAAAAACCTGTATTTTCCTGCTAAAAATTATTTACTTGAAGCAAAGCAGGAAAAGCTTTGTTCATTAATTAAAAAAGAGATGTATTTTAAATGATAATGGGTTTTGTAGTTCTTTTTATTTTTTTTAAGTTTTAGTTTAGTTTAATAACAATGTCATCATGAACAAGTAAGATTGCTGTACTCGGCTATGCTACATCTTATCTACCCTTCACCATGTATAAAAATATAGCTTAATGAAGTAACTGACCGAGAATTAAAAAAATACATACCTAAAAATGTCATCAGTTCTTAATGTGTTAAGCATTTTTTAAGAATTTTAGTGTTTTCTGAAGGATCTCTTTAAAAGCTTTTAAACGACACAAATATTTATATCCTTAAAAATATAGAAATGTTATAATTCAACTACGGATGTTCATTATACCGGTAAATTAGTTCAAATTTTAAAACATTGTATTTCTGCTTGGATATGATTTTGACAGATTATGTATAGAATAAGTTTTAATAAAATTAAAAAAAATGAATCAAGACATTGTTCTTGATGAGATTTTTATTTTTTTTATTACAAAGAAGAAATGAAAAGAAAACGGAGACTTATTTCAGCCTTAAAGTAATTTATTTTAAAGAAAAGTTGTGATTCTTAAAAGCACAACAAATGCAAAATATTAAATAACTCAAACACATATTAAAATTTTTGTCAAGACAACAATTTATCTCATGACTTTAAGATTCAATTAAAAATTTATAAATTTGAAAGCAAAAGCTAAACATATAACAATATAAAGAGAAAAGTACATCTTAATGAAGATGTTCTTAAATTTTTGCAAGCAATCTAAAGCAAAACACTTAAGAGACTGCTTTCCTAAATATATAGCCGATTCTGTTATACTTAGAATTGTTTAATACGAGCTTTTTATGCAGTCAAATAAAGGTATAGACAAATGACTCAAAAATAAAATAACTATTACCGTGGTATGCAATAATTTATTAGAACTAACAAGTTATTTTTTAAATGGGAGCTACTATGCTAAGGAGTGAGTTCTAAACTAAAAAATTAGATCCTTTTTTGTAGTGCAAGCAAATAAGAGATATAAAACATGTTTTTGCTGTACATGTGGTAAAGTATTCAAAGTAATTGAGGTTCTTGTTTTAACAACAATTTCTTAAGGCAATGAAGAGAAACATTTTTAAAATATAGGAAGGCATAAATGATTTACCAAATATTATGCTTAATATTTAATGTACTTGTGCAAATGATTGGCGCGTTTCAATAGTAAAAGAAACTAAAAAAGATTTTGGTTCACAAACTTTAAAGTTTAAAACTTAAGCACAACAAGCAAAAATTTTTAAAATAAACCATAATTGTAATCAAATAATTTTTAGCAATATATTTTACAAGCTATTCAATACCGAAATATGATGTAACTGTTTTCTGCAAAGCACGTGGAATACAAAAAAATTTTATTAGACAGGCGTTTTCTAGAAATGTATTTGCACTACAAAGATACATCCAGTCACATACTTATACACTAGTAAAACTTAAGGGAATTTCTTTTTCAAGTTTTATAAGAAAGACATACAAATTTTAAACAACTAAAGCAGAAGACATCAAATAAATCAAAAATTGCCTAAAAATATTTAAAGTTTACGGTTAAAACATATCGTCTACTTCGCATAAAAATTTTAAAAACCAGAAAAGATTCTCAAAGCAATTTGCACACTGATATCTAATATTTGCTTATTTTTTCAATATTTTTTCTTTAAAAGGAGTAAACCCCTCTAGAGTATTGTATCTATATTGTTGCCCCTATTATTCTTAGATATTAAAATACTTTTTCTTATCTTTTTGTCATGTTATTTAAGAGACATTTTTAAATGATATATAGATTTAGTTGCTAAATAGAACTTTTCATATATGTATATATTAAAATATAAAAAACAATTGTCCTGAAAAAAACGAAATTAAAAAAAGAACAAACAAAAGAACAGCAACTTCACTTTGTAATGCACTGTCAAATTCGGATTTTCTAATTGCTAATCGTGTAAGCTGCGAAATTATGGTTTGCCTTAAGGCCGGGGCACATAGAATCCGTCATACGTTAAACTTTGACAAATTCAACTGAAGTCAAAGTAACGACGGATGAGGTTGAAACAATGAATACTTTGCTGACGGATGTTAAACCAAAGCTTGATCTCTATTTTTATTCACTCTTATATTTAATTTGTATTTTATTCTCTTTTTAATTTAATTAAATTTGTATTTTATTGTTTGCCACCAAAATTTTTTTAATTTAAATCACAAAACACAATTGAAACACAGCAAGAGTTAAAAGAAAACAGAGAAGAAGAAGCAGTTGATAGTTGTCAAAGTATTCAAAAGTTGAAAGTTGACCAACTTTCGTACTTTGCATTGACGGACACGTATTGATTGTGACAACGCTCATAAGAAATAATGTTCTTTAACTGACTTGTCAGTTGAATTTGTCAAAGTTTAACATTTTTTAATTACAAGATAATGTTTGACAAAGAGATAGGTAATGATCTCAAAAATGAAATTGAATTTATATACTCTTAAAATGAGAAAAAAGAAAATTGTTTTCAATGCACCTCAGCAACCAAAGACATCAATAATTTCAAAAGTGGCATTTAGTTTTTGCGCTTATATATTAATGCTATAATTACAGTTTAAATAATAACAATGTAAAATTTTATTGTAAAAACTGCTGTTTGATACAGAAAAAGCTAAACTTATCATGTAGAAAAAGTAATAGTGTTAGAAGTTCCGAATATAATAACCATGTATGTTTTTATGACGAGGATATGATAAGTTTACATTTACATTGCATTATGTTTACCAGGTACTCGAGCTTGTGTGGAGGATATATTCCCACTAACAAAAAGCTGCCAGTGGAAAAAAGTGCTTAAGAATCAACACGTTAAGTATATTTTTAAGTATTTTTGTTAGGAATTTTTAATTTTTCACAACCTTTAGCGGAGTAAGAAACCTGAAAATATGATTTACATAAATAATAGCACTTAATTGTAAACAAATTATGAAAAAGTACAAATATTCTATCACAAAATGGTAACTAGTTAAAAAAGAAAATTTATAATTTGAAATAAATTTTTTAACAAAGTTTTTACCTTTAATTTATACTTGAAGGATTCAAGCACAGTTAAAGTAAGATAAAAATTAAAAAAAAATTATTAATTTTTATATTGACGACTAAGTCCTATACGAACAATACAACAACGCCGTAATATTTCGGGAACTCAAGTACAAATAGCTTAAGCATTACGAAGAATGAAGGCAGCCTTTTTGCCTTACCTACTTTTTTTTTCTAAAATGACTTTTTATTCGAAGTAATTTTGTAAGACGATCTTTTTAGACACTTTTGAAAAACTCCCATCAGTATCCTGCTTAAGTATTGTTTTTCAACTCAAAAAATTTCCATCAGAAACAGAAGAATATACAATATATAATTAAGCACTATTTTAAGCATATCACGAACATCAACAACTTGTTAAAGAAATTGTCTTATTTAATCTTTTAAATAAAATAAAAGCTCAATAGTTATTACACTGCTGACATCTAAATTTTCTTGATTTCTTTGGAAAACGTGCGCATACATTTGTAAATAATTTTCTTTCTAACTGCTATCCCTAAATTAGCGCGTAAAGCGCATACAAAATGTATGAAGCATTCCTAAATAGCACGGCGTCAAGGCTTAGCAATTGGAAAATCAAATTTTGACAGCGCGAAAGGTAATGGAGTTGCCTGAAAGCTACTGTCGTTTACATATTTTTTGGTAGTATTTAGAAAACGTTATAAAACAGTAATGACATTTTAGCATTTTTCGGGTTTATCTAGCGTTTTTATCAATGTTTTGCATTTCATCTTATAGGGTTTTATTAAAAATGGGAAGTTAACATAACTGTTCATCACAAAACGTTTCGCTTTTATTTAGGTATATCATTTAAGCGTAAAAGCAATGCGTTATTTTGCGTCGCGTCTTACGCGCTAATTTACGTATGGCTGTAACAATTTACAAAAACATTAGGATAAAAATGAACTTAAACCGAAAAAATCAATTTTAATTCATTTCAAAAAAGTAAGAAAAAAATTATTTTAAAGCAAAAATCATTTTTACGCAAAAATCAGAATAAAAGAAAAAACAAAACATCTGTTCCCTATTACTACATTTGAAAACGTAACTTATATAAAAGCTATTAATAGTGCCATTTTCACAAGTAACATCGAGGTTTGTGACATGGCTGTACTTTCACTGGCTAGTAGGTCTTTAAAGTCTTATTAAAATTACAAAAATATGTATTTGGTAATTATCAAAATATGTATTCGGATAGTTAAAAACACAGTCTCATGAAGAAATCTCATCGTAAAAGTTTGATACATGTTGGTCTTCTCAATTATTCGCTTCGGTGTTGTGCAAGATCTTTAAAGCCTATATTATAAACTTAATAGATGAATTTTTTTTCATAATTTCATGATTAAATTAAGGTATTTAAAAGATACTTTTTTCACATTATCACTAAAAAAAAAATTTATTTTAAATGTATTTACAAAAAAAAAATGTAAATAAGAAAAAGTAAACCATCTAAAAATATATACGTAAGCAAAAATAATCAAAGCAAATGTCTTTAAGTTTAATGTAATAAAACATTAAAAATAAAAAATTATGAAGATGCAAAGTTTTAGTTGCCTCAACTTTAACTATAATTTAATAATACAGAATATTTATTGTATTTAGTGCTGCCCACAATTTATAGCAAAGCAAAAATTACGACATGAAAACAACCATTAATTTGAAAATGTTTTAAATAATTAAATTACTAGATACACAACTTCACAATGATAGTGCTACAGACGAAAGTTCGAGGTTATTAAATATCATAGTAACAAAAAATTTCAATCAAGCGGGAAAATTTCATTTGAATGATGAGCACGTCATATCACATAATATAATTTTAAAAGGAGTTATGAATTTATAAAATTTGGGAATACCTGAAAATTTTAAGACAGTATTATACTTCTAGGCCAATTAAAGGCAAATTACACTTACAGGAGCCATACCTGGAGCTGGAGAAATGTCACAAATGAAAATGCTCAAGTGCAAGCCCAAGCATGTTATTGCTTGCGAAATCGGCAGCATTTAGTTACTGTGCATTTTAAGTCAAATAATAATCAAAATACTTTGTAATTAATGTTTTCTTCATTCCAACTTTACAGTCGGTTTTTTCCTAAAAGAAAAAAAATTGAAAGGATCAAAAAAGTTACATGATATATTTAACCCTCTGCAACTGATGTGGTAGTCTGAGAGACTCCGCAAAGAAAACTTTTCGCGTAACTTCGTGCAATTCAAAGTTACGACCTCTGCGCTCTCGTTACCTTCTCTATTTATGTTTCTACATGAATCAGTGTAAAAAGAGCGATAGTAGCTAACGCATGTTTGCAGCTGTAGTGTAAAGTGTCTATCATACCCCCACATCAGTGTTAGTGTAAGTATCTAGCAGACCACCACGTCAGTAAAATTGTCATAGTGTCTTTCAGACCTCTTGACAGTAAAATTGTTTATCGACAGTTATTATTGTATACATACATATGATTTTGTAGGCAGTAAGCAGAGATAAAATGGCATCCACGAACTTTTAAAAGCACTGAGCAGCAAATAATTGATTGGCTCGAGGAAATTGCAGAGCAAGAAGAAGATTTCAGCGACGACGATAATATTCAAGATCCGGACTTCGAACAAGAAGAAATTGGGTTTGAGGATGACGAAATTTGCTTGGAAGAGGGTTTTGAAGAGGAAATTTATCATGTTCAGGAAGCTCAAACAGAGTCTGTAAGTGGAAATCTTTATAAAGGAAAAAAATGGCTTCATATGGTCTGCTAAGGGCGGTCAAAGAAATTCTAGAGTTGCGGCTCATAATATTTTAAGACTACCAAAACTTTCAACTACTCCTTCCTTCTTCGGAAGTTATGTTGACCTTTGGACAAAATTTTTTGATGAATCTATGCTTTCGAATTTGGTGTCGCATACGAACGGAACATTGAAAAAGAATAAGAGAGAGATACCTTTACAGTTTTTGCCAGACAAACGAAGAGCTATTGGAAGTTCTATCTACGGTTTCACCAGAGATTGCACATTGTTATCTTTTGTTCCAAAGAAAAATAAAGCAGTCCTCCTAGTTTCATCTTCACACCATTTCCAGGAAACCGACACTGACTCCGGTAAACCAATAATGATTGTAGACTATAATCACACTAAGGGGGGTGTGGATGAAATCGACAAGAAGTGCTCGGTGTATTTATGTAGCCGCAAAACTCGCCGTTGGCCAATGGCAATTTTTTATAGAATGCTAGATATGATAGGTATCAACTGCTTCGTAGCGTACCAGGCCTGCGAAAATGTGGATTCAAAATGAGAAGAAGAACCTTTCTGCTAAATATGGCCCGGGAATTGGTGCGAGATCAAATGAAAGCACGTGCATATAGTGAAAGGTTGCCAAGAGAATTGCGCACTACTATTAGTCGAGTTCTTGGAAAAGATTTGCCTCCGCCACCACCAAAAACTCAGCCGCCGACTATTACTATCAGAAAGCTATGCCATATATGCCCATCCAAAATAAAAAGAAAAACAAAATATACCTGTTATTCTTGCAGAAAGCATATTTGCTTACAGTGCGCCAGTCCACTCTGCAAAGACTGCCGAGAAAAAATGTAATTTTTTGAAGTCGCACAAAAAATGATCTCACCATACGATTTGGCTAAAAGTCAGAACTGAATTTAATTAATATGTTTTCTTAAAGATAAAAGAAAAAGTTTGTTTAAGTTTAATGAAATAATTGTTTTTTTTTGTTTGTTTTTAAAAGAAGAGTATTGTTTTTGTTATTTTAATAGTACTAATTAAAATATATCATAATATTAAAAAAACGCAGTTTATTTCGAATTTTTATCTTACATTAGCTTGAAAACTATTTGCTGTAATAAATTAATAAGGCAAATAACTTGCTAGTCAAAACCATCAACATAAAAATCAGAATGAAAGTGAGGTCTGCGAGACCGCACGTCAGTTATATTGTTATAACTATCTCACGTCAGCTGCAGAGGGTTAAAAAGCTTTAGCAGAGCTTGTAACAAGACGCTTAATTTCTAATTGTTGATAACTTTTAATGCCGATGCAAATTCGCCATTGTTTTTGGCTGAAGCGTTTCTGATTATTTTAACCATTTTTTTTTTTTTTTTTTTGGAATTCTACATTTTTCTTAAGATAATACTGAATTCTTAGCGCCAATAACAAGTAAACAATTGTTTAGGTCTAACAACAAATCCGTTTGAATACTATTCCATGAAAAATTGTGCTACAAAAATATGCATGTTTGAGTGAATATAAGCTGGCGAGCCCACATTGCTCTTTCATCAGTATAATACCTTTTAATTGTGATGGGTTTTACTGACAGAATTAACGTTTCCATATGATTAAATCACATAAATGCATACATACCTGCAACTTGTAGACATTACTCTGATTGTGATTATTATTTGTGACAAACATGTGTTGGTCATTTGCACGTTAAACTTTACTGTGAAATGCTTGTATTCAATAAAATTGCTGATGCAGAAGTCCATGAATCTACAGGTAGATTAATTACATGTCATCTTTTGTGGCTGCTATCGTTGTTTTTCACTTGATTACATGTGGTTTTTATACATTACATTGCAGATATAAATGTCACTTTAACCTGCGAGTTTTATTTAATTTGGTCAGAAATTTTATTACCTTATTCATCTGTGAATCCTCATGTGGTTTAATGTACACAAATAATCACACAATTTTCAGTGAACATCCTATCAGTCTCTGCGAAATTTCGGAATTTCGATTTACCATTTGAGAAAATTTAGTTATTTTACAGCTTAACAATGTAGCTTTCGTAAGAAGTAACTGACATTTATTAAGTCTTTCTTAACTTTTTTAGAACTTTTTTTCTTCAAACCATAGTAATGATGTCTCTGTAAAATTAATTATATTGCAACTGAGTTGTTTGCTAGTAGATTTTCTTACTGGAATTTTTTTTAATAAGGGACAGGCTAATTTTGGGTCCATTTGCACTAGTTGAACACTAATATTGCATTATTATGTTATGCATATTTGATTTAAATAGCAGCAGTTACTTACTTCAACTGATAAGTCGGAATGCTACATATTTGTTTTGACCTTTTTAAAACTTAAACTTAGGGTTTGGGAAACGGGAAAAGCTATCCACAATATCCCGCGAAAATTTTTGCTGAATTCCTCGGAAAGGGAAAGTTTAAAATCATAACACTTTTAAAAATTACACTGATTGTTTTTTTAAATAAAGAATTCTACTACATAAGATATAAAACAAAAGCTTAATAATTTGTTTGAAAAGGACTTTGAGTTAATTGAAGTCAGTAAGATTCGAACAACGAACATTGTTAATCCTAATATCGCATTGATAACAAAACTTATCTCAGAAGAAAGTAAAAGGGTTTTTTCAATTGCTGCAAGTTTTGCAACGAAAATAAAAAAACAGTTCACCTATTTAACTGTTAAACGCAGTAAAAGCTCTTCAAAAAAGCTATTTAACACAATACTTTTTTTTTAATTTTTAATCTATGTTATATTTCGTTATGTAGTACAAGTTTACAGACGTATGTTTTGTCACTTGAGTTGGTTTTAGGTTTTATAAGCTGATAATACTAAGCTATTATTTTTTATTAATTGTTTTTCTTTTAATTAAACTATTAATGTTTAAATATTATTTCATTAAATAAATTTTTTTTCTTCAAGAATTGCTTTTTTCCCGGGAAATCCCGAGTACACCAAATATTTTCCCGTTTACCGGGAAATGAATAAGTCCGGGTTATCCCAAACCCTACTTCATAGCATAAAAAAGCTTTTAGATGCAGAATGTGATATCGGATTTGTCTTATTTAAACAAAAATAAATTAAAAATCGTCTAGTTGTAATAGAAACTAAAAAAGAAAATCGTTGTAATTAATTCCATGATATAACAGATACCAATAAATAACTTTGCCAACACAAAAAAAAAAAAAAAAAGAAAAAAGAAGACTTCAAAACACACAAGCTTCCTATAACTCATGCTTCTTTGAAACGGTAACTTTGATTGGCCAATATATAAAATTTTATCAATTATTAAAGCGGCCTTTACTTTTAAATTTTAAATATTTATGCATATTATTATACTGGATATAGTAATAGACATTATGTTTAATTTTCAAGAGTTTGTAAAAAAACGGTTCAAAGATAGAGCCATAAAGGTCAAATTACATCAAACTATATTTTTAATTGTTGTTGCAGCGGCTTTAGTAATACAGATTATTTGGAAATTTCAACCGTCTGTCTATAACAGATAATAAGTTTTGCCCTATACAAAATATTACATCAAATAGTAGGGTTAAATAGGTCAATTTATCGCCAATGGGGACTCCCTTTAATTTTTAGATTTGTTTTTGTATTACCTTTTGCCTTATAAAGCTATTTTTAACTCTTAAGTAGTATCTTTTACGGTCTATAACACGTAAAACATATGCATTGTATGAACTGCTTTTCTAATGGGATTAATATGTAAGCAGAAATAAATCAGCTCTGCGGGCACAAACATAAAAAAGCAAAATTTAAATGAATTAATAGCCTCTTATTTTTTTAAGTCGTTTAATTAAAGCTAGATACGACCGAGCTGTAAACCCTGAAGAATTATACATAGTTTGGACAACCGAGTTTTCGGTTTATAATAAAAGATGAATTGTATCGGTAACAAAAGTTGTATAATTAGAACCATATGCGAATTATGCCTTTTGAAGCTCTTTCTCATTTACGAATGTTTCTTTCACTTTCTTTAAGGATTAGTTATGTATATTATGGCTTTATTTGCCAAAAGTCTCGCCGCTGCCTTTGTTCGTAAAAGGGTCTGTCTCGTAAATAGAAGATATAGTGTTTGAGTTTAGCCAAAACTTTATACTAAAAACGATTGGAAGAAAGTTATGTACATTCTGCTTTAACTTTCTTTGGAAAAAAATATAACTTTTCGCGATGTTTATCTTTAATATAATAAAAATTGTTTAATATATTTCGGTTCTTTAAAAGTACAGCCATAGTCAAATGTTATTACACATTACTGAAATTTTTTGGGTTTTGGTAAGACTTCTTTGATTTTTGCTGTTATTGTTTTCAATACAAAGCAAATTTGTGGTTGTTGGATGAAATGTAGTGTGTAGAAGAAACGAACAAAAACTTAAAGAAAATAAAGAAATATTTCTCAGAAAAACAACACATTTGTTTAAGGCTTATTGGCGTCAGAAGTAATTACACACATTTTATTCGTGTCAAAGATAGTTACACAATGTCATATTTTATGGTTTTTTATTAAGAATTAAAAATTTTTATTTTTTTTTTTTTTAATTTTAGTGAGTTAATATTTTGTTGCTCCTCCTTTGGCATCGATTACTGCTTGCAACCTGGCCGGGATCGACTCAATCAAGATGTGGATAAAAGAAAGAGGTAGTTTAGCCCAAATATTTTTAATTTCTTCAAAAGTATCGCTCAGCTTTCAATTTTTATCGATTGTTCTTTGCTGTTTCATGAAACCCCAAACATTTTCAATGATGTTAAGTTCTGGGCTTTGAGGGGGCCATACAAGAACAGCTTGATCTACCTCATTTAAAAACTTCGTCACCAACCATCCTTTGTGGCAAGGAGCATTATCATGTTGCAGAATCTAGTCGCTACTTGGAAATAGGCTATTTGCTGAAGGAAATGCATGATCATTCAACACATCAATATACCCAGATTGATTCAAAGTTCCTTCAATTGGTACGAGCCTTCCTAATCCATAAAATGACATGCAACCCCAAAACATTACAGATCCTCCACCGAATCTGTTTATAGGTTGCCGTGCTTTGCTCTTGAGAGTTGACGGTAGATGCACATACTTTCTTCCAAAAGACCCCTGGAATTGAAAAGAAGACTCGTCAGTTCACAGAACGTTGTGCCAGAACTCTATGGAGTTATGTCGATCACTTTGCGGACTACACATGCTTTTCATCTTGCGACGTAAAGTAGCTTCACTAACTTTCTTCCCAATTACTTCTTCCGACTTTTCTGCAATGCGAACAGGGCTTATTGTTGGATTTACCATAAGGACTCTCATTAATCTTGTTTTTTCCCTTTGGCCTATAACGGGTTTTCGTCCACTTTTTTTTTATCTTGTAAATTCCCATAAGTGTCTTTCTTTTTTACTAAATTGTACACAGTTTTCCGCGAAAATCCATAAATTTTCGCAAGATCCAAAGCCGAAATTCCCATTTTAAATTTGGTCACAATCTCGGATCGTGTTTCAATATTTAAATGCTTTCTGTTGACCATTTTTTTATTTTGCGTAATCCTCTCCAAGAATCATGTAAAATGCGCCTATTTATCACACAAGATAGCTAAAGACTAATGATATTTACGCGAATAAATTGTGTGTAATAACTTCTGACGCCAATAAGCATCAAACGAATGTGTTGTTTTTGTGAGAAATATTCCGTTATTTTCTCTGAATTTTTTTCGCTTCTTCTACACACTCCATTTCATCCAACAACGACAAATTTGCTTTATATTAAAAACAGTAACAACAAAAATCAAAGCTGTCTTACCAAAACCCAAAAAATTTCAGTAATGTGTAATAATATTTGACTATGGCTGTATGTTTCCCACATTAAAAAGCAACAACCACAAGGCAACCTAAAGAAAAAGAACCTTTTTTGGCTTTCATTAGACGTAGCAGACAGCTGGTGGTTCCCTCTGATTTTAACAACTCTATTGTACCATATTCTTCTTACTTATAAACGACTTCTGTGCGTCTATGAACACATAATTATTTAGCTGATACAGCTATTTAATTTATAACTTTTTCTCCACCGACGATAAAAGTAGAGCGTAAAAAATTGTATATCTTTTCGCATACAAAAGTTAAACAAGCAAATCACTTAAACTACATTTTCCTATATATTTTCTTTTAAGTTTTGTAAAAGTTTGAGCTGTGATACCAGTAAATGTAAGAACTCTTTAAAGAGAATTTGAACACAAATGCTTCACTTGAAAATGTATGGTTGATTGGCGTAGACTTATTTAACACTTGAAACTTCAGATTAGTGCATGGGTATTTGCATACGTATTTGACAATAAGGGGATGTGTGAGTAATGATTTTCAACTGAGAGGGCTTATGATTTAGATTAACATGGCTTTCATGGTTAAAATAGCTCATTATGTGTGACATTGGTGTGAATACATTTGGTTTTTTTATTTGTAACCGAAAAAAGTACACAAAATTTTATGCCAACGTTATTGGCTTATACTGGGTTCGTAGTTAAAAACTTAACACTATATATTGTGTTTTTTTGCAGTTTGATTTAAATGCATTGTATTTCGTAATATCTGCTTTGTTTTTCGTTAAATTTTTGATGTTGGATATGTTTTTTTATTAATTATATTTGCATTTTGCTTCAATGATCAGACACAAAATGGAAAAAGGATGTATCTTGGTTTATCATTTCGTTTGCAATTTCTATAATATCTATTTCAGGCCCCATAAGATGTGTATATTCTGGGTCCTTATGCATAACGAAGTAGCGATGTCCGTCTGTTAGTGTTGAAATTAACTTTTCCAACATGAGCTAGAGAAAATTATGTCTTAATCGATCAAACATAGTTCCGCAAATGTTGCTGTTGAAAATTAGCAAGATTGGTATACGTCCTTCGAGGCAGCGGGGACAATACCACACCTGCTTCTAATTTTTCCTTATTATTTGGAACAACGAAGAACTTCCAATTGAAAAAAAAACAAGTATACGAGCATAATAGAACTAAAAAATAACTAAGAAGAATAAATAAAAAATTGGCGCTCGCCCATATTAACCGAGTTATGGGGGTCTGAAATTTCTATAGAAAAATTTGATTTCAATATGGTATCCGTTAACAGCGTTTGTAGAGATCTTTCATGAAATGGCTAAAATTTAAAAAAAAGCTTAACCCATTAAGATTCTTGATTTTCAATTCTCTGTTATTTTAATATTTGTTTTTTTTTTTGTTTGGATTTATTTTACTTTACTAGATTTACATACATAGTGAAGGGTATATAAGATTCATGACCAAATATAGCACTCTTACTTGTAAACCATTCCAAACGAAATTTCATTTACTTTTTTAGATTCGGAATTTTGTAGATTTATAAAAAATATTGAATCTCTAATTTTTAATTTTAATATGGCAGCTTTTGTTACACAAAAATAACAAAAAGATAAGGATACAAAATAAAAGTAAGTATAAAAACCTGAAAAATAAATTTAAAAGAATAAATTAAAATTTTTTTATTCCACTTTGGAATTCCGAAGAAATTTTTAGTTGTCTGAAAAACCAATTCGCGGAATTGAAAGCACTTTCGTTTGCACAGTGGCACATTTGGCGAGAAGGGGGTCAAAAACCGTAACTTTTAATTGGATCGGAATTCTGATATGCGTTTTTTTCTGTTTGGTACGCGCGAAACAAAAAAGCGGACACATCGACATAATGCTCGATGACTTCATTTGTATAAATAAAATAACCGAAAACACTACATTAAAATTTTTGCTAAAATAAGATACCTTTACATTATTGATAATTAAATAAAACATAGAAAACAACAGTAATTTCGCAGCACCGAGGTCATGATGCACAGTGGCACATTTGGCGGGAAGGCGGTCAAAAATCCGTAACTTTTGATTGGATCGGAATTTTGATATGCGGTTTTTTCTGTTGAAGTTGGGTATAAAAGACAAGTGTTAAAACATATTTTTTCATATCTACGTACTATTATTACTGTAACAAATTATAATTATTAATAGTTTTTTAAACTAAATCTTGTCAGGAAACGTCAAATTTTGGCCTCCGTAATGTTTTTAAGTTTAAAAACAACAAGAATAATAGGTTGGTTTTTTTAAACATCCTTTTGAAATAAAAATTTTAAATTTTAAAATAGTTTATACTTTCTTGATAGCGAAAGTTTTGTTAGTTAAAATTTTATTTTATTTTTAAATATTTCTATAACAGTTTATAAATAAATATTAGTTAATTTATATGAATGCGTATACTTTCAAATCAAGCCACTATACATTAAGCAATTTTAGTAAAAATTTCTTCTAAATAGCATTGATTTTCATCTTTTTATAGTTGTTTAACCTCCTCTTCTAATTCGACTGTAGTTGTATTCCCTTTTTATCGAATGTTGGATATATATGTATCTGAATAACACAACCAAATGGTTACAAGGTCTTTGTTAGTACAACATCCAGAAATTTTTCCTGGGCTTATGAACCATTAAAGACACATATCTCCAAGAGTATTTTTCATTATACAGCTGTTTTCTGCTGCATGCTAAGAATTGTAATATGATTTTTAATCGTCTTATTAACTCATAATCTACACCTGTGATAAATGCTGCAGTTTTTGGATCGAAAAAAAATCTTCTTGCAGTATTTTCATCATTCGAATTTCCTTTTCCTTATTTAGGTTGGTCGGTTATAAGGCCTAGCTGAAGACATCATTCTTGAATTGGTTTTTTTCTTTCGTTTTTCTGGGAAAATAAACAGGTACTAAGAATAATCAGGTACACATCATCCCATGCAGTATGTGCGCACATCTTTTGTGTACAAAATTGTGTTAATCAATTTAGCAAGGAATAAGCTTACATTTCCATACCTATGTGATAATAAATAAAGAATTTTGACCTTTTTTAAAACTTTATTTCGATATCAATGATAACTAACAAGCTGCATAATTAAAGAAAATTTGTTTTGATTTGATATCTTTTAAAACAAAAAAGTTATAGTAGTTTTAAAATTAGAACTTACTCAAAAATTTCATTTGAACAAAATATTCGGAAAGTCTATTTTGGATCACCCTGTTCAGTGTGTCATAGTTGGAACAGAGTTTTAAATTTTTGCCTCTCGAGGTTTACTGATGTTTACTTTCAACTGATTAAGAAAACATTAAGATCTGTTACCACAAAAAAAAATGATTTTTGGTTGCCTTTTCAAAATATGTGCCAGTGTGGATAGGAGTTGAAAAATTTACTTTAAGCCTTTTAGTTTGCTAGTGTAGCTGTTGTTGTTTATTTAACTGTCACTTTTAACACTACACTACTTTTCCTACAGTCAATTTAATGATGGTATTTTTTAATCTCCATCACACTTCAACGGCCTACACAAATAGCAATCAGAAGAACTTTTGGTTTGAGTGTAAACAATTCTTTATTTATCTGAATAGAAATTTTGTGTTTTTTTATTTAGGTAACTCAAAAATGATATTTTCTTAAAAAAATCATTAACACATTTTGTAACTTTTATTAAAATAAAACTGACTTCAAAGACTGCCTAACATTTCCATAGAATTTAATTTAAAGCAAAATTATATTGAGACCAAAAAATACTCACATAATCCTTTTGCCTTGCATCATACTGACTAATAATCAGTTATCCCTGCACAATAGTTTTTCCATGCATGACTTAAAAATAATGGCTTTTCGGCTTCAGTAATCTATTTCTGTATGTACGTGTGAACTGTGTCTACTCTATGTAACAAGTGTTGTTGAAAATTGATTTTGTAGAACATTTATAAGCTTTGTTGTGATACAATTCCCGTTTTACTCGGAACAGAGCCAAAGGAAAATAATTGAAATATATAATTTTCAAACTGTCAGGAAGGGCAGGGGTTTTTTTTATACAAAGCGCTTGTGTTATAAACATTTAAAAAAAGCTATTCAAGCAAAAATTAAAAAAAAATTGCTAAATTTTACCTCTAGAAAGCTGCTTTAAAAATATGTGGTTAATTACAGGTCTGCATTGTTGGAAAAAATTCTGTAGCCTTCACTTTTGCTATTATTTTATTTATTTGCTTATTTATCTTGTACAAGAAGACTTAACACCTTATAAATGACAGTGCTAGTTATAAAATATGTATATAATAATAATAATAATTAAACAAGCAAATCACTTAAACTACATTTTCCTATATATTTTCTTTTAAGTTTTGTAAAAGTTTGAGCTGTGATACCAGTAAATGTAAGAACTCTTTAAAGAGAATTTGAACACAAATGCTTCACTTGAAAATGTATGGTTGATTGGCGTAGACTTATTTAACACTTGAAACTTCAGATTAGTGCATGGGTATTTGCATACGTATTTGACAATAAGGGGATGTGTGAGTAATGATTTTCAACTGAGAGGGCTTATGATTTAGATTAACATGGCTTTCATGGTTAAAATAGCTCATTATGTGTGACATTGGTGTGAATACATTTGGTTTTTTTATTTGTAACCGAAAAAAGTACACAAAATTTTATGCCAACGTTATTGGCTTATACTAGGTTCGTAGTTAAAAACTTAACACTATATATTGTGTTTTTTTGCAGTTTGATTTAAATGCATTGTATTTCGTAATATCTGCTTTGTTTTTCGTTAAATTTTTGATGTTGGATATGTTTTTTTATTAATTATATTTGCATTTTGCTTCAATGATCAGACACAAAATGGAAAAAGGATGTATCTTGGTTTATCATTTCGTTTGCAATTTCTATAATATCTATTTCAGGCCCCATAAGATGTGTATATTCTGGGTCCTTATGCATAACGAAGTAGCGATGTCCGTCTGTTAGTGTTGAAATTAACTTTTCCAACATGAGCTAGAGAAAATTATGTCTTAATCGATCAAACATAGTTCCGCAAATGTTGCTGTTGAAAATTAGCAAGATTGGTATACGTCCTTCGAGGCAGCGGGGACAATACCACACCTGCTTCTAATTTTTCCTTATTATTTGGAACAACGAAGAACTTCCAATTGAAAAAAAAACAAGTATACGAGCATAATAGAACTAAAAAATAACTAAGAAGAATAAATAAAAAATTGGCGCTCGCCCATATTAACCGAGTTATGGGGGTCTGAAATTTCTATAGAAAAATTTGATTTCAATATGGTATCCGTTAACAGCGTTTGTAGAGATCTTTCATGAAATGGCTAAAATTTAAAAAAAAGCTTAACCCATTAAGATTCTTGATTTTCAATTCTCTGTTATTTTAATATTTGTTTTTTTTTTGTTTGGATTTATTTTACTTTACTAGATTTACATACATAGTGAAGGGTATATAAGATTCATGACCAAATATAGCACTCTTACTTGTAAACCATTCCAAACGAAATTTCATTTACTTTTTTAGATTCGGAATTTTGTAGATTTATAAAAAATATTGAATCTCTAATTTTTAATTTTAATATGGCAGCTTTTGTTACACAAAAATAACAAAAAGATAAGGATACAAAATAAAAGTAAGTATAAAAACCTGAAAAATAAATTTAAAAGAATAAATTAAAATTTTTTTATTCCACTTTGGAATTCCGAAGAAATTTTTAGTTGTCTGAAAAACCAATTCGCGGAATTGAAAGCACTTTCGTTTGCACAGTGGCACATTTGGCGAGAAGGGGGTCAAAAACCGTAACTTTTAATTGGATCGGAATTCTGATATGCGTTTTTTTCTGTTTGGTACGCGCGAAACAAAAAAGCGGACACATCGACATAATGCTCGATGACTTCATTTGTATAAATAAAATAACCGAAAACACTACATTAAAATTTTTGCTAAAATAAGATACCTTTACATTATTGATAATTAAATAAAACATAGAAAACAACAGTAATTTCGCAGCACCGAGGTCATGATGCACAGTGGCACATTTGGCGGGAAGGCGGTCAAAAATCCGTAACTTTTGATTGGATCGGAATTTTGATATGCGGTTTTTTCTGTTGAAGTTGGGTATAAAAGACAAGTGTTAAAACATATTTTTTCATATCTACGTACTATTATTACTGTAACAAATTATAATTATTAATAGTTTTTTAAACTAAATCTTGTCAGGAAACGTCAAATTTTGGCCTCCGTAATGTTTTTAAGTTTAAAAACAACAAGAATAATAGGTTGGTTTTTTTAAACATCCTTTTGAAATAAAAATTTTAAATTTTAAAATAGTTTATACTTTCTTGATAGCGAAAGTTTTGTTAGTTAAAATTTTATTTTATTTTTAAATATTTCTATAACAGTTTATAAATAAATATTAGTTAATTTATATGAATGCGTATACTTTCAAATCAAGCCACTATACATTAAGCAATTTTAGTAAAAATTTCTTCTAAATAGCATTGATTTTCATCTTTTTATAGTTGTTTAACCTCCTCTTCTAATTCGACTGTAGTTGTATTCCCTTTTTATCGAATGTTGGATATATATGTATCTGAATAACACAACCAAATGGTTACAAGGTCTTTGTTAGTACAACATCCAGAAATTTTTCCTGGGCTTATGAACCATTAAAGACACATATCTCCAAGAGTATTTTTCATTATACAGCTGTTTTCTGCTGCATGCTAAGAATTGTAATATGATTTTTAATCGTCTTATTAACTCATAATCTACACCTGTGATAAATGCTGCAGTTTTTGGATCGAAAAAAAATCTTCTTGCAGTATTTTCATCATTCGAATTTCCTTTTCCTTATTTAGGTTGGTCGGTTATAAGGCCTAGCTGAAGACATCATTCTTGAATTGGTTTTTTTCTTTCGTTTTTCTGGGAAAATAAACAGGTACTAAGAATAATCAGGTACACATCATCCCATGCAGTATGTGCGCACATCTTTTGTGTACAAAATTGTGTTAATCAATTTAGCAAGGAATAAGCTTACATTTCCATACCTATGTGATAATAAATAAAGAATTTTGACCTTTTTTAAAACTTTATTTCGATATCAATGATAACTAACAAGCTGCATAATTAAAGAAAATTTGTTTTGATTTGATATCTTTTAAAACAAAAAAGTTATAGTAGTTTTAAAATTAGAACTTACTCAAAAATTTCATTTGAACAAAATATTCGGAAAGTCTATTTTGGATCACCCTGTTCAGTGTGTCATAGTTGGAACAGAGTTTTAAATTTTTGCCTCTCGAGGTTTACTGATGTTTACTTTCAACTGATTAAGAAAACATTAAGATCTGTTACCACAAAAAAAAATGATTTTTGGTTGCCTTTTCAAAATATGTGCCAGTGTGGATAGGAGTTGAAAAATTTACTTTAAGCCTTTTAGTTTGCTAGTGTAGCTGTTGTTGTTTATTTAACTGTCACTTTTAACACTACACTACTTTTCCTACAGTCAATTTAATGATGGTATTTTTTAATCTCCATCACACTTCAACGGCCTACACAAATAGCAATCAGAAGAACTTTTGGTTTGAGTGTAAACAATTCTTTATTTATCTGAATAGAAATTTTGTGTTTTTTTATTTAGGTAACTCAAAAATGATATTTTCTTAAAAAAATCATTAACACATTTTGTAACTTTTATTAAAATAAAACTGACTTCAAAGACTGCCTAACATTTCCATAGAATTTAATTTAAAGCAAAATTATATTGAGACCAAAAAATACTCACATAATCCTTTTGCCTTGCATCATACTGACTAATAATCAGTTATCCCTGCACAATAGTTTTTCCATGCATGACTTAAAAATAATGGCTTTTCGGCTTCAGTAATCTATTTCTGTATGTACGTGTGAACTGTGTCTACTCTATGTAACAAGTGTTGTTGAAAATTGATTTTGTAGAACATTTATAAGCTTTGTTGTGATACAATTCCCGTTTTACTCGGAACAGAGCCAAAGGAAAATAATTGAAATATATAATTTTCAAACTGTCAGGAAGGGCAGGGGTTTTTTTTATACAAAGCGCTTGTGTTATAAACATTTAAAAAAAGCTATTCAAGCAAAAATTAAAAAAAAATTGCTAAATTTTACCTCTAGAAAGCTGCTTTAAAAATATGTGGTTAATTACAGGTCTGCATTGTTGGAAAAAATTCTGTAGCCTTCACTTTTGCTATTATTTTATTTATTTGCTTATTTATCTTGTACAAGAAGACTTAACACCTTATAAATGACAGTGCTAGTTATAAAATATGTATATAATAATAATAATAATAATAATAATAATAATAATAATAATAATAATAATAATAATAATAATAATAATAATAACGATAATAATAATAATAATAATAATAATAATAATAATAATAATAATAATAATAATAATAATGATAATAATAATAATAATATTAATAATAATAGTAATAATAAAATAATAATAATAATAATAATAATAATAATAATAATAATAATAATAATAATAATAATAATAATAGTAAAAACAGTAACAGTAATAATGGCAATTATAATAATATAAAAAGTAATAACAACGGTAATCAAGAAACAAGTAGTTTAAGAAATAATGAAAAATACAGAAATAAGAACTTTCATTTAAATAATAACTTGTAATTAACTTAGCAGCGTTGTTGTAAAACAAAAAATTGACGTTGAAATAAAAGGCTTTTGTGTTTAATTTGAATTATTTTCTACCACGATTAGATTTAGCAAAAGCAAAATTTTTGTACAAAAAGTTGGTTCTTGTGATCTAATTTATTTGATAAATCTTGTATAAATATAGTGAAGTACAATCACGATGACTCTTTTGAAAAATATAACGCGCTATGTTGTTATATAATACATTTAATTTTCGTTAGTCTTTACTATTACAGTTCATAACGATTTCGCAACCATACAAGAGAGATGGGATTAGAAAAGTTTCCATTGAAAACATACGTATAGCAAATGGTATGCAACACTTAAATATCCAAAGATTCTAAAGAATTCTATAAACTCTTCCTGCGATAGCATTAGTATCGTCAGACCAAGTAAGTTTATTATTAAAAATTTTTTAATTAGTTACAGAAGTTATATAATCTATAATATTATTATTAATTTTTATTTGAGGATTGACGACAATTTTTCCTAACTTAGATAGACAAATATATTTAGATTTATAAGGATTGATATATAATGCATTAGCATTAGCCTGGGTGTTAATTTTTGTCTTCATTGATTGCATTTACACATGAAGATATATGTGAAATATTGCAACTGTTGTAGAGCTGCACATCATCAGCGTACATATGAACTGCACTGCTAATAGATATATTACGTAAGTCATTGAAGAACAGAGCAAAGTATTAAACCTTGCGGAACTCTTCTGTTGACTTAAGGAAATCCGAAATACCACCCTAAAGCTGAATTCTTTGAGTGCAATCGGTAAGATACGAGTATAAGAGCTTAGAAAACTAGTTTAAAAAATAACACAACCTTTTTAGTTTTTAAGCAAAATTTTATGATCCACTGTGTCGAATGCTTTACTGCGGTCCAGGAGAATAAAAAATGCAATGATACCAGTTTCGATCCAAGATCCTCAATTACATCTCATAGTAGTGTTACGCAACGCCTTTCATTAAAACGGATTTAAATTCTGTCAAAAATTATTACACGTAAGATACCCGTTCATTTGTTTACATATAAGGTTTCTAACGGCAATTGGCCGAAATTCGTTGTTGTTGTTTTTTTTTTTTTTTTTTTTTGGGAATGGGTATGATTTTTGATAACTTCCATTCCAACTGGAAAATAGATTTCGTAAGAATACAGTTATATAAAAACTAAAAAAAATAGGATTTATCTCAACCATACCTATTTCATTAGATTTAACCGCAGCAAATTTTTCTAGTACTTCAAGCTGATCAACGCAACGAAAACTAAATAAAATTTTTAACTGAACCTAAGGAATTTTCTTCATATATGTTTTTCATTAGAGACAAAACAATAATATTAAGAAACGTATTATTCGGCATGTTAACATCAACATCATGATTTGCCCAACACAAATTTTGCAGATTTTGTTTACTGTCGGTCGCGGATGATAAAATAAGTATTTCGCTGATTGAGTACACTTAGTGACTTGTTTGCAGGCAGCTATATGTAATCATTCGTTGCGGCATTTAACCAAGGCGGTTGATTGTCTGGTTTTTATTGGCGCACATAAGTCAAATAAAGTTTTAGCACTACTTTTAATAAATGAAGGTGGATCAGAAACGCTCTCAAAAGACTAAATGCGATCCTACTAGATACTATCGAAGGAACAGTGATAATTCGTGAGGTCAATATTACACAAATCAAGATACGAAATAAAAGTACTTATGTTTATGGAATGGAGGTCAAGAGTTTAGTTTATATGTTTTAATAAGTTAATAATATGAATTTTATGCGTTGTGTTGAAAATAAAAATATATTATTTTAAATTAGACAACTCAAGTATTTAGAAAGAAAAGTTTAAATTTTAACGATAGCTTAATTAAAAAAAAAAAAAAAAAAAACAACAAAACTTTGACAATAGTAGAATATAATGAAACATTCCCTGGATCGCTATATTCTTAATAATGACTCAATAGTAAATTTTAACAACAATAATGAATAAAAGCCGGTATTATTTCCTGTCCCCTTATTAAAATTAATTAGTATTTATTTTGTATGGGAGGTATCGCGTCCACGAATTATGAAAGAACTATCGTTAAAATAACTGAGTTACTTAAAAAATTTTTTTGATTAAATTATAATTTAATTTTACCAATTGAAATATTTTTTTCTTATGTGCATTGCAACTCACGTATATTATTTTAAAACAAGAAGTAAATTGATCGTGCCATTTAACCGTCTAATCCAGTGTTTGAAAACAAAAACTAAAGTACACTACCTAAGTGTTCTGTACCCAATTTTGTTAAGATCAGTATACAAAATCATTTTCTACAAAAAAAAAAAAAAAAAAAAAAAAAAAAAAAATGCTTCACAATTTTCCTAGCGTTTGTGTATGCATATACAAACAAAATATCGTACACAACGATTGAAGGCTGATGATCTCAAACACTACCAGAACGTACTGTTCTGTATTTTAGTGTATATAATGTACTGATCTTAAAGATCACTACGAAAACTTTAGTGATCACTACGTAATTTTTAGTGAACATTTCTTCGTAGTGGTCTTGCTGGTAAATTTCTTTTAGTGTTTGTTCTTTTGAGTATTTTTGTTAACTTAAGGGCAGTTTTTTTTATTTTTAATGTTTTTCACAGTGCTCTTGCTTGCAAGCTTACAAATGGAAGTTTTAATTTAAATTATATATTATCAAAATTTCAACATTCAATATAATTTACCAATCAAATCTGTTATATAAATTATAGTATTTGTTAATAAATTGAATTTACAAATATATAAAACAAATATAGATATAAGTACTAATAAAAGTTAAATTAGATAATTTTTTATAAAAAACAATAAATTGGTTGTTTGTTGTCTCTTTGTTTTCTACCTATAAGCGAACAGTGCTATGAAAAACTGTTCGCCCAAGAACGTGCATATTAATAAAAGTTCATTAAGCCAGATAAGTTCGCAAGCAACCAAAAAATTTAAAAATATTAATTAAGAGTAAAATGAGTATACCAATAACAATAATGATACAGAAACCAAAATTTTGATTAAAATGAGACAGTTTTTTTTTATTATTTTATAGATTAAACCTATTGATTTTAATTGGACATAACTTATGTTGTTACGATTTCTGTTTTTTACCGTGAAGAAGAAATGAATATTATGTGATGGTATGTGATCTTAAAGGGATATAGCTTAGACTAGTTACATTATATAGTACAAAAGTAAAAGTACATAAAATAAATACAGAGAACAAACAGAAGGTATAATAATTTAAAACTTGAAAACGATTTTTTTTTAAATTATATAACGTTACTTCGATCATACTGCAATATTTGATAAGAATACATATGTATGTATGTTAGTATATATGTCATACGTCTTGTATCATATGTTTCCGCATAAATTACCATCATCATTGTGCAGCTATCGACTTCGTTACGTAGGAAACTTAATCTTTTTCTATGAATTGTGTTTTTGCATCTAACAACTTAAAAACTAAGCAACTTCAGGTACGACCACGTGCTTAAGTTTCCATAGTTGTTTCTGACATATATTAACGATAACATAATGTAAATAACTACGAGTATAATAGCACTTCTTATATCTTTTCAATTTCACATAATTCATAATAATTTAGTAATTGCCAGATTTAAATAACAATTAAACATAAATTTCTTACTTGCAAACTCTTTGTCAATTTTTTTTGTTTTGTTTGTGCCGAAACTGCTCAAATCTTAAATACTTTAATAAATCTATTATGCGTCGTCAAAGAAATCTTAAATTTTTGTTATTTTATACCAGGTTTGGTGCAAAGTTAAATATAAAATTCGCATAATTTTCTGAGACTTTAATATGAAATATTGTAAACTTGTTTTGATATTTGCAGTGGTCATAAATAAAAATGAAAAAACAAAAAAAAAATACTACGACCAGAAATATATATTTTTAAATATACTACTAGGATTTGCCATAACTGGATACCACTCCATTGGTACCCTTAATATTTCAGAATATTTTTAATGTAAAGCAGTTGCTATTAAGGAAATGAGTTATTAAATCTACTTTATTTGTCATCATCATTGCTAATCATCAGTAGAGAACTTTATTTTAGACATGATACAAAATACTTGACTGAGATAACAAGGATTTAAAAAATGATTTATATTAATGCTTTTTTATTGATTTTCTCGATAGAACAAACAGTAAAGATTTAAGCACAAGGGGAACATGTGATTATGTGTTTAGTTCCCACGACGTATACACAAGTTAAAAAACTCTACAAAAAGAAGTTTCCTTTCAGCCGGATAGGATTCATATATTAAATCTGGAATTTTAGCTTACAAAAATATGAAAAAAATCACCTGGAATTCAAAAAAGTTACTTCCGAACTCCGGCATTTGTAGAATGATTTTATAAATTATTTCTATAGCTAACTTTTAAATATTTGGCTTGATCTTTTTTCCCCTTTTGACATAGCTTTTGTCTGAATTTTATATCTAAATTAGGTTAAAGTCTACATTCAAATGCAGGCGAAAAATTAAAGAATTGGAAGTATTAGCGGCCAAAAGTTAATAACCACAATGAAACTTTGCAAGCTGTTTACATTCATTTCAATTCCATTTTTGTCTCTTAACCATCGTATCTCAGCAGTTTAATGCAAAAATATCAAAAATAATTGTTTAACAAGTATTTACATTTTAAATATTACATTTTGATAAATACAGTTTTGTATTTACCATGTCCTGTAAAGTAAGTAAGGATAGTAAAGGCATTTAATGATATGTGCATATATAATTGTTGGTTTTATTTTACAATATCGTTTTTTGTTTTAGAAGAGATGAGATGCCTATATCAAAAAATGTAAACATGCATAAATTAAAATGTACAAATTAAAAGTGAAAGTTAAGCGATTTTTACAGATATATTAAAACTTTCTGTAAGTCATGTTCATTTCTAAAGCAAACTAATTTAAAGTCCAAACTTACACTATGCAATTTTTCGAGGCATTTTTTTAATTTGCAGCGATATGCGTTATTTAAAAAAATGTAAGCAACAGTTACTTCCCTTCAATATTCAAGCATATAACTTACCCTGTTGTTTTATCAACAAATAAAAATTTCATGCTAGTTTCATTAAAAATTGCATAGTGTAAACGTCGTAAAATTTAAAGAAAAAGATTATTAGTAAGCTAAAGTATTACAAATACACATACACAAAAAAATAAAATAATAAAACTAATACGGATTCGGACAGAAGAGAGTTAAGCATAAAAAAGTAAACATGCAATTACTTCGTTTTGTAGTTTGTGTATTTAAAATTAAAGTTTCTTATGGCTTTAGTAAAGCAATCCTGTATAGATTTACTATGTGTAAATTGTAAGAGCAGATAAAAGATCTTTAAAACTATTTTTCTTATTTTTAACTATAAGACAAAACGCTAAAGTAACAACAAAAACTTAAAAGTCACAACTCTTTATTAGTTTTGTCTTCTACTATTATTAATGTTTTCATTATTATTATAAGTTGGTATTCTTCATTAAAGTAAGTGTCTTTTACATAAATTTATTTGGTAATTAATATTGTTAAGTCTTTAGAAGGACAAAATATAAAATCATGATTGTAAAAAGCATTAGCACAATAACACTGTTCCTACGCAGAATGCCTTAATCACCCTGAACCTTTTGATTGTGTTTAAACATTTTGACGACTTTGTAGTAATGTCATAAAAATGAACTCTGGCTGCGGAAAAGAAGAAAATATTGATACAAATAGCATTGAAGATATTGTTGAAAATTTTAAAAACTCCTTATTTCTTTAGATGGGGAAGGGATTGATTGTATATAAAACTAAAACCTTTGGTGCTACAACAACAAATACATGAGAGTATTAGTAAAAATACTACAGCTTACATACTAACATTGTAATTTACACAAAATACAGAGTAGCAAATGCTAAAAACTAAAAAAAAAATATATGGTATTCCATAAGATTATGTTTTTTTTGTTAAATTTTGTTAAATTTTCGGTAAACGACACACTTTTTTTCGCTTTGTTCACAAGCATTTTTTCCAAATTTACAAAGTATTTGTTTGCAAATCACCCAGTGTGTTATCAGCAATAAACTATTTAAATAATAATTAGCGCAAACATAATGTTAATATGTTGTAAATACAATAAAAAGCTTCACACCCAACCCTGTTACTAAGACATCTTACGATAGATCATTTATTAACTAGACAATCTTTGAAAGTTCATTGTATTTAAAACTATTGTTACGAAACTTTTACAAACTTTTCTTATTTAGGTATTCACTTCGAAAACCAAAACTATATTTTAATAGCTTGTTGGGCTACAAATCCAAACACAAATTCTTCTATTTCGACTGCAACAAGTAGGAAACAGGACCCAATAAATTCGCAGGATCTAAAAAATTAGGCTCTCGAGTTACCTTTAAGCTTAAATGATACAAATTCCATTCAAGTACGATGTTTAATTTTTTCTTAATCAGATGATGTAAATGAGAAGACCAAACTCCCAACGATCTTAGAAATTTTTTACAGAATAATGAATATTTAAGATGTTAAAAATTTGAAGATGTATGAAGAATTAAACTTAGTTATTGTCGATAAGAAAATAGCTTAAATAATATACTACGAAAATCCCACTTTAGGACCTAAAATATATGACATCGTCATGCCTTTACGTTTTATGATCAAATCAGTATTCAAAATACCTAGACACTAAAAAAATATAAAGGAGGTTTTAGCTGAGAATACCTTTTGTCGTTTTTCCAGTGGAGAAATATTCAAAAACAATATTCAATAGTTTAAGTATGCTATAGTTTTGTACTTCGATGATTTCGAAATAAATGACGCTCTTGAAAGTCACACATACTCCATCCGCGGTTGCTATGACAGGTTCCGTTAAAGCCAAAATAAATACTTTCGTAATTCAGGTGTATATTTTCTTCTGCTTTCATAACTACATCTATTTTAAAAGAACGATTTTTTAACCAACTTTAGAGTAATTAAAACAAAACTGAGCATAGATACATATATTTGTAGATAATAAAATTCATTCATGTTTTGGGTTTAGCCTTTGGCGACAATTTGGCTGTCAATAGTATTTTAGGCTATGTGCAAACTTTCACGAGAGAAATATAAAATGAAGTTCGAAAGTTGTAAGATTTTGCAAAGTTTGAGAAACAATATTACCTATGAAAACAATTTATATAAAATAATAACCATGAAATTGGTTTAAGAACGTCTTGTGTGTTTTATTAATTAAAATATGTAAATGTTTATTAGAACTTTGCATTTGATTTAATGAATGACATATATAAAGGCATTTGTGTAAATGATATTTGTAATATTTCAGTTGCATTAATAAATTAAAATATGTATTATATCGTAAATAACTATAACAGAAGAAACGAGCTGTTTATATACAGAAAAGCTGATATTGGAAATATTACTATCTCTTTAATCATTGACATTTTTAAGTATTCAAAATGACAGCCAGTGAAATAGCTTGCTTTATTCATTTCTTATCTTTAATTATCAGGGATTTAATTCCTACTGATATTCACTATTGCTAGCTTTTGCGTATTTTGTTGGATATAATTAATCTATTGTTATAATTAAAATAGTCCAACGTAATTCTTTGTACATTGAATTGTTTGGCTCATTGAAACCAAGAATCATTTTTCTTGTGCACTACGCAACAGCATTACATATGGTTCACGCGCTTTGAGCAGACCATAAAGAAGCAAAAAAATTTAATAGCAATGAAAAGTGGACTAAAATTTTTAAAGTTCTTATTCTGAAATTACAGTAGCGTAGGATCGTTTTCATGAAATTAATATATTGAAAGATATTGATTATAAAAAATAAAACCTATGCGATTATTTGAGATTTAACTTGATATATTATTTAGGAATTTTCACGAAATACCTTGAATTATAAAACATACATACAGTATTTTTTTTTTAGTTTTTTCATATTTTGTATGAAAAAATGCTTTTTATTTTATGAAGTATAAAGTTTTTTTATTTATTATAATTATTTATACTATTTCTAAAAGTATAAAAGAAAAAAAAAAACGCAATTGTTACAAAAACATAACATAAATTTTAAACAAAAATAAACACTACTCCTTTTTTTGATGCCAAGAAACTCTACACAAAGAACATTTTCTTTCTTTTTTGCACTTACTTTACGATCAACTTTAATTAACTGTTATCTACCACGTACGTTGTTATATTATTGTTCTGTCAGTTGACGATAAAAATTTTCGTGATTCAACTGATTTACTACAACCACCAATTGGGTGCAAGTGCTCAGGAACTGTCAGAGAGATTATCAGTAGCTGGAAACGAAGGTAGATTGCAGTTAAAGTGTGGAGATGGCCCTAAGCCTAAAATAAATAAACAAGCAGAGCGCCTAATTATTAGAAAATTTGTACAGAATCCTTAAATTTTTACAAGTGCACTTGCAAAGGAGCTTGAAGAAGAGTGCGTAATGGTTGTTTGCCATAAAACAGTTCAACAGACTATAATTAAAAAATATAGAGAAGCTCCTTTCCTATATCCAAATTAGGAAATATGTCTGTGATTATTTGTGAGTACATATTCAGCAAAGGAGTGGGTGATTTGGCTTTCAAAGAAACAACAATGGATGCGCGACAATATTTTAGCATTTTGCAGACCCATTTAGTTAATAGTGCTAAGAAATTAAGAAAAAGTCTGTATTTAAATTTTATCAACATAACGATCCCAAACATAGGTCACATATGGTACGCATATGGTTGCTTTACAATTGCGGCAAAGTCATTGATACACCTGCTCAAAGTCCGAATTTAAATCCTATCGAAAATTTGTGGGTTTATTTAAAAAAAGGGTTGCTAAATGCCAGCCATCTAATATGACTGCTTTAAAAAATGCAATTTTAGAAGAGTGGCAAAAAATACCATCCAACTACGACTTAAAGAAGTTAATCAGTTCTATGAATAGAAGAAAACGGTGGCCATAAAAAATACAAAAATTTTCTAATGTATTTTTTTTTAATTATTTACTTTTAACAAAAATGTCAACAATTGTGTTAAGAGTTTCTTGACATCAAAAAAATGGAGTAGTAATTGTTTTTGTTTTAAATTTTTGTTGTTTTTGTAAAATTGCGTTTTTTGTTTTATACTTTTACAGATAGTGTAAATAATTATTATAAAAAAAAAAAACTTTATATTTTATAAAATAAACAGCGTTTTTTCATACGAAATATGAAAAAACTAGATTTTGTTTTGTGTGTCAAGCCATTACTCGTATTTATATACTGTACTTGCTTTCAAAAGCAAATTCGATATTAAGAAATAGGCTAAGGATACAACTTTTTATATATGATAAAAAAAACCTTTTCTGTGTTTTATCCTTCCTTTTGGCTGAAATTCATTTATCCTTAGTAGTAATTTCTGACAAAACAATATAAAAAAGTCATATTTATATGAGTAATTTATAAATTTATTCCATCCAATCATCATAAACTGCATCAGTACGAGTCTTATTTATATTTACAACATTTCATAAGCCAAAGCATCATTGTCTCAAACATCGTATATAAATTCCATAAATTAATTTTGTTGAAATTGTATTTTGTTAGTGTTTATCCTAAAATGGAATATTAATGAAAATGAGACATACATGTTTAGTAATACAATATTTAAAATAAAAATGGTCATTAGTTGTTAAGCTGGGGTATAAAATATAACCTAGGAATGTGAATTAGAAAGAAATTAATTACTGCTTCTGCTATGCTTAGCCTTATTGAGATGACGTCAATTTTACCTTGGGAAAAAAATTGTATTGTATTGCTGTTGACTTGAAATAGGTGTGTAGGCAGTTGTAGTGCCGGCTAGACTGAAGTATCATAGTACAGCATTATTAAAGCGAACAGTCTCATAGATATGTTGTGATCAAATCGAAAAATTACAGGACGATTGATCCCACATGATAGTACGGAAAACAGGTGATAACTTTTATTACCCATCTAGAAGGATGGTAGAACAGAACTGCGCGTGGTGACGAGAACAATTCGGACGTATACGAGACAGATAAGCTTTTACCACAATAATACAGCGACTGTTCTTCTGTATATTCGACCAACGGACAAGCCACGAACCTGTAACGGCGAAATACATTTACTCAAAGCAAAGTGTTAAAAACTAACTATTGTATTCTATTCAGGTAATAGTAACAATTATCTATTCTCAGCATCGCAATATTATCTTTATGCGATAACAGCAATGGGGATAGGATGACAACAAAATGCGAAGCTGTTAGTTCTATTGCACATGACGGATATGTGACTTATACTTTCTCATGCTGAGGGTCGAAATGGACGTCTTAGTAGGTACTTCTGATACAAAAATGGGCAAAGTGTAAAGAAAACGTCTAGTGTTCGAAACGAAAAATGAATCTATAAACCTTTAATTAGTGGGAAGTGCATTTTCGGTATATTCTTGCAGTCGCTGGACCATCTAGCCTGGACTAGATTATAAAAAGTTTTTTTGTTTGTTTTAACCACAAGCCACAAAAGCGTTATGTAGCACTTTTTTCCCAACTTTTCAAACTTATATCAATAAAAATTTCACATCTCATTATTCATTTTATTTTGACGGTCTAATATTATGCGATGTTCGATGTGTTTAACATGGCTAAAGAGAATATATCTGCAGCCTTAATATCAGTTCGAAAACAAATATTCCTACTCGGTATTCCACAACTCCTTAACCAATTTAATGATTCACTAAAAGCAAATTTTTTTTTTGCCTACAGACTGCATCTGCTCTACAAAAATTCTACGCGATTCAAATATACATCTAGTAATATTGGATAAAAAAAGTTCTAAAACTCTTAATAACCAACCAACCTTTTATTAGTTATAAAACCATTTTCCTCCATTATAAATTTTATACAGTATTTTCTATATTTGTATTAGAGGTCTTATGGCCTCAGGATTAAACATGTTCAAGCGCTTAGCTAAATTTGAATTTGACTTTTAAAAATGCTGGCTCAGACAATTAAACATTGTATTTAAATCAAATGTAGTCAAGCTGTTAAAAATGCTCGTTTTTTACTTTTTGTCCACCACTTAAATAAACATATCTTATCTGAAGTTAAATCACTGCAATGAACTAGATGGGTGGATTAGCTGTGATAATAGTGTGTAACAAGTTTGAAGTAAATAAAAAGTAGATGTAATGAGTAGAAAATCCATTCATAAGAATAGCACGGGAGTTTGAAAAATAAATTTAGCAAAACTAGGGTAAATATTTTGATTTAATACACTACTTTTAATTTTTACATGTACTTTCAGTGTCCACGACTACGTCAGCGTATCATTTCTAATTTTCTTAAATTAAAATTTAGAAAAATATGTTTTTAAGCATTTTTTGTGAGTTCTGTAAACAGTGTTAAAAACTTTCGTCTATAAAAATAAAATGTACTAACAACTTTTCTAGTGCCATTATACTACTAGAATTGGGTGCTTTAATATTTGTATTTAGTTTCCCGATGAAATAACATATTTTTATGAAAAAAAAAGTATTCTATATTTGAATAATGGTTCTAAGAGACCTCCTTATAAATTAATTTGGCAGTTTTTACGTAATGCGAATACAGACAGACAGCGAAAATTCCAAAAAAAGGTGTCTTGTATTCCATATCGATATTTCATGTACAGAAATGACCCCGTTACAGTTTTGTTATATGTATAGATGAGTTGAACACGTACATATTTGTTGACATTGAAGAATAAAAAGTACTAAATCTCAATCTTTGTAGGTATGTGTATGCGCGCGAAAATACAACAATATACTTTATAAGGCAACTTGCCAATTACAGTTAAGTGAACTAACAAAACTAAAGGCGGATGTGATGAAACTTGACACTCGTGGACCCTGATCACGTTTGATGGCGTATTGGATTAGAAGTTTCTAACCATTTGGTTCTTAAAACTCTAACGAGTATCCAAAGTCACTGCTATATGTATGGCGACTAGGTACCAGCTCGTTGCCTTTTTAACGTAACCATTCATGGTACCTTTTATTGTCAGTTTATTGTAGCAAGAGTTGTGTATTTTTTTTTGTGTTAAAAAAAACAACATAAGTATTGGAACAAAACAAAACAATAATATATATATATATATATATATATATATATATATATATAAATGAGTAATTGGATAAATCCTACTCCATATAACTAGTGAAATATAAGAATTAAAAATAATTTACTAGTTGACAATTCTGGAAAGAAATTCAACTTTATAGTCATTTGAACAAAAAAGATTAAATATATGAAGACACAGTTAAAAAATTTTAATATAAAATACTTAAAATCAAGTAAAAGTATGCCTTAATAATACAATTTCTGTGCAGTTTCAAATCTTTATTGAAAGCTTTGATTTTATTCTTAACGTAACTGAACTTACTGAAGCATGCTCAGATGAAATAAAATATCGTCCATGTCTTGACTTGAGAAAAATGAAAATATTATTTGAAGACGTACCCGAAATTTGTCGTTATACAAATTATAAACCAACTTTACTGGCTGAAATTTTCATAAATCTTACACGTTGACTACAAATCTGGTTTTCCAGGCTTCAACCCCTGCGGCAACCAAAACATAAATTTTTTTTTTTTTAATGGTAATAATACAAATTTAGAATTAACATTAATAACATGCAACGTCCTTCGTCGGTACGTCTTCATAGCATAATCGCCGGCGAAGAAAAATAACTAATAAAACGGCTACATCTATCTTTCTCTTTTCACCACCTGTCTTACCTGTTATCCATCCCTTTTCTAAAGAATGTAGCATGGTAACAAAAATAAGTAAATAAAAAAAAAAAAAAAAAATATTTGAAAGCTTTTGTATTCTCAAAAGGCTCCAGACAGTTATCAAGGTTTAAGATGTAAAAGCGTATATGTTTCCGCTGTTGGTTTTAAATTTTAAGTTTTAATTTAATGCTTGAAATTAATCAAGTTAAACCTAAACCTGTATGTAAAATTAAGTATGATCACTTATATGTAGACTTGTGCCATATAGTTCAATTTAGTGATCGCTCTTTTTAGTTCAAAGTTTGAAAATGAACTAGTTTAAAATTTAAATGTTCTTTTTAAAATATGATGGCAACAATACTGTAGCATTGCCATAACGAATGTTAAATTAAATGCGTGGCAGCACTAATTTCATGTCGGAAATAGTCAACAAGAAAAAAAGACATGGATTCTAGTTTATCTTGTCTGGTAGTTAAAATACAAAGTATAGTTCAAAAATGAACTAGGTGTACTTAAAAGTACGAACTAGTTTACTTAGTTCAATCGATAGAATCGTTTAAATAAACTAGTTCGTTTATGAACTACACTAGTCTGCTTATATGATTACATATGGTTTTATGAATTCTTCTCACGAAATGCGTTTGGTGAAATAATTCAGTCGATTTTTCTCTTAATCCTGGCACACATGTGAATTTATATCTATAAACGTAAGAGGATACTGTTCACAGTTTACTCTAGAATTGTGGTGGGAATTTCGTGCTTACTCTCAAGTTATATTAAAGCCGTCTCCTTTCTGTACCGGAATAATTCTTGGGAGCAATACCATGAACTATGCAATTATTTGTAACTTATTTTGAGCCTGATTCGTCGAAATCATCCTTAAATGTTTTTTTTGTTAAAGAGAAGTAGCACTTCAGGCAATAACAGCTTTAGGAAAGCTTTAGATACGAGTGAAAGAAGAAAGATAGATTAGTAGCGGGGGTGCCAGAAATTTTCATAGAAATATGCTATGAAAAAGTACCGACGAAAGAGGCTGCGTGTTTTTTCAATGTTGATTCTGAATGTGTCTTTATACCATTAAACAGAATATTTTTTTTATTGCCGCAGGGGTTGAACCCTGACCAACGACTACAGCAGCCTCTAACATAAAATCATAGATTTTGATTTATGCCTCGAAATAGTTGGCCAAGTTATGTCACAATGCAACAAAACCTTCTCTTTTAAAACTTACAACATTTTGTTATTACGTTGCTTTCCTCTTGCCTTTCTGAATTTTAATTTTTTTTTTTTGTTTTAACTCATTTCCTTAACCGCAGTATGATGAGGCTTTTAAATAAATTCGAAAATAAGGTCTTGGTAATAAATAAATCAAAGGAATATTTCAAAAACAGCTTTTAAATTACTAAAAATTTTTTTGAATTTTATATAAAAACGTATTTATCCTCCATAATAAACGAATTCTTATTAAACACTCTGCTGTTATGAGAGGTAACAGGTGAAGATTATAACGATTTGTTTCTTTTTGTTGCTGGGTAACCAGTTTAACCGAAAATATATATGTGCATAACGATTTACAATTTATGGTAAAATTATACGAGGCTAGTCAATAAATTGGATTCGCCGTCCCTAAGAATAATATAAAGTAATTAATTTGGTGGCATCTACAAACATTTCTAATATTTCTCGAAGCACAAGCGCTACGTGGGCTTCAAAGTAAACCTTACGATGAATTGCACTCGTTTACTACTACCAGGAAACAAGTGTTTTTTAGAAATAAAGAAAATAATTTATAGTTCTGTCTGGGTGAATGTGGACTAGCAGAAACAAAGTTATTTGGTCTTGCTTATGACAAAAAACTGCCTAAAGTATGTGGAACGACTTTTTGAGCTCTAGTTTTAATTTGAAATCGTCCGCGCATGTAAATTTGTGTGTGAGTGGGAGAATCAGACAAGAATTCACACGATTGTCGCTTAGGAATTTTATATTTTACAGGCAGAAATAGATTTCAACTTGGATATCACCTAGATACTTTAAGTTGGATTGGTACGTTAGTGACAGAGCATGAAGACAGCAAGTATTATCTGTCCAAAATGAACATCGAAGAATAATATGGTAATTGCAGAAACAGGTTGAGACAAAACAATGTGTAAATGTCCAACAATAACAAACATTAAGTTTAGTACCACAGTAGACACATACTAGAACTTGATGCATGCTCTGTCGTTCTATCTGTCAGATAGGTTCTTTGTGATCAAAAGTTATAATAGTGAAGATTAGACGTATAGAAGTGTTACAGAATTTTTTCAATGATTTTATAATTTCGTGTAAAAGTTCAGAAAAATTTGGTTTCTGTACGATCAGAGATGCATTTAGAATTACATCCTTAATATAAGACTCTATGAGATTTTGCTATGTAGGACAGAACTTCATCAGATTTTCTTGTGAATAATTCGCACCAGTATGTTAGATAGTCAGTCGTCATCCTAAGTCTTATGATTCCACAATAGTTTTACAAATTTTGTTGATAATTCCCATGCCACCGTTTGGTACAACATATAGAACATGCTATTATTGTTGTTGTATAATGATGTAAGATGTAGTAAAATTTTAAATTAAATTTTTTTATTCCCATAGGAATTCTATAAATGCTGTTAAGCCCAACAGATTGCTCCTGCCGGTGCTATATGTTTTTGGAGGACTAAAAGAGCGTTTTTTGTATCAAAAATTTAACGATTCATACAAGATTCATACTTACTTTAATGTCTGCTTTGTTTTTAGAACCAGATTCCTGAGACTGTTAAAAAAACTTGAATTGGGAATATGGTTTGAAAGTAAGGAATGCTTAAAACGAGATCAATATTTCTTATTAAAAACTTCTAATATTGGGTTCTTATATAAACACGTATGTGTGTATCAAAGGAAAGAATTTGCATTGTTTTAATTGATTTGAATACGTTTACACAAAAATAATGTTGTTGACGTAACTACACACTACGCCAATGAAGCGAATGAAAACACATTCACACAGCGATCGTATGATGAAATATGATGTACGTATGTATTGCATGTATTACCTAAATGTCATCAGTTATTCACAAAGATTTATGAATACCGCGTCTGCATTCATGAATCATTTGTAAAAACTCGTGAATGAAGGGTACACAGAACTAAATTAAAAAACATAAAATAGAGTTTTAGTATTGTATGTAGGATGAGTGTTGTCAACTTTCCAACTGTATTTCAGAAATTAGTGCGATTATAGAAAGTAGGTTAAATAAAAAAGTAGATACAGAAATAGTGTATTGCTTCAGGCTTGCTTGTATTTAAAAACTGAATTTGAAAATAATATATTATTTACAGAACTAGGTACCTATCAAAATATTGCCGGCTGCAGAGAAGACACGTTCGGCGGTTCCACTAGCCCACGACATCGAAATTGGCGTCCTCCTTCACATAGAAGGAAGAATACCGGTTAAAGAAATAAAATACTGCAAGAGAAAAACTAAAAGAAATAATTACACTCTATTGTTAAAAAAAAACGTTTAAGCTACCAAAGGATCAATAAAATTGGCAACTGGCAACTGTGTATATTCCAACAGACTCATTTGCCGCGTGTGTACAATGTATATATGTATGTACATACGCACAAGTTGTGGTCATTTTTTTATGCATACTATGAACTCTGATGGTCAGCAATGAATAGGTTATAGAGCTTTGAGCAGTTTTCAAAATTTTCAGAAGGCATGAATGAAATGGTTGATTATAAAATGCACTAAAGCATAAACGCAGATACGTGTGCTTTATAATGTGTTTGAATTAATATTTGGGAACTGCAGCCAATATTTGTTGTAAATACCACAACAACAAATAAAAACTTGTATTTTTGTATACAAGTGCTCAAATATGTGCAAGAGTATATAGCAATAACTACAAAAACCAAACACAAAAAATTTTCGGAATTAAATTTAACTTATAAAGTAATGTGTGGCAAAGTGTGGTAAGCCCCCAAAACAGATTAATTTTGTGCACTAAAGCTGTTTAGGTAAGTATTATCGCAAGCATATATTGCTTTAGATTCTATTTTATATACTGTTAACATATTCATAATGAAGCCAGTAATATTACATATAATTTATAATTTCGCGGCTCAAGAAGTCATATTGCAATCAAAATATACAAAATTGAAATCTTTCACCATATTTTTAATAAATTTTTTATCTATAACTAGATTTTTAATTTCTAATACGTAGAGATCCTCTTTGAAGTCTTTTCTCGACTTTGGCAAGGTTTGACTATTCGATCTCTTGATTAACCCAAGTGCGTCCTTAAAAAGCGAAGTTATCCCAAATAATAATCGCTGTTGCTGCGATAGGAATTGAGCACACGATCATCTGTTTTAGTAGTTAGGAAACAATAACAAGCTTACGCCTGTTACACACTCTTGTTCTGTTGAGGATTCATCACGACTTTACCAACTCAACTACTGTTATCCTTTTGTAATTAAAACTTCGGGAGGCTTTAGCTGTTGTTTTGGGAGACCTTGAAAAATCACAACAAAAAGCCAAACATAACAAATAAGGTTAGTCTTTTGAGGTAAATGTTGTCTATGCGTTTCGTTAGTGAAGAAACAATGGAAGTTCACATTAATGAGTTCTTGAAAATTGTTGACCGTCTTCGAAATTTAGGCAAAGTAATTGAGGAACACAAATCAGTTTCATTTTTGTTGGGCACATTACCCGAAAATTACAATAGCTTAATATTGTCCGATCCGAAGCAGATTTCACTCTAGATTTTGCAAAAGAGAAGCTGCTTTAGGAATATTAAAGGAATTCCGCATGTGAAAATCATACAGTAAATGTATATAAAATACAAAAACGTAATTTTTCCCTTACATGTTATACGTGTAGTGAGCAAGGGCATTTTTAAAGAGTTTGCCAAATTAAAACTTCACAGAAACAGCAAAATTTTGGCGGTAGCCGAGCTAATATAGTAAAAAATAATGACACGAATATTTGTTTTGGAATAATGGAGAACAGATTAAATGCTGATTGGAATATCGATTCAGCTGCAACATATCACATGTGTTGTGAAGAAAAAGTTTTTATCAAAATAGATAAACAAAAGCAAGAAACAGTTTATTTAGCTGATGGAACTGAAATAAAGGCAAGTGAAATGGGTGACTGTATCGTATACCCTGAAGGTAAAGAAATCCTGGTACGTAATGGTTTGTTTATACTTCAGCTAGATGAAAGCTAGTTATTAGTGAAGAAATAAATTGCCAATGGTTTGAATGTAAATTTTAACACAAATGGTTGTTTAATATGTAAAGATGGTGGTACATATGCAAGGGCATCGTTATGTAATAATTTATTTGTGCTCTACCAACAACAACATTAAGGTAATAAATTAACAAATAGCAAAAATGATTGTATACATATTTGGCATCTGCGTTTAGGCCACAAAAACACCAAGGCGATAAATTCAAGCATAAATAATGAAATAGTAACAGGCATTAACATAAACAAGTGTAATTGCATATCAAATTGTGAAATTTGTTTAAAGGCAAAGCTAACAAGTAAACCTATTTCTGAAAAATCGGAAATAATATCAAGAGAGATTTTGGATTTCATACATTGTGATCTTTGCGGGCTTTTGCAAACTTCAACAACCGGTGTCAATCGTTATTTCTTAATGCTCGTAGATAATCACAGTCGCTTTTATACAATATATTTCATTGCATCAAAAAATTTAGGGTTTGATAAGATTAAAGAACTCGTAAAACAATCAGAGAATCAATTTGGTAAACGCTTAAAGGTGTTAAGAACTGATCGCGACGGAAAATTTGTGATTGAAGAAATAAACAATTATTTAAAAGCAAGATATTATGCGCCAACTTACATGTCCATATGACCCCGAGCAGAACGGGGTTGCGGAGCGAAAAAATCGCAGCTTGGTAGAAGTGGCTAGGTGCATGTTGAGCGACGCAGAAATGCAATTTTGATTATTTTCTTCAGTTGTTAATAAAACACCGGTTAAGTCGTGGGTTAAGAAGATGCCAAATTTAAATCACGTTCGTATTTTTGGTTGTACTGCCTATGCTCACATTAATACATTGAAACGATGAAAATTAGATGATGTTTCTGTCAAGAGCAAAAAGTTAGGTTATGCTTAGAAGTAAAAGGGCTATCGTTGATTAGACAGTAACACCAACAAAATTTTTACCAGTCGAGATGCAAGATTTTTACAAGCCAATGTAAATCGTTTGTCCAACGTCGTAAAAAATAAGCAAAGTTCAGCAGCAAAAGTAAATGTTTTATTTTCAAATCTCAAATATGATGTTCAAAAGATTTCTCTACAGGAAGATCTTTTAAGTTTAGAAGATTTTGAAGCTTTCAAATATATATGAAAAAATCTTTATCATTATCAAAATCAGCAACAAATGAATCTGCTCAATTGGAAACAGAAAATACGCTTAGAACACACTGAAACAGAACAGGGGTGTTCTACCCAAGAAATATGGTTACAAAGTTTACGCGGAAAATGATCCAGTCAGTCATGATGAGGCTGTATCAAGCAAACATAAAAATAAATGGTGTACGCTATGAATGAAGAATTACATGCACTCGAAAACAGCAACACATGGATGGAATTTGGTAGAATTGCCTAAAAATGAAAAAATAATAGGATAAAAATGGGTGTATAAAACTAAATATACAGCATATGGTTCGAAGAAATATAGAACCCGCTTAGTGAGTAAAGGTTTTTCGCAAATACGGTGAAAGTTATGACGAAGTTTTTGCCCCGGTCATCAAGCAAACTTCCTTACGAACATTATTAGCCATTGAAACCAACAGGCAGATAAGAGTAAAGCACATATACATCAAAACAGAATTTTAATATGGTGAGTTGGACTCTTACATATAAATTTAACAGCCTGAAGGTTTTGTTATGACTGAAAGAGAAAATCTTGTACGCAAACTCAACCACAGTCTTTACGGCCTAAAACAGTCGGTTCGATGTTGGAATCTCCGCATCAATCAACTTTTAGTTTATGCGTGATTCAGAAGGTGAAATGCAGAACCTTGCCTATATGTAAAAGGTGGTGATATGTCTTAATCTACGTCGATAAAATAATAGTGGCCTCAAACTCAGAAGAGAAAATTGACGATATCAAACTGTCTTGAATCAAACTATGAAATAAATGAGTCTCTGGTTTATTTCACCTGTATCAAGAACAATACGTTGACAAATTATTGGCTGAGTTTAATCTCTATGATGCGAAGACCTCGTCAATTCCCATGGATTCGGGATACGTGAAAGTGAACTCTCAAAAATCCTTAAAAGCAATGATTTATTTCGAAAAGCTGTTGGTTCGCTATTATATATTTCAAACAACACCCGCCCGGATATTAGTTTGGAAATTTCGAAATTGTCGCGCAAGGCTAAGAAACAAATTGAAGATGATTGGATAGAATAAAAACGTGTGATAAAATATCTAAAACGGTTGTAAATCTACAAGTGGATAAACCCAGCAAAAATTACTGCTTGACTGTTTTGTAAGGGAGATAATGTTATAGAAGCACTGGTGTGCATTAATAAGGCATTTATTTTGTTTGAGATGAGCCGGCTGGAAGCAATCGATTTTAATAACGTTTTATTAAATAATTTTTTGCATTCACTTACTGCTTTTAAAAGTAAGTTTTTTCTGTACATGTGAAATGCTAAATGCATTACTAAATTTTTCTCAGAATTTAATAATATTTTAAACTAATAATTTTTACCAATTAGTAAAAGAAATGCTTTAATATAAAGGTGTTCCAAAGAATAATTTCTTTCTTCACCACTTAGAAAAAAGCTGACTTCGTCATCGAAAAATGAATTATTTTAATTTTTAATTTTTCTCTTTAAAAAATTCTTCCTTGTAATTTATATTTTTTATCAAGCGTACTTCTTTTCGCATTTCTTTTAAAAATGCATCCTTAGTGAGCATCTGTTCCTTATAAATTGATTCTGAAAATAGCAGTTAGTAAATTAATGCAATACATATTCACCTAATTTCAATATATATATGAATTATTGCAGCCTAAGCTATGCTAGCCGAAAATAAAGTGACATCAATTTGTCATCTACCGAGGCAGAATTCGTTTATCTTGTAGAGGCATCACAGGAGTTCTAACGGATAGTTCAGCTAATGGAAGAGCTCCAAATTGACGTTAGTAATCTAGTAATTTGTGAGGACAACTAAAGCTGTTTGAAAATGCTTCAAGATAAGTAAATACCATCAGAAACTAATATAGACAGCGACAGGATTTGTTCTGACAAATATGGATGTATTTACATTTTCTTGGCGATAGTAAAGCTCCGGAGTAGTTTCCCCAATTAAATATATCTTCAAACAGATTATTAAGATTTACCAATGGATTTCTGTATTTGTTTAAATTAACGATAATGCTAAAATCATCGCCGTGTGAGGTAAAGACGATATTTCGGTAAATGAAAATGATTTTGCAGAGTTTATTATAAGCAATTGGATAGGGGTGATTCTTGTGGAATGGTACTGTACATAGAAGATGTATTTGAGAAGTGAGATTTAACTTTTACTTTAAATTGGCAATTTTTTCATAAAATTTTCCATTCTATGAATTGTCTATGATAGTGTGTACTCCAATTCGATCGAATGCTTTTTAAAAATCCAATGAAACAAGTGTAACATGTTTTCGCGAGGACAAGGAGCTATAACTTGATGATCAATTAATAGTAAATTGTCCCTTATAGATTTTCCGTTTATAAAGCCAAGCTGCCTGCTGTCCAATAGTTTATGTGATGTTGTGAACCACCATAGTCGGTTAGAGACCATTTTGTCAAATAATTTAGATATGCAGGGGTTAAGAGATATGGGGCAGTATGAGCATATACTTGTTTTATCATATCCTTTTTTATAAATGGGAATGGCTATGCTTACTTTAAACTGTTGTGGAATAAAGGAATCCCAGATTCATTGACTTTGGAACCTTTTTTAATATCGGATAACAGATTCTGTCTAGCCCTATTGTTTTTCCTTTTTTATGCTGATTGAAGTTCTGAAAAACTAAAATGGGGTGCATAATAAGAGATTAGATTTACTTGTTATAAAATCAATAGGAAAATTTACGTCTGCAGAGTTTTGTGACCAAAATTGATTAAATTCGGATGCAATTTCATGATTATTCGTTATAAGTTTATCCGAAGATCTTTGTGGTATGATTCCAAATATTTTTTATATTTGAACCTGGGTTAATTGAGGACGTAAAGTTGATTGGATTGCTTTTTCGAAATCCTCATTTCCCGTTTAGGCAAAAACTTTTAGTTCGTTTAAAATGTATGTGAGAAGTTTCCTGAAGAGCTAAGTGAGCGATAGCGAAATGGCCATGGAAACGTGCTTTCACCTTCTATAGTCAATATCGGTGATTTTAATAATATGGTCGGGATAATCAGAACGAATTTTTAGAGTTTAATAATTTTTTTTTTACATAATAAGCTCAGTCTGCTAACTACGAAATTTGTATTTGAATTAACTTTTTATTAATTTATTAGATTTTTAGTTTTCCTTTTAGTGAGAAACTAAAATTTGTTAAGAAATGACGAAGGATTTTTAAATTTTTGAGATGTGATGAACCTGACATAATTATTTAATTAACACACCTTTTAAAGTAATTATATTTGGTAAATTTTTGTTGACAAAATGACAAACATTTTTAAGGATTTTTGTAGAAACTTTTGTTGTTAAACGGTATATTAAGTAACTTTTTAATAAAAACGTACTTACACCACTTTCAAAGAAAATTGATTTTTATTTAATTATACTGCATTGTATTTTTATGTACTTGAAATGAGTTAATAAAAATATTCAGGTCAATTATTTCAATTATTATTTTCATTTTATTTGACCGGCTTCAAGAAAAATTTGTAAAGGGAATATAACTATTATTCCTCGCTCGACAATTATTTATTTTAATTTAATGGTAATAATATTTTTATTACATAAATTAAGTTTGTAGTTGCATTACATAATTGGATTTATATTTTTTAATACGTCATTAATATTGGAAGGCAAAAGTTATTCTATCTGTATAAATATACGTAATTAATGAATTTGCTATACATCAAAGCAAAAATTAATACGTACATACTTTCATTAATACTATTAATTTTTAAATTCATTTGAATATTCAAACGGCGATGTAGATTATAAAATGAGACATTAACTGATATTATCTCGTAATAATTGTTTGTTGGGCATTTGCCAACAGACATAGGCATTGGCATTCCATTTAGCCGCGACACTTTCAATTTATTTATTTATTTATTTATTTATTTATTTATTTTTAAAATTTTGTAATAAAAAGCCTTCTGTGGCCAAAAAATATTACAATTGAAAAATGTTTGTGTAAAATTTCATAGTAACCCTAAATAAGTTTGAGTTAATTTTAATAAAATTAAATTTAACAATATATTAATCATGTAAATACATTTACCTAAAACTAAACTAAACAGCCTTAAATTTGTAACAGTAAAACATGTACCCAGTAAATATGAAGAAAAAAAAAAATAGATCCAAATCAACAATGAAATACAATTTATTCCTACTTACAGCTTTAACATATATTTGGCAATGATATTATGTAATTAGATGTTAAAGTGAAAAACGCTGTTTCCCAATTTAGTAATTTTTTTGCTGATTTTTTGCGATATCGGTTTTCATAATAATTCCAACAATTAAAAATAAATTAGATTTTTTAAATTTAATTAAATTAAATTAAACTTACATTTTGTGCGCTTTTGTCATCGGTACAAAATAAACAACTATTTATATGTATTATTTGTATACACTTTTGTATACACAAATACTTTTTATTTTAATTTTTTTTTAAATCCAAATGCCGCAATACCAAACTGTTATTTTTTTATTAAAACGTTCTGCGATTAATTCCCGGACATTCGTCTTATCCTTAATTAGAGAAAAAATTAAATTTGTTGTTCTAATACCTGATCCCCTAAATCTGACTGCTGGGAAAATAGAACAAAAGCAGACTTAAAGAAATTACAATTGTTAAATATACATATATATTGACATGTCGTTCTTTGTCGGTCCTTAATCCTTAATAATCTTCCATATGTAGGTATGTGATTGAAACTTGATTAAACGATTTAAAGCCTCATGATAATTTTTATCTTCATGTGAAAAATTTACTTTTAGTTTACGTGGACAAAAAAATATTTGTATTATCACTTACTTTAACTGTCATCGATATTAGACTCCTACTAAAAAAAATACAACAAACAGAATTAATGCGAATTTCCTTAAAATCACATTTTTAAGTACCATTTATTTCAATACAAGTTATTCAAAGTTAAGATTGTGAGACAGTTAATCATAAACAGTGGCAGTTTGGGTGTGATATTTTTTGAATCCGCCTCTAATGAAAAAAACCTTGAAACTAAGAGAAGTGAAGTCAACCACTACATGATATTTATATTTCTAAAATCATTAACAAAGATAAGAATTTCCGATGTAAAATATAAAGGGAATTTAGGCTGCTTAAATAAATTTCTCTACTGACAGGATTACAATAAGAGGATAAAGGTATGAACTGTTAGCCAATTTGACTGTAAAGCCAATTTGACTAGCAAGATATATGTCATGCACTATCGATTAACCGATTAAAACCGCTTATAATTCTGGCCATATCATTTAAAGTTTTTTGTCGCCGACTTTTGCAACTTTTTGAATTTATTTTATTTTCTCACAAAAAGCATTTAATTTCTAATAAAGTATCAATAGCATACGACCAGTGTTGTCAGTTATAGCGATTTCTCGCCTAACGTGGCGATAAAAAAAAGTTTTTGGTCATAAAAATTTTAGAATGGTGAGGGGTGAGACTTGTGGCGATATTTAAAATAGTTGGCAATACTTTCGGCTATTTTTATGATTTCCTTTAGGATAACATTGCATTAAAGAAACAAATAACACTTTTATATGTTTAAGGATGACTTAAAATGTAGGTGTATGGGCGAATCAACCGAGTTCGCTTTGACTTCTATATTTGAAATCTGCCTTAATCCTAAGGTATGAATTTAATGTCACGTAATAAAACTCTAAATATATTTGGATTGACAATCTTAAGTTATGTATGCAGGAATTATGCATTACAAATCTTAAACCACACTTCTCACATTTGCAAGAAATGATTTTAAATGTAATATTTAACCTAATGCTAATTTTGAAAAGGAAATACATTTTTTTAACATGGGTAACACTCATTTTGGCACGAACAAAAAGGTTTTAAATGTAACTGACATTTTAATTTTACAATAAATGTGTTTTTTATTTTTAAGAAATTGCTAAAAGAAATTCTGATTGGCTTAAAAAAAAAGTTATATATATTATTATTTTCAATATAAAATGAAATGAAATGTACCGTAGCAAGGATACAAAAGACAATAATGACATTGAAAAAAATGAGTGTGAAAGTTTTATTTTTACAAATAATTACCATTTTATATTTTTTAAATAAAAACTTTTTTAGATTAAGTTTTTTATGGTTGTTTGGCGATTTCCGACAAGGTATATGGCGGGAAAGCTTGATAAAATAAAGGCAACACTGCATACGACATTCAAATTTATTAAACTTAAGTAACGCTGTTAGTATACATGAAAGTATGTATAGATGAATTTGTATATGAACTCGTATAATGCAACTGTATATCTTATAATATATGTATGATACAAATGGATTCTGTAATGAGGTTTTTGTTTTGCTTAATTGTTTTTTTTTTGTTTTGTAATGATTTTAGTTAATAATAATGCTAAAAAAAGATTTGCGAACTTTTTTTTTTCTTAAAAAACTTTTTTGTTCGACTTTATTTTTATAAAACGACCTTTAGTGCAACTTTTCGAAAATTCCTAACGTTAACCCTGCCCTGGGGTTATGTATAGAAGCGTAATCTTGCTGCAGAAACCATCGCTATTGCATTGAATCGTAAGTAGCTAAAACCATAACTCCATCTTCTCTGCTATGATAGTGCTTTAAAAATAGTTTGAATTTTCTCATGCCTCTCCATTGAATGTGTCGTGCCACATGCTTATTAGCAAATTGTATTTAATTTTTTTGCGAGCATTATCGATTATTATATCTTCAGTTTTTTTACCGTAGCAATACTTGCCTGAATTTCAGCGTGAGTCCTGATTTCTGGTCCTAATAAAGAAGGTTTGATAAAATTCCAAAGATTTTTTTTCTGTTGGAATCAAAGCAGTTGGAAACGTTTCTTTATTATTATTTTATAACTTTTTAATATCTGGCATCCAAGCTCAGTAAAGGTATTTCTATGCAATTTCCTGATAGAAATACTTTGGCTTTCAAAAGGTAGTATTATTTTCTACGTGCAAAGTTTGAAAATGTAAATTGATTTTAATCATATGAACGGAAAATGTTTTACTTATTTTGTCTATTTTTGGAAAATGAACTTAAAAATAATTTTGCATTAAACTTTATCGCCCAGAAAAACATTTCAGAAAAGGTAATCAAGTGTGGAATTAATCATTTATGGCGGAAGGATTTCCAAACTAGATAACCAATCTAATGATTTTAACAAGGCATGAGACTTTTACAATCAATAAGTGTGAATTGATTATGTTGATCACTGTAAGAAATAATTATGATAATAGGTACCTATTTTAAGTATTCTCTTTTTACTTTCAATTGTAATGTGTTTTGTAAGTATGGCAAGAACTTTTTAGGCAATGCTGGGCGTTGTTGTTACTATTTTTCCAATCATAAGAAAATGTAGTTTTATATGGTAGTAAGTTTTGAGCTGTCGACAAAAAACTTAAAATTTTAATAAAGTGATCAAGAGAGTAAGTAAAAAATTTTCCATTTTTAGATTGGCTCCGTAACTAACTATTTAACAAAGCGTTCTTTTATCGTTACCACACTGAAATGAAACACACAAGAGTTCTCTAGAAGTTATTAAATATTTTTTCTAATTTAGCTAATTGCTTTAACGTGAAATGCTATACGACTAAATATGATTAAACGCAAAACAACACAATCAATGGTTTTTGGAGTAAGAAACTTTTAATACATTAATTAAAACGTAATCCAGTTTTCTCCAAAATTTTCTTAGACTTCCTATTAAACTGATACTTCATTAAAATATTGAGAATAAAGCAAATGAAATGAATTTTTAGTCAGTTGCTTAAACTTTATTTTATATATATTAAAAAAAGCTATTATAAAAATTAATTATATAATTCGTTTCTTTATTTGGTGTTTAAATTTCTTTTCTATTCACCGAAGTAATGTTGTTTAACAGATATTCTTTAAACTTCAACTAGTCTTCAAAAATTAACCCATGATTTCCAAAAAAAAAAAACAAAAACAAAAAAAAAATCTAAAATTATAAATAAATTATCTAAAGTCTGAATAAATGTTGTTCATTTGGTAAACTGCTAACTAATAATTGATTGAAGTTACATACATACAACTATTTGCAAAAAGTACTTTATGTAAAAGTTTTCAACTTGTTTATGTGCCGTATAAATTATACTTGATTACACTGGATACGATGAGCCATAAAGGTGCCTTTAGACGAAATTTTTTTTACATATGACTTGTCAGTTTGAAAATCCACATGTATATTCTTATGTATGTCAAAGTAGTCATTTTTACTTATGGCTTTAAATTTCGCGCTTAAACGTACATGCAAATTACTTCTGACATAACCTACAAAGTAAATCGTTGTTTACAACAGTTGTTTGGTGAGCGGCTCCGTTAATGCTAATAATTATGTTAACTGTATTCTGCTTCCAAAGATTTTAGTGCATTTTGTACCTTTTGATCATTTAAAAACGGTAAAGGTGAGAAAGAAAAAGTTGCACCACTGCTTTTTCATATAAAAATAGATCACGCTCTAAATGAAAATCTGTCATATGACTTTTACATATGTATTTACATGATACATATATACTTTGTTATGAAACATCTGACAAGTCATATGTAAAAAACATTTCGTCTAAAGGCACCTTAAGGCAACCAAATATAGCAAAGTTGTTTTTATACATATATAAATAAAGGCATTTTCGTTTTGGTAAAAAAATAATCCTATTTGTTTTTTTACCCCTCATGACTGTTGAAATTATTGGTTTTTCAACAACATGACTCAATTATTGACTTAATTATTATAAAAAATAAAGATGCAAATCATCGCTTTTACAAAATAGCAATAAGCTTCAATGATTTTATTTTGACTTTATTTGCTAAACTTAAAATCGACCATCCCTTGCTGCATTCATTTGGATTTTTGTAATTTTTATAATAAAAATTAAAAATACTTCAAATTAACTTTTTTAGTTTTAATAGTAAATAAAAAATAAGGTGGATCTAGGAATTTTTATTTATTCTTTAAAAAAAAATTAGTTTGCAAGCTTTATTTGTTTTTTTTTATAGAAATTAATTGAGGTGTTATTTTATTTTTAAGTTTTATTTCTTAATTATTTTTATAATTTATTTGGAATAATTAGCACAATATTTTAAAAAGTAATTAATTTAATTTAGTTTTTCCATAGTTTAATTTTAAATATTAATTTGCAGGTGTCTGTGTAAAAACATAAGTTTTGTGATATTTTATTTGTTGTTTTTATTTTAATTTCATTATATTTTTACTGTATAAAAGAGCCGAAAAAGTCAGCCGTATATAGTGGATAAAAAAAATAAAATCAGTGTTGATTATTGATCTTTTTGCTTAAACTTTGATTTTTGTTTTTATTTATTGCTTAGATAAAAATCTTTAGTTTATTGAAAATTTTGTGATAAGTTTTCTAAAGAACTAAGTAAACGGTAACGAAATGGCTATCGAAACGTGCTTTCATCTTCAACAATCAACATCGGTGATTTTAATAATTTTGTCGGGGTGAATAATGCGATATTTTTAAAGTTTGATTAATTTAATTTAATATTCTCGTGAATTAAATCGTTATTAAAAGCAGTGGAATCTAAACACACACCAATTATTAGGGGAAATTTTTCAATTGTGTAATGCTAAAAACACAATCAAGTCCACCGACCATCGGCTACAAGATGTCAAAAATAGAATACATGCGTGCTTATGAGAATTATTCTTTTAGCCGTTACACGACTACCGACAAAAGTAGCCGTGTAGGCTAATTTCTATTTTTCTTGACTACAGAAAACAGATTAGTGCTGCTAATACAATAAATGCATGACATGGAGGTTTTAAAAACGCAATACATTAAATATCGGTAATAAAAACGCGAAAAACAATTATAGTGGCACCATTGAAAAATAATGATCATCTGCTCATTTGTTTACATTTTTCATTTACTCTTTATTTGGTGCATTTTTTTGGTTTTTTTGGTTGTTTTGCTTAACTTTAATACATATGTCAAAACAGTTGTCTATTTTTTGTAGTTAGTGGTCGGTAGTCGTTAAAAGAATTAAGTAGCTGGCGACTTTGCTATTTTTGTAGCCAGATACTTTTGCAGTCGGTAGTTGATGGTCGGTAGCCTTTGATTGTGTTTATAGCATAATGCCACAATTGAAAATAGGATAGCAATTATAAATTAAAAAGCTTGTTGTATTTGTTGAAAAGGTCACCAATTTTCCCAATCCTCTTTAAATGATTTAAATCATAAATTCTAAATTCTGCTTTAATACAAACGAAAGTTGAAAAAAAATACATGAAAAAATTGGAGGTAGACGTGGTTTTTTGCAAGCTGCCGTAAATGGCATAGACACGTCTGATGGATTGGCCTTGGAAAAGTCTATTTTAATACTAACACGGACGGCAGACGAATATACGGACATCTCTTAATTGACTTCGCTATACATAAGAACAAAGCACATACATATATATTTTATGGGGTCGGAAATGGAAATTGTAGTAGTTACAAGCAGAATAACAAAGTAAGATATAGCCTTTTCTCCTGTAGTATAGGGTGTACAACTGAAGTATTAAAATATTGCGAAATGCAAGTAATATCGTAAATTATGTTTTTTGCAGAAAATGTTAGAAGTATTTTTTAGCTTTTTAAAAGATCCTTTATAAATCTTTCAATGCAACTTTATACATTCAATGGGTACTCATGAATTCAGAACAGAAAACAAATTATAGAAAGTTGTTTGTCTTCAGGGTACTTGTGAAGATATATTCCATTACGGCTGAGTATGCACAACAAGTAATTGGAATATTTATATAACGATGTAGACTAAAACCAGTAGTTTACAACAAAAGACGTACAATACATGTTGTGTTTAATACTTCGGAACCAAATGGAATAAAACAAGAAATGTCGAATTTTTTTGTGGCTGTAGTTAAGGGTGTTGTCGAATTAATTTTGATTTATGGCATTGTTGTGCTTAGGGAGACTGCGACACACTGCGGTTCTACCTTTGCTCAGATTTCAACATTATAACTTTCTTCCAGATCTAATGTGCTATCTTTTCTAGAAAAGAACATATTTTCAACAATCACCCTTATTACGAATGTCGACGTCATTACAAGTTATGTCGACGGCACACTCACTGTATTGTCGTCGTCAACATTGAGAGTAATTGAGAGTTATCGGCGGCAGATTTATATTAACAAAGGCAATATTAGGTCGACGTTGACTGGAATTGACTTTGCTTTTATCAACAAAGTTTTTAGCGTCGACGTAGTGAAATTTTGTTTGTTTTTTTCTATCTTACAAGCGTGGTATTTAAACTAATAATAAACCTTTCTATTGTAGTACGTAGTACATGTAGTATAGTTTGGTCATCCTCAGTGGTGGATTTATGCTTAGGCCCATGAGGCCAGGGCCTAGGGCGGCATAATATAAAGGGCGCTCAATATTTAATGGTAAAATAAAATAAAATATGCTTTAAAGGAATACGATTTTTGTAAATTATATTTAGTAATTTAATAAAAAATCAAACAAAACTCAAAAGAAAGAATAAAAAAGTCAAACAAAAGAATAAAAGGAAAAGAAACTCGATATAAAAAATACGAAAAAAGTTATCAAAAAAGTTGCCGTCTAAGTCCCGCATATGTAGCTAAATTACGTTGTCGACAGCTTTAAAATCGCTAGATTGATCGCTAAAATAGTAAAATTTACATTACTTTTCAAAAGGTGTAAAATAATGTTAATGTGATTCCCCTTTTTAATAGTAATAGAATAAACAAGTGACTGTGTTATTTATTTAACCTGTGCGTGGTTCATTTATGTTCATACATATGAACTGTTCACATAAGTACACAAGTTTCAAATTTTCGTGTTTGTTGCATTTTTAATATGAGTGCCTATAGAAAAAAACTCAGCGGTGCGCAATATCGTAAATAAAAGGCAGAAAAGACTGCAAATGTGGATAATTTACTAAAAAAAAACTCCAAAAATATCTATTTTTTTGACAACTTGTTTGACGACATCTTTAAATAATGACAAACAACCATGATGTTCATCTGAAGTAAGTATTTAATCATTTTTTCGATTAAATTCACATTTAATGTAAGTAAAAAAATTGTATTTGTAAAAAGTAATATTTTGTTTAGCAGGTATTAGAACAAACTTCAGCACAAGATATTGAAGAAATACATTCAAACTCTCCTTCAACGAACATATCAAATGAAAAATTGATTGGAGCTGATGCTCAAAAGGCTAATAATAGTGATCCCTCTTTGTGAAATTTAAATGAAGAAACACGAGATTACATAAGTATAAACGGTATACCGCAAAATTATATTATAATATAATTTCAACAATTCAAAAAGAGTTTACAGTGATAAAACAAAAACTTGTTTCAACGAATGTTAAAAAACGGAGAAATTCAGCGCCGTGAGTGGTTGGTTTATTCAGAAACTAAAGGGTCTGTATTTTGTGTGCCTTGTTTGTTATTTGGTAAAAGTGGGGAAATTAATGCTTTTACCGGCGAAGGATTTAGTGACTGGAAAAACTCGAATGCACGGGTTGAAGCCCATGAAAATTCAGACTTTCATAAAACTAATGTTTATCACTTAAAAACTCGTGCAGTAGTTCAAGGCCGTGTGGAACAACGTCTAATAAAACAACTCGATGAAGAAATTTCATATTGGAGAAAAATTTTACACAGAATAATTGCAATTGTTAAATCACTCGCAAAAAGAGGACTGCCATTTCAGGGACATTTAGAACAAATAGGAAATCTCCAAAATGGAAATTTCTTAGGAACAGTGGAACTTCTTGCCGAGTTCGATCCATTTTTATCTGAGCAATAAAATCTAAAACAATTTATGAACAGATTATAATCTTGATTCGGGATAAAGTATTACGCATTTCTAGTGAAATACGATCGGCTAAGTATTTTGGTGTCATTGTAGATTCTACACCTGATATTGCACATGTCGATTAGCTTGCTATAATTATTAGATATGTAAGTGAAAATGGTGAAATCGTTGAAAGATTTTTAGAATTTTTACCAAATGCTGTTCATAAAGCCAAAGATATGGAAAACGTCGTGTTAAACTCTTTAGAAAAAAATGGTGTAGACATAATGAATTGCCGTGGTCAATCTTATGATAATGCAAGTAATATGTCAGGTATATATTCTGGACTTCAGGCAAGACTTAAAGCAATTAATCCTTAGGAGAATACTTGCCTTGCGCTGCCCACTCTTTAAACTTAGTAGGTACTTGTGCGGCTGAATCTGTACCCGAAGCAGTCGATTTTTCTTACACTTTACAAGAACTTTATAATTTTTTTACAATATCTACACATCGTTGGGAGATCTTGGTGCAGCGGACAACTTTAAGACTCAAAAACCTCTCTCAAACTCGCTGGTCAGCTCGACATGACGCATGTAATGCTTTAGAAAAAGGGTGGTCTGCAATAATTGAAGCATTAGATTTTATTGCAGAAAACGAGGACGAGAAACCAACCACGCGATCTGAAACTCTTGGATTGCAACAAAAACTACAACATCTGGAAACAGCTATCCTGGTCAATGTGTGGATGTAATTTTAAATCGTTTTAATGCTGCCAGTAAGAAACTTCAGGGGTCCCAAGCTGATTTATCATCTGTAATCCAAATTTATGATTCTCTTGCCTCATTTCTGCAGTATATTAGAAATAAACAATTTTCTGAATTTGAGGAAAAAGCTAAATTGCTATCTGGAGTTCAAGACTATTATCATTATGATTCTCGTCGTAGAAAAATTAGGAAACTTTATTCAGATGAATCACGGGTAAATGAAAGAGGACCAATTTCTGGACAGGAACATTTTTATTATCCCATTTTGGATACTCTGAGTGTACAGTTATCGGAATGTAAAAATGCATACGTAAAACTTTTTTAAATCTTTAGTTTGTTTAATAATTTATCAGAAATAGATACAAATGAATTAATACAACAAGCAAATAAACTTGTAGAAAAGTAACCTGATGTGCTAGAAAATATTAGCAAATGAATGCATTCATTTACATTATCAACTCAAAGATTCATTGGCGAATACTGAAGATGTGTGTTCTGCACAAAGTATATATATTTTATATTACATATACGGAATCTTCAAGATGTTTACCCCAATGTATACATAGCTTTGCGAATTTTTCTGAGTATCCCCGCTACAAACTGTTCAGCAGAAAGATCTTTTTCAACCCTGAAAAGAGTAAAAAACTATCTACGGGCAAGTATGGGCCAAGATAGACTTAATGCTCTTGCATTATTGTCTATTGAAGCGCAATTGGTGGATGAAACTGACTATGAAGATTTAATTGAAGGCTTTGCGAGAGAAAAATCTCGAAAGACTAAATTAATAAAATAAGCGTTGATAAAAAACTTTGCTAATTTTTCAAAAATAGTATTCATATTAATATTATATTTAAAACCGTTTCTTTTGTGTTTTAGCGGTACACAAACACATTTACATATGAATTGTTTCATTTTATTTAAAGATATCATATTTAATTTTATATAAAACTCAAAAGGTTTAGAAATTTCTAATTAAAAAAAAGAAAATTTGAAATAAAACGTTATTTAAAACACCCCAATTATGTGTAAAATTTTATAAATTTTTTGGTCGAAAATAATAAACAATATTTAAAATTGAATTACACTGCAGTTGATAAAAGACTATTAGTAATTATATGTGACTTAAATGTCACATATAATAAAAAAGGGCGGCACTTCAAAGAGTGCCTGAGATGGGCCAGGCCTAAATCCGCTACTGGTCATCCTTCTTAGGAGCTTGATTATTTATATGCGAGCTGTCTATGCAGCCTATTATGCCAGGAAATCCCGTCCTCTCAAAGAAATAAAACTTGCATTCAGCCTTTTCTTCCTCAGTCATTTCAAATTTAATAAAAAGGGCGCAGATGACTCCTTCCAAAACATCGAGTATTTCTTCCAAAATAAAGGATACAGTTGGTTGCGATAATCCGAGATTAAAATCATTACCAACACTCGATTGGTATAAGCCTTGAGCCAAGAACCGCAATGTTGTAGCTAACTTTAATGTTTTGGAAATTGATGTTGAACGCATGGCGCTTCTCTTTTAAGTCTCAATGTTTTTTAATACGAATTTATATGCTGTTTTATTCAGTCGAAAATTTTCAACAAAACTGTTTAAAAGTCACAAAAAAGTTAACTTTTTTATTACAAACACGTGGCAAATTGTTCGATTACTTACGTGCTTTCCGGAAAAATAAAAATGTTTGATATATGTCTACCTACTTTTCTCTGAACCCCAAGCATATATTTATCTTCTGCATCACTGCTTGCACTTGATTCAAAGATAAAGAACATTTCTTCACAAAAATTAAAAAAAAATTAAGTTTAATAAATGGAGATGATATATTTTTTTTTCAAAATTATCGATAACATGTCGACGTCAACACATGCGCGAAAATTAATACCAACTGAGTGTCGAGTTGACGTCTGCGTCGACCAAAATTGACTATGGCTAAAAATCGACAACTACGTCGACAACGACTTTCGCAATAGAGCTGAATATTTTCACGTGGCAAAAGAGACAAAAATAACAATAACGTAGCTAGCAATGCCTTCTTCTTCTATCTTGTTTTGCTGCATTTTTCTTTAATAAATGAAAAGAAACTTATTTGACAATAACATTATAAACTGCTTCAATTATGAGAAATACTTCAATGTTTCAACATTTTTTGAAGAAAAATATTGTTTAAATAAATAAGAAATCCATCTGTTTGTAAATAAATATTTTTCTTCATATCCGTGTTGTCATTGAGAAATCAAGCAAGGGATTTATCTTGCGGCCAAAATGTTGTTGCACACTTAAATGTACCTTTTGTCAAAATTTAATTTTCTTATTATTTATTTCAATACTTTATTAGAAAAGAAAAATTATTCACGATTCTTTATTTCTAATTATTAAATAACACAGGAAAAGTTAGACACGAGTAGAACGTAATGCACCATTTCATGGATCACTATATCCATCATCAGCAATTAAAATATGAGGAGCGCATATAATTAATAAATATTAATTTGGTTATACAAACTCCAAACACACCTATAGCTTTTTTTGTTGTTCTCTTTAATAATCGTTACATATATTTCTTCTTGTTTTCTGCTAACCAATGGCATAGCCGAAAATAAATGCAAATTTATTTGAATTTAAGCCGAATTAAGATTATATATTTGTGTTTTTGTAAATTTAATTATTCTCTAAATGTAACAAGATTATTGGAGTCTATAGTATTATAGAAGTAGAATACACAAGTGAAAGCCTCAGTAAAATTAGAGCGCATTTTTATAAACCCTCTGGTTAAATTTTTCCTCATATGTATTTGGTAAGATATATGCGCCCCAGTAAAACAATAAGAATGTTAACTTATTGATGTTGCATTAATTTATGAAAATAAATTAAATTTTCTTCAAACCTCATTAGCTCAGTTTAAAATTTATCAAATTAGTGTAGTGGGTGAAAACACACTTTTCGACAACCAAGAATAAAAACGGCAGAGATAAGCAACCAATTTAACTGCCTTATACAAAGTACCGAATACTTATTTTACATTTGTTACAACAAGGAAGAATGAGCTGTTATATATGCTGTAGATTTTTATTATTATTTTTTTAATTTTTTTTAAGGATATTTTGGCGATTGTGAAATTTGATTTAAGTACTTAGATAACCACAATTTGTGAATTTACTTTTCTTAAAAAATCTTTTACGTTAATTTAATTTGGCCTTGGCAAAATCCATATCATAATATAAAATTTGATTACTAATGTAAGTTAGGTTCCTTCATTTAATGGTAAATTATGTTAATCAGAACTTGAACCCGTTTTGAAAAAATACGACTAATTTTGTTTGTACTATATCCACGCCTATCAATAATGTCAAGATTGGTAATTTTTGAATTAAAAATTTTTTTTTTAAATAATTTAGAAACTGTTGGCTGTGACCAAATAACTTAAAAGCCATTTTTATTTCACAGCTTCTAGCGTTTCTGGCTTAACTTAATCGTTTATACGAGTTATCGTGAAATATATTCATGTCACTTTTATTTTTTGCTTACAACTGAACAAAGCAAAAACCTGGCTGCTTACAAAAAATTGCCTGATGCTAAAAAATTTATTTTGTGGAATACTTGCTGAATTGAACATTAAAATGAATAATTATGATTTTAAAAACAACATTAAATGTGTTAATATGGAGTAGTAACAATAATAAATCTTCAACTTTGTTTTTGTTTTGGTTCAGCCAAATTTATGTGGGAATTTAAAGGCGAATTGATGGTAAGTATCAAAAATAAGTTTTTAAGGCAAATTTTTAATATGCTTTTGAACTACAAAAAAAAGATACAAAAAAATAAAATAACAGAAATAAATAAATAAAAGATATATTGTTTATGAAAAGAAAGCAATATATTTTATTTAAATTTACTTGTTACATAAAAAACCAAAGGTTGTATATATGTAAGTATAATTATGTATGTACACTCAAGAACTTAAGTCTTCGTACATACCAAAAATTTCATATATTCGCCAAACAAAATTTAATTTAATTCCATTTTAATTATGAATTAAAAACAAACATTTTCATTCAACTCAAAAAACGACGATAAATACAGAAAAAACATATTATATAGATAGACAAAAGTGTTCATACAATGTAGTTTCTTCTGTTTTAATCATAATTTGCAACTTGTAATTATTCAAATACGGTTAGTTTCTTCCAATCGAAGCAGGCCCCCGTATCTGTTGAACTATTTTTTTGTTGGTATTTTTGTATTCAAATAGTTTTCGATTGTCAAGATGAGTAAGCGTAAAGAAATTGGCATCGATGTTAAAGATCTTATTGTTCAATAGGATAAAGCAGGAATATCTTATCGCGAAATTTGCAAAAATTTTAAAATACCTTTTGCCACTGTTTAATACATAGTCAAAAAGTCCGAAAATACTGGTTCCGTAGAGAATCTGGATGACCGAAAAAGCCTTCTAGGCGAGATGTCAGTTTTATTTTAAGAGAAGTGGCAACAAATCCAAAAATATCAGGAACTAAACTAGCAGAAAAAATCAAAAATTTTATGGATATGAAAGTCCATCCAAAAACGGTTCAAAGAGCGTTACGAGCTTAGGGGTATGCAAGCAGAGTTCCCCGCCTTTGATATCTGAAAAGAATCGAAGACTTCACCTTGAATTTGCAAAAGCACACATTAATAAGGCGCCATTGCTGCATCTAGAGATATTCGGTTGCTGTTTATTGATGTTATTATGGACCGATACCATTATAAACAGTATTTATAATACAATTTGCAGCAATCAGTTGATATGTTGGGTCTTGGCCAGGGTTGGATCTTCCAACAAGACAATGATCCCAAACATACAGCGAACGTTGTGAGAGATTGGCTGATTTATCATGCACCAAGGCAGTTGAAATCGCCCCAACAATCAGCGGACCTAAGCCCGATTGAACACGTTTTGGATACTTTAAAGCGGAAAATCGGTTATGTTAGTGTTACCAACAGAAAAACGTTAATAGAAGCATTAAAAAAGTTCAGGTCCGAAATTACTCCTAATAGGACCGAAAATCTTGTCGTTTCAATGCCGAGACGTCTGCAGGCAGTGTTTGATGCTAACGGTGGTCCAATAAAATATTAACGCTTTAAAAATAATTCTTAAACTAACTTATTTTTTTTTTATTATTTTATTTTTATTTTTGTCCATCTTTATAATTTTTTTTCTGTATTTATCGTTATTTTTTGAGTTGAATGACAATGTTTGTTTTCTTTTCATCGTTAAAATGGAATTAAATATGTCTGGTACACAAAATTTTTTTTTGCATTTTTTGTTTGGCGGAAATATGAAATTTTTGGTATGTATGTATGAAGACTTAAGTCCTTGACTGTATATAAAATAAAATATATTAGAGAGAATATTCCGGCAATCAATTTCCCACATGTGTTTCGTGTTTTCCAACATCGACTCAAACACAAAGCAAATGAAACAACGAACATAGGTAATGCGAGATCCCCGTTCTCAACACATCCGGCAGGAATTAAGGCGCTTTCGCAATGACATCCGGGATATTATTCCATTTGCAATAAACCGCATGACCATTGCAGATACCCAAAAAATATTGCATCCGCAATCGGTCTTAGATGCCATGAATATATGTATAGATGTAATACAGTCCTAAACGAACGCCCACCCGCGATTTCAGAAGACGAGAGGCTTTTGCCCAGTCAAATGAAAGCAGTTCTAGTACAATTAATAGCCGGTTGGTGCAGTATTCTCAACTGCTACCGGGACTGGATAGTTCCTGGCTCCTTAAACCGTTACCCAGCTTGTCTACAAAGCCCTCACGACACAGTGCACTTATTTAGTTGTCCCAATAGGCCCACAAATTTACACCCTATGGACTTACGGATACGACCGAATCAGGTTGCGCAATTTCTCTACCTCCCAGCACCACATGATAAAACAGGTACACATAATTAAGTTTTGTTTTTCCTTTTCTTTGTTTTATATCATGTCAGGGAAAAACTTCGACAGCAGCGGAGCTGTTAAAACAACAACAACGAACTTAGTTCCATTTAATAAATTCCAAGTATTGCTGCAATGTTAATTTAAGCATAATATCGTCAACTCATTTTATAAAATACGTTTAAGAAGAAAATGGAGATAAACACTCATGTGAGGAGGTATTCCTTATTGATTTATTGATCTATTGCTTTTATCAATTTTTCCAATGTAAGGAGTAACACAGAAAAAGAACAATAAAAATACAACTAAAAAAGTTTTTAACAAAACTTTGTTTTTCAATTGTGGCAGCACCAATAACATAATAGTTTTGTCCATGGCGGAATCATGTAGCAAGTGGTGGCAGTGGCGAATTCATTAATTTTTGTCGTTGCAAGAAATATCAAGCTTCATATATAAAAAATCAGCGTAAGTTATTTCATTCAGTTTTTTGACATATTCGTAGTAGATGCGTTGGCAATTGTTAAAATGAATTCAATTTCGCTCGAAACTCGCATTAAAATAATTTAAAATTCTCTATTAAAATTCATTCAGAACCAACCTGCTGGTTTTCCTAAATTAATCATTGTTTCAGACAAAGCTCATTGTTACTTGTCAAGGTATGTCAACAAACAAATTTCCCAAATTTCCCTTGTTCATGCTTAACGTATCATTGATTGGTGCGCTATGTGGTCTAATGGCACGATTGGGCCTATTTTTAAAGAGGAGGATGAAATTGCGGTATCTTTGATGAAAGAATCGACATCTGTCAGCGCGATTATTTTTCAGATAAAATTTTTCATTCATATATTATTTTTGTAATACAGTCATAACACTGGTCAACAAAAAAACAGTTTTTGTATGTAACATGAAAGCTATTGTCTAATTATGTTTCGAAAAAGGATAAAGATAATATAAATAAAATCAAAATGTTGCAAATACGAACAGCTTTTTGTAATTCAATTTTTAAATACTTTAGAAAATTTCAATATTTATCGACAAAGTGAAGTTATTTCTCTATATTGCACAAATAAAATCGGGATAACCTTAAGATTTTCTTTTTTATTTTACTTCAGAGACGTCTCGCTGTTATATCCGACAATAATCCGCCACCATACGTGGACTCCACTTGCCTTGATATCTTTTTTCTATAGTAGAAATATCTTGGTGGAACCTTTTACCGTGTTCATCGCTAACGGCGCCCAGATTTTCAGGAAAGAAGTCTAAACGTGATTGTAGAAAATGTATTTTCAACGACATATTACACCCTAAAGCCTTATATGCAGATAAAAGCTTGATATAGTAGATGTGGAACTTTTAGGTGGTTCTGGTATGGGTAGTTCCTCACTATGAGGGACTAGTATTTTTGCAGATGGCAGGTTTGGATACTTAATTTTACTTTTTGTTTTAATTGTAATACCTTTTATATAAGTTAAACATAAATAACAATCACGTGAGTGGTTCGTTGGTTCCAACCAAATCATCGGAATTGCAAATGGCATAGATCAAGATCGTTTTCCCATCCAGTAAAATGACCTACACATGTAACACCACAGATATGTGGAACCCACGCTTTGTCTTGTTGTCCAATAACAAAGCCAAAATACTGTTCATATAAGTTGTTTATTAAAGGTATTAAATTTCTTCGCTGAGTTTTTAAAGTAATCTCTCCACATATATAACAAAACTTGTCAGGATCATGTATACACTTTCTTAACATTATATAAGAATCACTTAACAAAAAAACAGTAAACAAAACAACGCTCTTTAAATAGTAAATACTCCGTGTGAGTAGTAGCTGTAACACAAAAACAAGACTTGATGGAATCAAAGTAAACATTAAGGTAGGTAATTCAAAATTAGTAACCACTTTCTTGTTACAAAATTGTGTGTTTTGACCAGAGTAATTTGAATCATTGAAATTTTTTATTTTAATTTGTTTTAGAAAGCAAAGTTCTTGTCGAAAAGCCCATTAAATATAGAAAATTGCAACAATATTTTTATTCTGTTTAGAAAAAAATTTATTTTAATAAATGTTGAGATATATCTATCGTCTCAAAACATAACATATATCAGGCATGCTCTGACAATCGCAAATCACCTAAAATTTGCAACGCAAGATGAAATCGCATGACATATAGTTCATTACATGTAATTCACAATCGCAAGAAATTTGGCGACTTTAAGTGGTGGTCATTTGGTCATTGGACACGTTGTGTATGTTGTTTTCTTTGCTGTTTGACATTTATGACATGTTTTTACATATCCAGTTATATCTTTTGACATCTTTTTCCAGTAGTAATATTTTTTATCTTTTCAATAGTTCTATATATTCCGCAATGTCTTCCTTCTACGGGATCATCGTGGTATTTCAGCATAATTTTAAGAATTGGCTTGGCATTCTTGATGTTTATTTGGGTCACCTTATTTAGTAGCGCTACTTTTAAATTCTTTAAATATTTATTGTCCATATTTTTAAATTTATGTAAGAAGATAAATTCGAAAATTTTCTCACTAGGTGCCACTTGTAATTTTATAATATGTTTACCGGCCACTTTTTCGAGCCTAGAGAAAAATTGTTCTAGATCAAATTTCTCTTTAGTAAACAAATCATCTCTATATGTTACCATATACTTTCATTTTTTGGTATAAGTTTTCTCGGGTGAAAGTTTTAGTGTATAGTATTTTCTGACGTCAGTATTATGCAATGGTACAAATATTTTGGGCTCATTATTTTTGTGCTGATCCTTTTCTGATTCATTACTACTTCCACTCTTTTTATTTTTATTGGTCATTTATCTAGACGTGACACCTAATATAGAAAATTTTTTTTATTTATGGCATTAAATTCGTTTATTGTTATGCGTGACAAGGCGTCCACAACATAATTAGCTTTCCCCAAAGGTATTCAACCGTAAAATCATATTGTTCCAAATCTAATCTTATTCGTGTTAGTTTGGAGCTTATATTTTTCATTAAAAACAAATAAGAAAATGGTCTATGATTAGTACGACCCAAAAAGTGCTTTCCATATATGTATGGTCTAAAATGTGTTTTTCCCTTGTTCAATGATTGATTTATTGCTTTCACCTTTAGTGAAAGTCTTTAATACATTCGCTATTGGTAACTGTTTTCCTTTAAATTCCTGTGTTAAGACTGCATCACAAGCGTATTTGCTTGCGTCTGTGGGTATGCAAAACTCTTTTGTGAAATTAGGGTATTGAAGCAATGTTGGACTCATCAATGCCCTTTTCGTGTACTTTTTAGATAATTTAGTTAGATGTCTGGAATACTCCAAAAAATTTTCTAAAAATCTGCGATAATAATTACAAAAAGCTACGAATATTTTTGCACTGTCCGCATATTTTGGCGTTAAATAATTTTCCACAATCGAATATTTAGTGTTGTCAGGTAGTATTCCTTTGTCTGTACATTTGTGACCAAGGTATGTTACTTCTTTCATAAAGAATGAACATTTTTCTAGGGGCAATTTTAAATTGTATATTCTGCATAAATCAAAAACATTTTGCAAATTCGAATGCATATGTTTCTCGGAACATCCCAGAACGACCAAATCATCCATATATAGGAATGCTTGATTTGGTTTTATTCTACTGAAAGCCAATTATTTGTTGGAATGAATTAGGTGCTATTGTAGTGTATCCCATCAGTCACTGGTGCATACACAATGTAGTGTGTCTCACTGGTCATTGACACAAGTACGGTGCATAAAACAAACCAATAACAGAGTATTGGATAACCAACACTTATCGTCATATGCATTGTGCTGAGTTGTCAGTAATTGAGTGACACACTTTGTATTGAGTGCATTCCATTGTGGTTGCACTACGATTGGTTGCGATCAATTTGTAATTCAACTCCTTTGGATTTCCATGGTGCCGACAGAGACAAATGTAATATTGCAATAAGCTAGAATAAGTTAGAGAGACTAAGTTTTATTCTCATAAGTAGTATATAAGACCTTGTAAATTTAAATAAAACAGAAAAAACTTGATTAAACAGAATTGGCATAACTGCCTTGTTTAAATTCAAATAATACATCTGGCAGTTCCTTTGAACGCCTCGACATCAAGCTGATCCCCGTACAGCTGTATAAAAACAGAACCGGGCTATAGGAAAAATAACAAACGAAAAACCTTACATGGCGATCCTGCAAAACACGGCAAAATAGGACCAAATTATTTTACATTTTTGACCATATGGCCAAACCGACCATTTCTGAGAAATCAACAATACATGTCCGCAGAAATAGACGAAATTGTATCCCGCTGGGAGAAATACTTGGAGCAATACCATCCAGAACAAGTTCCGGAGTCAACACCAGTATATGAGCCCACCCCATTAACAGCAGGCCCTAAAGCTATTACTATGGAGTAATACAAAAGAAGGACGGTAAAAAAAAAAGGACCAGTACCAACAAATTATCACAAAAAAGAAGAAACGCGCTGGAAAAAAGTTCCAGAAGAAAAAGAAACTAGCAATACTATACTATGAGTTAACCATAGCAGATACCACTGAAAAAAAATAAACCTAAAAAGAAAAATAAAGAAAACTAAATTAACCTAATTTAAAAACAATAGACTTAATCTAGAAAAATGACGTGGTGGAAAAACATTTTAAAAACCATCCCTGCGTTGTTTGCAGCATACGAAATAGGCAAACTCGAAAATGAACAAGACAAAAACAACAAAATTATAGAATACATGAAACCAGATATACAGCATTTAGAAAAAGAGGATGATATAGACACATTCGAAATCATCATAATTGTTATGTTAATTCTAATGGCTATTGCCTATATTATAAAATCAATACTATCAAAAAGGAATTAAATTGTAATATTTTCTCATTAAATCAAATTATATATATATAGATAAATAATGTACACAAAATTAAGCATAATACTATTCATAATCTTTTTCTCATTATTTAAAATCTTCAATTATTTGTATAATCTAAGAAACATTAACAAGAATAAAATACCACAAATAACAGAGGTCTAAATGGAAGAAAAATTGTTTGAACTTAAAGAAATACTGAAAAATTTAAAGAAAAGTCCAAAAAGAACATATTCATCTAAAACTATACAGATAAAACTAGATCTAATACATAATATAAGAAAGGAATTTCTGATAGCAGAAACTGAGAAAGAGGATAAAGAAGAAATAATAGCACTGAAAACAGAATTTAATAGCATTTTTAAAATTATTACTCAATATCTAAAACAGACAGAAAAAGAATTAATAACAGAAATGACAGCATTTAATTTAGACACAGTTTCCAAAGCTTTACCACTCTTCAATGGCAAATACGAAGAGCTAGAAAGTTTCATTGTAACAGCGGAATTAATTGAGACGACTCTAGCAGAAACAGCTAAACAGGATTTCTTAAAATATGTCTACCATGCCAAATTGACTTCAGGAGTAAGAACAGCGATAGGTTGTTATACAAAACCAGAAAACTTTAATACACTAAAAAATTACCTTCAAAAAAGATACAAATCATTTTTGACAATATCAGAACTACAGACAAAATTAGCAAACATTCACCAAGGAAAGCAATCAGTCAATATGTACAATGACAGAATAACGACAATAATAGATAACCTAAACAAACTAGAAATAGAACAATTAGGAAATGACCCAACTGAGGCAGAAAAGAGTGTCATCATTAGATTAAACGCTAAACTAGCATTGGATGCATTTAAAAAAGGCATCAATGAAATTTTAAAAACGACTATATTTGCTGCTCGTCCCAAAACTCTGCAAGATGCAGTAGAACTAGCTATAGAATTAGAAAATGAAACCAAGTTTAATGAGAACTCAATAATGCACATTCAGAGAAGACGACCTTTACATAACGACAGCATTCATTACAACAACAATAATAGAAACAACAATTTTCAAAATAGAAACAACAATTCTTTTCGCCAAAATTACAATAACAACAATACAAATTCCAATAGAAATAACAATAACAATTTCAACAATAATAAACACAATAACTTACCTAACAGATATAACAAAACAACAATTCAAACCACAACAGAAATAACCAAGCAAATAATAACTACAATAGACAAAACCAAAATTATATAAACAGGAACACAAGTAACAATAACAACTATAATAACTACAGGAGACGTATTCATACAATACAAAATGAGGGAAACTTTCAAGGCTCGGAACATATAGATGTTCCGGACAGCCACAATTAAGAGTTTACAAAATTTCAAATAATAACACTAATTACATAATCGCATACTACAAGAATAAACAACTAACATTTCTAGTCGACACAGGCGCGGACATTTCACTTTGCCGCATGCGAGGGTATTTCAATCATGAACAATTAATCGATGAGAACAAATGCAAATTAACAGGCATCAGCAAAGAGGAGATACAGTCATTAGGAACAATAGAACTCGATCTAGAATTTACGGAACAGAATTGCAAACACGATTTTCACATGGTAAATGACAACTTCCCCATCGAAACAGACGGGATAATAGGAAGAGACTTTTTTAAGAAATATCTTTGTAAAATAGATTACGAAACTTTTACAATCTCTTTATTTATAAATGATTCCACCATAATTTTGCCCATGCAGTCGAAACCAATTTCTTCACTACAAATAATAATTCCACCCAGAACAGAAATTATTCAAGCTATAAAATTGGATCTAAAAGAAGATTGCGTCATATTTAATAAACAATTACAAGAGGGAATATTTTTAAGTAATTCAATAACACCAAAAAGCGGCATGACACACATAAAAATTTTAAACACAACTAACGAAACGGTGACAATAAAAGGCATTCAACTTCAGACTGACCCACTTAAAAATTATGAGATATTAAGTTACAATAAAGTGAGCAACAACAAACGTTTTGAAAGAATAGTGAATGAACTGCAATTAGACCATAATGATGATTTTGCAAAAACACAATTAATAGGAATATTTAAACAATATCAAAATGTTTTTCACTTAGAAGACGAAAAATTAACCGTCAACAATTTTTATAAACAAACAATCACGACCTCAGACAACACACCAGTTTAAATAAAAAACTATAGATTACCACACTTACATACTGACGTAATAAATAAACAAGTACAAAAAATGCTTGACGACGACATAATAGAAGAATCAATTAGCCCATATAATGCTCCACTCCTTTTGGTACCAAAGAAAAATATAGAAGACAAAAAGAAATGGAGACTTGTTGTAGATTTTAGAAAGCTTAATGATAAAATTGTCAATGACAAATTTCCTCTGACCAGATTAGAAGACATTTTAGACAAATTAGGTAGAGCAAAATGGTTTTCCACACTTGATATGACCAGTTCATTCCACCAGATTGAATTAAATAAAGAATCCAGACCACTAACTGCTTTTTCTACACCATAAGGCCATTTTCAATTTAAAAGACTTCCATTCGGATTAAAAATTTCTTCAAATAGTTTTGAAAGAATGCTTACAATAGCACTCTCCGGATTAGAATCCGAAGCATTTCTTTACGTAGATGACATAATTGTATATGGCTGTAGTTTAAACCACCATAATCAAAATTTAATAAAAGTACTAGACAGATTACAAAAATACAATCTAAAACTGAATCCAAAGAAATGTTGTTTTTTAAGATTAGAAGTAGTTTGCTTAGGACATTTAATAACCAAAGACGGTGTGAAAACAGACCCATCCAAATACGATGTTATAAAAAACTATCCAATACCGAAGAACGCGGACGAAGTTAGACGATTCGTTGCATTCTGCAACTACTACAGAAAATTCATACCAAACTTTGCGGACATTGCCAAAAATTTGAACGCACTATTAAAGAAATCAACAAAATTTATATGGACGGAACAATGCCAACATGCTTTTAAAGAATTAAAAAACAAATTAATCAACCCACCGGTATTGCAATATCCAGATTTTGAAAAACCATTTATTTTAACAACCGACGCATCAAACTATGCGTTAGGAGCAGTCTTATCTCAAGGCGAAATAGGACAAGATTTCATACGCCAGTAAATCACTGCAAAAACATGATATTAACAAACCGGTAATTGAAAAAGAACTTTTAGCTATTCATTGGAGCGTAAATTTCTTTAAACCTTACTTATATGGCAGAAAATTCATTGTAGTTACAGACCACAGACCATTAATTTCACTATTTTCACATAAAAATCCTTCATCAAAAATGACAAGAATAAGACTGGATTTAAGTGATTATGATTTCACAATTGTTTATAAAAAAGGAAAAATGAATACAAATGCTGATGCACTTTCTAGGATAAAACTAGACTCGGACATATTAAAACAAATGATACCACAAGAAAATGACGAAAAAGAAAAAAAAGTATTAATCACGACAAGGGCTATGCAAAATAAATTGAAAATTACAAACGAGGCAAATAAAATAATAAATAACGAGAAAAAAGATATCGAAAATAATACACGTGTAGAAGAGAACAATTCTCAGAAGTCTGATCAACTTCAAATATGGGAATGTATATCCATTAATGATATCAAAAATATGAAAAAATTGCAATTTTATAAATTTGAAAATATAGAAGAAAAAGATATAATTATTAAAGATAATATGGTGCACATTGGACATAATGATAATTCATCGAAACCAGATTCGACCATGAAGAAGTTATGTGCCAAAAATAAGATTAATAAGAATGATGTGAATAAAGTACGTAACGACAATTCTCCGAAACTAGATTCGATTATGAAGAAGTTACATACAGAAGATATGAATAATGATAGTATGAATGCAAGATTCAGCGATAACTCAGCGAAACTAGATTCGATTCTGAGGAAACTGACATCTAAAATGACTAAAGAAAATATTAAAGAATTAGCGCTCTCAAATGAAGATAAAATATTTAAAATGTATACAAATGAAGAATTTAAAGACGCATATGCAAAATTAAAAATAAATAACAAAAGTCCTCAACCTAAGATATTAATATACAATGCCCCGAAAAGAATAACAGATGACATTTTAAAATATAAACTAATTGACCAATTCCACAATACCACCCATGCAGGACACTTAGGAATACGAAAAACCGTCATTAAATTAAAACAGCGATACATCTGGAAAAACATGAACAAAATGGTAAAGACATTCATATCATATTGCGACAATTGTAATAAAAATAAACAAACTAAATACATAAAAGAACCACTTACGATTACAGACACACCGAGCAACAGTTTTGAAATAATATCAATTGATACAGTAGGACCTCTTACAATTTCAAACGAATACCGATACATATTGACTATGCAATGTGAATTGACAAAATTTGTCATTGCACACCTTATGCCAACAAAAGACGCACTTGTGACGGCAAAAACACTTGTAGAACAACTAATTTTAAAATTTGGATAATTTCAAGTACTCAAATCAGACAGAGGGACAGAATTTACAAACGAACTGATGCGCAACATATGCTCATTACTTGACATAAAACAAACCTTTTCGACTCCCTACCACCATGAAACAATAGGCTCAGTAGAAAGAAATCACAGAGTCCTCAACGAATTCTTGCTAACAACAGCAACTGACTACGAATGGGATAAATGGATTCCATATTTTACTTTTGCTTATAATACGGCACCCCATATTGACACTGGCTACACGCCATTCGAACTTGTATACGGAAAATTACCTCATTTGCCAACTGAAATATATGGAACAAATGAAACAAAAAATTACAATTACGATGATTATGCCCAAGAACTTAAACGTAGACTTAAATATTCTTTACACAAAGCTAAAGAATTAATAATTAGAACTAAAGAAAAAAGAGTAATAGAAAATAGATACAGCAATAGATTAGATTCAAAGATAGGAGACTTAGTTTTAATCAAAATAGAAAATAGAAAAAAAATCAAAGTCCATACAAAGGACCTTACAAGATAATCGGAAAAAATGGTGTAAATACAATAGTAGATTATAACGGACAAGAAAAAGAAATCCATAACAATAATTTAAAACCTTACAATATGTTTTTTCGAGCAACTAGCTTATACCATTATTATATATAACAAAATTCGATATTCACAACACTATTATTAATGTTTTTCATAATTATTAAAATACAATCAAATTACACATACATTTAAGAATCGTTGTAACGGTATTATGGGAATGGAAATGGAGATAAAAAGAAAAATCATTTTCATAATTTTTCTCTTAAGGGTAAGGGTGTAGTGTATCCCATCAGTCACTGGTGCATACACAATGTAGTGTGTCTCACTGGTCATTGACACAAGTAAGGTGCATAAAACAAGCCAATAACAGAGTATTGGATAACCAACACTTATCGTCATATGCATTGTGTTGAGTTGTCAGTAATTGAGTGACACACTTTGTATTGAGTGCATTCCATTGTGGTTGCACTACGATTGGTTGCGATCAATTTGTAATTCAACTCCTTTGGATTTCCATGGTGCCGACAGAGATAAATGTAATATTGCAATAAGCTAGAATAAGTTAGAGAGACTAAGTTTTATTCTCATAAGTAGTATATAAGACCTTGTAAATTTAAATAAAACAGAAAAAACTTGATTAAACAGAATTGGCATAACTGCCTTGTTTAAATTCAAATAATACATCTGGCAGTTCCTTTGAACGCCTCGACATCAAGCTGATCCCCGTACAGCTGTATAAAAACAGAACCGGGCTATAGGAAAAATAACAAACGAAAAACCTTACACTATCGTCAAACCGTACGGTAATCTTGTGAATCCATATGCTTCGTTGTTTGTTGAAAATGACGTTAAGTCTCTTGACTTTTTCTTTAAGCCAATTTGGTGAACTCCTGACATGATTTCCAAACATGAAAAGTATTTCGCTCTACCTAGTTGATCTAAGAAATCATCTATTCTAGGTAATGGGAATTTATCCGCTTCTAGTTTCTTATTTATTTGTCTGTAATCAATTACTAGTCTCCATCTTTTGTCTTTGGAAGTGATTTTTTCGGAACTAATAGAATTGATTGTGATGGCTCCATTATTTGGTCATCTATTAGCTATTTTACTTGTTTATTGATTTAAGTTTTATGTGCTTGTCGTATTCTATAGCTTTTAATATATGCTGGATGTTGATTTTTGATCCTTATCTTTTGTTCATAGAAATTATTAATTGTTATTGTTGTTTCGGCATTTCATTTAATTAAAATTAATTTTCTTTATTTTGTTTAATTTTTTATTTTTTAATTCAATGAATTCACTCCTTTAAATTTCATTAAAATGTCAAATTAATAAAATAAATTTTGCCCCCAATGAAATGTCAGTTACGCTGGGGAAATTATAACTGTATAAAATAAAATTTTTTGTCAACCATTTTTATTATAAATAAAGATCTCATTCTTGTACTAAACACGAATAAAACCGGTCTTGTACTTTTTTTCGCTTGCGAGTTTTACCATTTTTGTTAAAAATCAGTGCCCTTAAATCATTTCAAAAAACAATCAACATTTAAAGTTTGCTTAAAAACAATATCTTTTCTTTTCATTGTGCAAACAGTCTTTAAAAATCATTAAAGACGAAACATTTTGGCGCCCGAGCAGGGACAGTGTTTATTTTTAATTAAAAAAGTGTAAAATTCGTGTTTACCAAAACCGTATTTGCTAATTAAAAACTTTATTAAAATACTGTGCGTTCGTTACTAAAACAACCCGGTATAAACGTTTGTTTATAATTAAATAAACAAAATAATAAATACAACAACAACTCATCATCAACTCTTTCAACCCACAGAAGATTTGGAATTCATCTAGATGCCCAGGTGTAGCTGTATTTTGTGCAAAAAGGAACGTGAAGAAAACATCAACCAGGTATTTAAGAACAAATAATTTGTGTGAGACTTTGCGTTTAATTTTTAAATAAAAAAGATTAAATTTAAAATTCGTTTAAAGCAAAAGTTTTATTCCACACGAAGAATTATTTGTTCTTTTCGTCAATTCGTTTATGTCCTAAGTAGTGAAACACACACACATAGTAATACAAAAGTGATTATTTATTTGAAGTTAAAAAGCACACTAAATATTTTCATTTGTTTATCAAATTTATTTGAATTTAATTTTCACTTAAATCTCGATCGATTTCTCATCTCGTGTTTTCTCTTAAATTCACCTGCTGCTCTCTTCGCTTCCAGTGCGTTAGATTTTCTGAAAATAGAAAACTATTTACAAAAATTAATAATTAACACTCACCAATCTATATACTTCCATTTTGGTTGTTTGCTGTTTATTTGTACTGACGTTTGTTTAATTATCACTTGTTCTTTTAATACCTCCATTCGATTTATTATTGTGATTAGTTTTTGTTACATTAATTTCAATAATGTTACTTGTAACTTGGCATCATTATATCGCAGCAGATCGTGACGTCAGTTAATTTACATACGAATAGGAGAGAAAGAAACATAAGAAAAACAAACAGATAACCCAGCAAACATTTTCGTGTGAGTTGGTTGCTTGAGAATAAATTTTTCGAAAAAATAAAATTTTAATTAATTTTCATTTAATACTTAAAAATTGTATGAAATTCATCATTCAAGTTCATTCAGTTTTAATCAAATTTATTAATTATTGCTTGAAGCTTGAGGATTGAGCTACAGTATTTAAAAAAAAAAATTTTTTTTTTTTTTAATCGAGATTTTACGGTAATTTTTTGTAAATTATTTGTAAATTAGTTACATTTGAGAAACTAATATTGATCTTGAGGTTTTATATAAAAAAAAAAAAAAAATATATATATATATATATATATATATATATATATATATATATATATATATATATATATATATATATATATATATATATATGTATATATTATTATCAAAAATAAATATATTTGGTCAATTGTATTGCCTATACAAAAATACATAGGGTTTCATATATATAACCCAGCAAAAAATTTTTTTCGAATTTCACAAACCAATATTGTTGAGTTGCAGAATATTAAATTCTCACGCTAAAACGTTTGATTGCTGTATATATTTCAGTAATCGCGTTAATTAGTACAATTTGGTATATTTTCTGAATTTTTTGGAAGTTTTTAGATCTCGAAAATTTTTAAATATTATTAATTTTCTTGAGGTCCTTCCAGTAGTAGTTCGAAATATAATCAGAGAAACGATAAAAAATAAATAAACAAAATGCAAAGCAGTAAGAGATCTACCAAGTCCAATAGTTTGGAACTTGTAGTACAACAGAAAAATAAGGTATTAAACAATATTGACAGGATTCGGCGATCACTTCGAGAGAAAACTATTTCTTTCAATGCAATCGAATTAGAATGCCGCCTTGAAATCCTTTATTCTTACATTGAACAAGCAATGACTTTTCAGGCAGAAATTGATATATTAGATCCAGAAAATGATGAAAGGCCTGAAGTCGAAGATTTATGTGTGTCGACTAAGTGCTTGCTTCTTGGATATTTAGCCCCTAATAGAAGACAAAGCTCCCAGGATACTGCTGCTGGATGTTCATCCCATCGCAGTAGCCTGCCACTAATGAAATTGCCAAAATTTAGCGGCAAGTACTCAGAGTACAAAAATTTTATAAGCTTGTTTGAAAGTTTGGTAGACCACGATATTTCTCTTACAAATATAGAGAAATTTAATCATTTACTTTCCTGTTTATCTGACCAAGCTCTGGGTACTGTCAAGGCTTTTCAAGTCACTGAAGAGAATTACCCCAAAGCGCTGGCAAGTTTAAAGCGCGTTTATGACAATCCTTGCCTAATATTTTTCGATAACATTCGACAACTATTTAATTTGCCTGAAATTCCAAAAGCTTCATCAAGCGCTTTGAGGAGCATGATAGACACTGTGTCTGCCATTTACGATTCACTATCATCAATTGGTGATGATAAGGCAATTACGAATGCCATTCTTATACATTTGGTAATGACAAAAGTAGATCCAATCACCAGATCAAAGTGGGAAGAACAACTTGATTATCAAAAGTTGCCCTTATGGAGTGATTGCGAGGCAGCCTTGAATAAACGATATCAACATATTTCAGCTGAAGAAGCGTCGTGTTCAAGACATTAATAAAAAACCTGACACATCCAATAGAAGAAAATCTAATTCTTCATTTTCTTGCCAAACTGATAATCAGCAAAGCCAACAAAATTCGAAATGCTTATTTTGTAAATCGACACAGCATTATTTATCAAATTGTCCTTCTTTTACTGCTGTGCCTGTACAGCAGAGATTTGAGTTTGTTAAAGGCGTTCCTGCCTGTATCAATTGCTTAAAAAAAGGACACACAGTTACTAAATGTAAGTCGTCGAAGTGTCGAGTTTGTAGCCGCTCACATCATACTTTACTGCACATTTATGCTACAAGTGAAAACACACTAAGTGTTTCAAATAGTTCTGATCCGAATCAGCCGTTAACTTCATCCAGAGCTTCCGTAAATCATTCGTCTTCCAAAAAAGACAATGTTTTTTTGGCCACAGCTTTAGTTAAAATAAGAAATAGTTCTGGACGATATGTTCTAGCAAGAGCTTTACTGGATTCCGGTTCACAAATCAATTTTGTGACCGAGGAACTTTCACAACGATTACAATTACAAAAAGAGCAAAGAAATCTCAGTTTGACTGGTGTTGGGAGAACGAATTCATCCGCCAAATATAAACTTCAGGCAAATGTGAGATCTCGAACCAATTCCTACGAATTTTCATCAGAATTCTGGATCCTTCGATCGATTTCCAACCTGATCGAACGATTTCGACTTCAGGTTGGAATTTGCCTTCGAATATTGAATTAGCTGATCCATGTTTTTATAAGCCTCAAAAGATTGACATGTTGATCGGCGCTGAGATTTTCTTCGAGTTATTATGCGTTGGTCAAATTAAACAAAATCCAAACATTCCAACACCTCAAAAGACTTTGCTAGGTTGGATTGTTTCTGGTAAATACAAAGAGCCTAGAGAAACTACTTCTAATTATTGCCATTTAAGTCAAACAAGGAATAGTGACGACTCTTTAGATATGATAGTTCGTAGATTTTGGGAACTGGAGGAAATTCCTAGAGAGGCAAAAATTCCTTCAATGGAACACCAGAAATGTGAAGAAAATTTTTCAAGATCTGTTAAGCGATTGGCATCGGGCAGATTTAAAGTGGCGCTAACTTTCAAAGCGGATCCAAAAGCGTTGGGTCTCTCTTTTGAAACAGCCAGAAGACGATTCTTGTCTTTAGAACGTCGTTTGTCAAAAGAACCACAAACGAAAGAGATGTATAACTCTTTTATGAAAGAATACATTAACTTGGGTCATATGTCTATCGCGGACAACAAGATTCCCAGTACGCCTCACTATTTCATTCCACATCAGTGCGTGTTACGACCGCAAAGCACTTCTACCAAACTTCGTGTAGTTTTCGACGCCTCTTGCAAAACCTCTACGAATTTTTCACTTAATGATCTACTAATGATTGGTCCAACTATTCAAGAAGAACTATATTCCACGCTTGTTCGTTTTCGTATGCATAAATATGCTATTACGGCTGACATTGAGAAAATGTACCGTCAAGTTTTGATAGACGAGGCCGATAGAGATTTCCAATTAATATTATGCCGTGAAGATCAATCAAAAAATCATGAAGTCTATAGATTGAACACGGTGACTTATGGTACATCATCGGCTCCATTTCTGGCAATACGATGTCTGACACATTTGAGCGAATTGTTCGAAGAAACGCTACCTATTGGATCAAAAATAATAAAAAGAGACTTTTATGTCGACGACTTGCTAACTGGCGCCGATTCTATTGAAGAACTCAATACAATCAGGACCCAAGTCACAAATATTTTACAATCGGCAGGTTTCAATTTAACTAAATGGTTTACAAATCATAATAACCTTCCCGATTCTGTTAGAATTGAAAAATCAGTACAAATAGATCCTGATCTCACGAAGACTTTAGGCACTTATTGGCGTCCAAAGAGTGATGTATTTAAATACTACTTAGATGATTCTTTCAAAGACTTAAGAGCAACAAAAAGAAACATATTATCTGTTTCGGCCAGACTCTTTGATCCACTCGGACTTTTGTGTCCTTTGGTTATTAAAGCCAAAGTTCTTCTTCAAGAACTATGGCTTATGAAGTTGGATTGGGATGAATCAATTCCCACGCGTTTGGACACATCTTGGGAGAATTTCAAGTCCAATTTATTAAAAATTGACGTGATAAAAATTCCCAGATATGTTTTAACCACTTCAAAAACCAAATGTCAAATTCATGGATTTTCTGACGCCTCAATGAGAGCGTATGGCTGCTGCCTTTACATACGGAGTAGAGCTGCTAATAAAACTTCTTGCCGCTTGTTAACGGCCAAATCTAAAGTTGCTCCTCTGAAGACTAAATCTCTGCCGAGACTAGAGTTATGTGCAGCCCATTTATTGGCTAAATTATGGTCTAAAATAAAACCCATTATTTCGTTTGAGGTTGAAAGCGTAACATTGTGGACGGATTCAGAAATCACATTACACTGGATTCAGACTCATCCATCAACGCTGGCGACATTTGTTTCAAATAGAGTTTCTGAAATTCAAGAATTATCGGACCACGTCACATGGCGACATGTTCCAACCAAGGATAATCCAGCCGATATAGTTTCGAGAGGTAGTAATGTCGACGAACTAATTTATTCTATTTGGTTTAATGGCCTTATTTTTCTACTCCAAGAGAGTAACACGTGGCCAGTAAACAACCACTTCAACCTGACAGTTGAAGAAGAATCGCTGGAAAAGCGGAAATCAAGCGTTTTCTTTGCTGTAGAGGAAAACAATAACTATATTTTGAAGGTGATTGAGAGCTATTCATCATATACTAAAATGATTCGAGTACTCACCTACGTTTTTCGTTTTCTTGATATTGCTCGAGGAAACAACTGCCGCAATTTGGGTGAACCTACAGCGAAGGAAATGAATTGGACATTCCTTCACTTAGTTGAATTCCAGCAAAAATGCGATTATGCTGACGAATTAAAAAAGCTTAGCAAATCACAGATATTGCCTTCAAATTTGCAACGTCTGAATCCCTTTGTCCACCAATACAAGGATGAACATCGCTCGTTTTCACTACTTAGGGTAGGCGGGCGATTGCTTAATGCACCAATTGCATACGACGCAAAATTTCCCCTTTTGATGTCAAAGAAGTCGCATTTTATAGCCATTTATATAAGACACTTGCACTTAACTAACTGTCATGCTGGTGCAAAGGCTTTGGTAGCTATTTTGCGAGACAGAATATGGCTGATAAATGCTAGAGAAGAATGTACGAAAATAGTTCGCAAGTGCATACATTGTTTTCGATACAAACCTAAATTATTGAATCAAATAATGGGAAATTTGCCCGCTGACAGGGTGAGAGCTCTACGCCCGTTCAAGATATGCGGCGTAGACTTTTGCGGCCCAGTTAATGTAACACTAAAAATTCGTGGCCGACCACCTGTAAAAATGTATATTGCTATATTTGTGTGTTTTACCTCAAAGGCTGTACATATTGAGTTGGTAACTGATCTGTCTTCAAATTCTTTTATTCTTTGTCTTCAAAGGTTCATCGGCAGGAGAGGTCTCCCGGAGAAGATTTTCTGCGACAACGCAACCAATTTTGTCGGTGCCAGTCGAGAGCTAGTGGAGCTTCGACAGGCAATGGAAACCGGTGCCAAAGACGTCGCGTCGTACGCTGCCAGCAAGGGGGTGGCCTTCAACTTCATTCCGCCACGAGCTCCACATTTCGGCGGTCTGTGGGAAGCAGCCGTCAAATCTGCCAAAGGCCTGCTCATGAGGACCATAGGCAAGGTGCTGCTAACCACCGAAGAGCTGCAGACGGTGCTGATAGAGATCGAGGCAGTATTGAACTCCAGGCCTATCGCTCCCAACAGCAACGATCCCAACGATGGAGAAGTGCTCACTCCAGCGCACCTTCTAATAGGAGAGAGCCTGCTTGCGCTGCCGCAAGAATCGCATCAAGGCGGTCTGGAAAAGCTGACGTGTTGCAAGAGATGGCGGCTTATCTGCGCACTCAAGCAGACGTTTTGGCGGTCTTGGGAGAGAGATTAAGTCCGCAGCCTCCAAATCAAGACGAAGTGGGCCGAAGAAGAAGAAGACCTCGCCGTCGGCAAGCTCGTCGTCGTCCACGAGGACAACACTCCACCACTGCATTGGCTAACCGGCCGAGTTCAGGAGGTAATCCGAGGCGCAGACAGCAGAGTGAGAGTAGCGCAAGTCAGGACTAGAAACGGGGTTCTGACCAGGCCGATCCATAAATTGGCGCTTCTTCCTCTTAATTGAAGACCGCAGGTCCTTCAATGGGGCCGGTGTTTCGGCATTTCATTTAATTAAAATTAATTTTCTTTATTTTGTTTAATTTTTTATTTTTTAATTCAATGAATTCACTCCTTTAAATTTTATTAAAATGTCAAATTAATAAAATAAATTTTGCCCCCAATGAAATGTCAGTTACGCTGGGGAAATTATAACTGTATAAAATAAAATTTTTTGTCAACCATTTTTATTATAAATAAAGATCTCATTCTTGTACTAAACACGAATAAAACCGGTCTTGTACTTTTTTTCGCTTGCGAGTTTTACCATTTTTGTTAAAAATCAGTGCCCTTAAATCATTTCAAAAAACAATCAACATTTAAAGTTTGCTTAAAAACAATATCTTTTCTTTTCATTGTGCAAACAGTCTTTAAAAATCATTAAAGACGAAACAATTGTTTCAGATCTAAACCAATAATATCTCTATATGTAGTACAGAGCTTAGTTAATGTGTTTTTAAATTGATCTGGAAAAATTTTTCTTTAATATTTTCAATACTTTTGATTTTCTCTTTGAATTAGGTAAGTATATAACGATTTTGTATTATCTCATAACACAAGGCAACAATTTTGAAAAAATTTTAGGGGCTTTGAAAACCACTATACAATTTTGATGTATTGTGGTCCCAGTAGTACAAATATGGTTCAATTTTGAAATTCTATGGAGAGGTTTTTTTTTAAAAAATTTTTAAGTAAAATTATAAATTTTTTTAGACTTTTCTCCACATAATTAATGATAACTAAAAAAAAAAATTAGTCCGATATTATTCAAATAAACTTAGAAAAACTGAAATTTACATAGCCTTTAATCCGTTAATATATTGCGTTTCAATCGGCTCAGTAGTTTCGGAGTTATAATAAAAAATTGAGGGAAAAAATATTTTTTTTACGTGAAAATAGCAAATTTTTTTGTTTTAAAAAAATCATAAAAAATCGAAAACGGCAAAAATCGTTCAGATTTATTGCTTTATCGCAAAGCCACATGTAATAGGAACAAAATGAGATATCGATCATAAAAATCGATTGATTTTTTTCGAATTTATTCACAATTAAGTGAATTCGTTCATTTTCACCAAATTTTAGTTTTTTGTCTGATATACATAAAATTGAGTAGTTAATGTTCTTCTTTCGATTAATTGAATTTTGAAAACATTTTCCCCATGCTATGTACAAATTTTCACATCAAAAATGCATTACATTGCAACATTCGTGTATTTTTTGGCAAAACCCTACCTAGAATATACTGATTCTATTCTTCGGAAAGACATTTGTGTTGGATGAGCTTAAATGTAAATAAATAAATAAATTAAATAGTAGAAAATTTATGTTTTATTATTCACATTTATTATAATAAATAAAACAAGAAAATAAATAAATATGTATTATAAACTACAAACTCTGAAATTTTCTTTTAGTCGATTTTCTACTATTGTTGAATAACGAAGTGTTACTCTGAATACTCCAGCAAAAATCAGCCATCATGTGTGCATCCCAGCGACCCTGGTATCGTTCCTCCATTGTCCGGATATCTTGGTGGAATCGTTCGCCCTGTTCTTCACTCAAGTCTCCTAGATTTTCAGGAAAACGATCTAAGTGACTGTGCAGGTAGTGTACTTTGATGCTCATGTTGCATCCAAGATTCTGGAAGTGAGTTAACATCTCTTCAACGTGCGCAACGTAATCATCACCCTTGTTATTTCCTAAGAAATTTTGAATAACCCATACAAACGAATCCCATGCATTCTTCTCAATTTCTGACATTGAACTGCCAAATTCAGTATCGTTCACCAATTTGCGAATTTGTGGGCCATCAAATATGCCTGCTTTCAGCTTTTCCATACTTAGATTGGGAAACTTCCTTGAAATATACTGGAAACATTCACTATCTTTGTTAAGTGCTTTAACATATTGTTTCATCAGACCAAGTTTAATGTGAAGAGGGGGTAATATGATGCGATCTCGGGGCACTAGAGCCACATTTATAACATTTGGAACTAGTGTTTCCCTAGAAGGCCATTGTTTTCTCTTCAATCTTGATATGACTTTTGCAATGAAGTTAAGAAGCACTTCCGTTTTTTCCCGGAGATATATTGGCCGCACACATAACAAAATAAATCTGGATCGTTTTTACATAAAAATGTTCTGGCTTTCTGGCTCATTTTTATTAATATTTGAAAATTGTTTTTAACTTCTAAGCTGTATGACTCTAATTTTTGTGTAGGTATTAAATGATGTTTGCGTTATCGCAAACACTTCTTGAATGAAATAAAAAGGGTCAAGGAGATCTTATAAATACTGATACTATAATTTGGGATAACCCTTTGTGTGGATACAGTTTGTGTGTGCTGCAAATTTTTTATTATTCCTAAGAATCCTAAAAAACATTAAGGACTTTTATGAGAAAAAAAAATCATCCGTTACAGGTAGCTAACGGAAAATAAGAGCACTTCAGCGTACACGCACACTTATGAGCGTTTTATTACTATCCTACCGCAATCGTAAAAATTAAACAATCTTTTGTTTATTACTTATTTTTTTTTTAATTATTAGAATCATAAAAATGTCATAGAGGTTTTTCCCAAAGGGGTTTTGCCAAAATGCGTGTCGTAAAATGCACCTGAGTTTTTATGTTCTGCATTTTCATTATATAGTAGGTACAATTTTCTACAGTGCTTGTAAATATGCGATACCTTCAATTAATTGTAAATAAAAATGTAAAGCATGCATCGATTTTTATGATCCATATCTAGTTTAATTTGCATGATATGTAGCTTTAGTACAAAAAAATAAAAAGTAATATTTTTTGCAGTTTTCGATTTTTTCCAGATTTTTGTTTTTCAAATTTTTTTTTTTTTTTTAGCATTTTTTTTTGCTAAAAATTTGTTTCATAACTTTGAAACTATTCATCGCATTAAAAAAATTTGTACACATTATTTAAAGATATTGTAAACCTTAATTTTTGTAAATTTAATTCGACAAAATCGGACTAGTTGTTTTTGAGTTATGACAACATAAGTGGAGAAATGTCTCAAAATATTGTCAATTTTACTTAAAAAATTAAAAAAAAAAAATTATCCATAGAATTGAAAAATTTTACCATTTTTGTACTTAGGCAGCCATGATGCATCAAATCTATATAGTGGTTAGTCAAGCCATTTTTTGCTGTTGACCAGAGATTCTTAAAAAGATTTTGGAAATAATATTTTAAAGTTTCATCTTTTATTGGTCTATCTATATTCAAACACTTAAACGACTTCGAGTTCTTCTTCTATTAATCTAACTTTATTTAATATTTCCTGCCTTTCCACTGAGACGGATGGCTTAAACTTTATCTGAGTCAGTGGCTCTACTTATATATATTTCTTTAAATTTCTGTGATGTGTTTTGTATATTTACAATAAAAGTTTCAATATTAATAATATTACAATTATTATTAAGCAAATTTCAGTTTTTGTCAAATTTAGTTTTTCTTCTACTACCTTAACTGTGTTTCTAACGTTTGCGTTTGGGTTCTCTCTTTAGACTGAGGTTTTCCCATCTTTTGTTTTTGTTTTTTTTTTCAATTAATTTATTTTTCTTTTTCCCAATATTTTTCTGCAACTAATCGTTACCTTTTCCGTAAAGCCATCCTTGTTGTATAATATTATTCCCTTCTGGCAATTTCTGTCATATTTATACTTTTGCAATATTCTATTCAGAATTCTATTTGTTTCTCTTTAGTTAGTTCTTTCGGTTGCTTTTGGTTCCAGCTAATAGGATTTTTTAGTTTAATTTTTCTTTTATACATAATAATATAATATATAATATATGTGATAAAAAATATTTCGATTTGCTTTGATAGATATTGTTTATTATTGAATATTCCTAACTAAATATTCATTATTATTATATTTATTATTATTATTATATTATATTTTTAAGTAAATTAATATTTAAATACTAAGTTTGCTTTTTGTTTTTTTTGTTTTTTTTCTTTTCTTTTGTAAAAATAAGAGTAAAAGTAATTTGTTTAACAATTATTATTTGGAGTTCCCAATTTTTTGAATTTTTTCTATTTCTTCATTTGCTTGCGTGATTTCTTAAGTTCGTTTATTATTTTTTTTACTTTTGGGATTTCTTCTTCTTTGGCGTAAGTTAACTCGTGTGCCTAAATATTTACGTCCTTTTTTGTCAGATTTAAGTTTCCACCTCTCGATTTTTTAAAATTTGGAAGGGGAAAAGTTTCGACTTTAGGTTCTTCTGGTTTTTTTTCGGGCAAACACATTGGTCTTGGACCAATGCTTAGGATAACTGGTTTATATCTTTTTTAGCTGCCAGTAGTTTAGCCACAGTACCGAAATGCTCTTTCACTTCTCACACATGAGAGAGCAGTGAGACATTTTAGTTTTTATTGCTTCTTTTCAAAAATGAGTGAGGGGGTAGAAAATATTTTGGTTTTTTCATTCATGAGAGGGATGATTTATTTTTTTTTTCTTTCTATTCAAAAGTGAAAAAATGAGAAAATATTTTTTTTCACGCAAGTGCTCATTTATGAGAATTTAAAATTTTGATAAGTTTTCATAAGTGAAAAGACTGTACAAAAAATTTTTCATTGAGCGTTCACTTCTCAATCATGTACATTTTAAATTGATTTGTTTTTCACACAACTGCAGGCGTGGAAAATGTAATATGGTGAACAAATTTTACTTTTTAGTTATCATAGTTTACTATTTCCGATTCATTTAGAACTTTAAAAAGTTTTCTATATAAGTTATTTTAGAAGAAAAAACAATTCCTTAATTGGTTTATTAACATTTATTTATTTGTTTAATCTAAAAGGAAAAAGGCACATATACATTAATATGTTTGTATAAAAAATATGTATAGAAATGTATCGTAAGCTTGTTATAAATGTTTTTTTGTTATAGATTTATATTTTTAATTTTATTAAAAATTTGTTTTACATAATACGGATTTCCTTTGTTTTTCATCCTTACCTGTATCAATGCTAATACACACATTCATATGGAATTGTAGGCAGACAATTTTTTATTGGTCGTTAATGACCGTCAAAGAGAAATATTTTTTTTTTCATTTATGAGAAATTTCATAAATCTCTTTTTGAATTCTCATAAATGAAAAATTTTCAACGCTGAAAAAAAATACCCATTCGTTTTTGAAAAGTAGCATTAATGAGAATGATATTATTCATCCCTTATCATGTACGAATAATAGGGATATTTTTTCTAATTCACTTTTTCATATATGAATACTTAAAAATGAAAGAGACAGGCACATTCATGTGTGATCGCAGGCAGAAAAATTTTTGATGCTCGTTTATCAACGTGAAAAATAAAAAACAAATCGTAGAATTCTCATTTATGAAAAATATCAAAAATGTTTTAAATTGAATGGTCATAAATGACCAAGAAATAGAAAGGAGCTTGTCTGACGGTTTTAAAATCGGTTACAAACGGTTTTAGAAATATTTCATTATTGTTTACACTTTATAACTTATACAAATATTTAGATTTGTGGCTCCTCAAGTGCATAGGTAGCAAAATTGTATATGAATATTTCATAAACAATTTTAATTTGTCATCTAAATGCATTTATGTGGGAAGTAAAATAATGTCTGATTTTATAAATCCATTTGCAATTTCATCAATTATTTCCTGAGTCCACTTTTCTTTTTCATTAATTTTTATAGACTCCTTATATGTGCAGGTTTCTACATTTTTTGCCATATTTGCATCTTTTAAACGATTTGATATTCTCAAGCATGTTTGTTGCTCTGAAATGAAATCAATCATTTAAAACAAAGGTTGCATCGTTATCTTTAAATTGGTTAACAAATTCTTAATCAGTTGAATAATAATCTTCAGCATTATGGATTGAGGTCTCATTTATTTTGCTTTCTCCATTCAATATGTTGCTTTTTAAGCTGACTTCAATTACATCTGTTTTAAAATTTTCCAGTCCCCTTACCATTGATTTAGATAGTTTCGACTTATTACGTCTAAAAATCGAAGAGCCTCTGACTCTTCTGGATATCTGGTAAACATCAGTTTTTGTGCTTTTCTATCTAATTTTTTTCCGATTTTGGGATGGTGTTAACACATGCACTTCTAAACCAAATATAACAAAGTCTTTAGTATTAATCTTCTTATCTTCCCAAACTTCAAAAGGAATATTTTTGTTAGACCTAATTAACGATAGAGTTGGCTGTTGATACTGCTTTTTCCCAAAAAATGTTTGGAAGTTTTGCATCTCCAAGAAGACATCTTACCGATTCAAATAACGATTTCTTTTTTCTGCAACACCATTCTGCTGGGGAGTGTATGGCGCTGTTGTTGGTGGGGCATTACCCACCACGACCTGAACGCAATGCTTTAGGAAATGTACCAAATTTTGTTTTTGCATAATAAAAATATTTTTTAAGTCATATGTTTAAGTAATTACACTCCGCTATATCAACTGAAATCGTCTATAAAAGTAATAAAATAAAATAACGATTACCACTTGGACTTCTTTCATTCGTAACAGCAAAGTCAGTATGCACTAAATAAAGTACATTTTTTGACCGTTCACCTGATGTTTGAGGAAAAGACTTTCTCCATATTTTACCACTTAGATTAATTTCACTCATATCATCATTATCGCAGTCGTTAATTTTGATGTTTACATGTTTTAGCATGTGTTTTACAGCGTCTACATCTCTTTGACCCAATTTTCGATGTCATTCGTGTAAAAACCCACTATGCTTTTCATTTTTAACCAGGTTTACTCCACATTACTTCATTCTTAGCTTGTAAAGATCTTTCACTAAATCACCAACTGCAACAACACAATTATTATTTTAAATTATGCATATTTTGTTTTCAAAATTCACACAATATCGCTTTTCAGTTTACTTTTTGACTGATAAAAGATTACATTCAAACGACGGAACATAAAGTACGTCCTTGACTAAAATTGATTTAAAAGTGTTATCTTCCTTAACTTCTTCGATTTTTCCTCAACGTGATTTTCATTAAGGCTGGAAGAAAAAGATTTCTGATTAGAAATGTGGCAAATAGCCCTAGAATCTAAGAACCAGTCTTCTTTGTTGCTTTTACTTACACAAAAACAATGTTCTTGTTAATTTATCTCAAATTTGAAATGTGCTGTCATATTGATCCTGTTCTTCTTTGCTAAGGCTTTTTCAAAAAAATCGACAATGCTCTTTAAAATATCCAGGCTTATCACAATAAACACGTTTTTTTTTTAATTGCCCTTATTTTGCTTCTCTTTCTGAACTTTCATAACCGCTATATCTGCTGCTGATCTTGTATGGATCTTACATGTTGCTTCTTCGATCAATTTACCCTTTACCCTTTACAAAAACAATATTTAATTGTTTCTCACTTCTAGCTTCTAATGCAACAATAAGAGGATCATATGTTTCAGGAAGACTTCTTAACAACATTGCTATAGCCCAAGAGTTACTTGGTGGATCGCCCATTACAGCAAGTTGATCAATAAGCGCCAGCATTTTGTTGACATGTAATTCCGTGTTTCATCATCTTCGAGTTGCAATTTACATATGGTCTTCATTATATGATCCCTTTTGTTCAAAGATGGCCTTTTATAATAATCTTTTAAATTTTTCCAATAATCATGAGCATAACTCGAATTTTTTAAATTAGTCAGTTGCGGATCCTCCACCATGAACCCAATAGACGCTGTTGCTAGTCCGTCTCTCTGTATCCAATTTGCATCTTGCTCTGCGGGTATTGGTTTACAAACAGTATCCCACAAGTTTTCTTTTGATGAGATTAACTCCGTCTTAACTTTCCATTGAGTTTGATGACTGATTTTAATGGCCCATAACCTGAAGAGAAACGTAGTTTTATGTTTCGACTTTATAATATAAAATGAAAAGTTATATTAATTTTATTCCAAGAAAAAGAAGTGAGTAAAATGTGGTAGCGGCATATGAAAAATTTACTTATTTGCGTCTATAACTTTGTGTTATTAATTAAAAAAAAAACCCTTAAGATTAAAAATATGCAGTTTATGTGAAATAGCTTTTTATATACTTCACCACAGGTTGAAGGGGTGCAAGTTTGTTCTACCTTATATAATTTCAAATATATTTATTTCCAACTTCAAAAAGTATTTGTATTTCCGATCTGGCTTTTAACTATCTCTATCAAGGCCTCAGAACTACATCAGAAAACTAATGTACACCTAATGGAGGAGAGCACCTCCTTTTGTCTACGCTTTCCCCACAATTTCATAAAAAAACTATTTGGCAAATTTAACAAAATGAAATGAACTGATATTTGGCCGATAAATTTCGGTTATGAATTCATTTATAAACCCTTCCTTTTTAGGATTCCGTGTATCTATGTTTCGCAGCCCTCTATCTCTAAACCTGTAATTGGTAGACTCTAGACTTTTCCAAAGAAGGTGTATTTTTATAGCCATTACATCAAGTATTAGAAATTAAAGATTGTCCCGTCAAATTTGAATGTTAAACTATGACTATTGTAGCAACAAGACAAATTCGATTTAACGATCCAGAAAGTTGTGCATTACTACTTGCTAATTTTTCCTGTTTTTTTTAAAAAAACGTCCGCAAAAAATTTTAAAATATTTTTTTTTTTTCTAATCACAAGCCAAGAAACTATATGAAAATTGCAAATTAATTAATGCATGTGTTAGAAAACTAAGAAATAAATATATAAGCTGTTTCTATGGCGATGTCATTTTAACGTCTGCAGAAACAAATATAAAAAAAAATAAAACTTAATTAGAATATGTTACAGGATATACCTTTAAAGGATCTGATTTTAAAGTAAAAAAAATTAAAATAAAACCCTAACATGGTACGAAACTCTTTAGCACGTGTTTGACAAATTTATTATAAAGAAATGTGAATCTCTAATTAGATTTAATAGTGAACGGACGTTTTAAGCTCGTTACGTATGTAAATTTTTTTTAATTAATCAAAAAAGAAAAAAAAACAATAGCCAATATAATAAGTTTGAAAATAATAAATAAAAGGATTAGTAAACATTAGTAAACTATTAATCCACTTTGACATTTTTGTTACTTTGTAAAAAACAAACCTTGTGTAATTGAGCTAATGGTTTATACACTTTAACAGCAAGACTATGATACTGATGTATAAGAAGCAGGTAGTGATCAAAGCTGGCCAAAAATATGTTTGCAATAAAACGGCATTAACAAACTTCACCAAAGTTAAATGCTAACAAACGAAAAACAATAAACAATGATGAGAAAAGTTTGACAAGCAATAAATCTGTTATGTTGCAAGATTACGATGATAATGTAAATGTTGATAATGAGAAAGATATAGAAAATACAACAACAATTCTCATATCACCACCAATGTACATTCCGAATGTTTTTGATATTAATAAAATGTAAGTAAGTAACATTAGTGCTATTATATCTAAAGATCAATTTACCTATAAATTACTCAGAAATAATAAAAAATAGGCTTTTAGTGAAAACTGTTGATTTGTTTAGAAGTTCGTTAAATAGGCTTCCATACTTACAAACTGAAACGGAAACGTTCATGTGGGGTAGTTATTAAAGGTCATAATTTTTCTACTCAGTAGGCGATATAAAATGTGAACTGCTTCAATGAGGTCAACAAGTGTTTTATGTTTATCTGGATTCTAATTGAAATAATAAAGATATTTTTAATGTTTAATACATCACCTGAGGCCCCACCGTTGCTATTACTATATGAAAGATCACACAACAAATTATGGAGGTTTTCAGCTTTACAAAAAAAAAATATTTCAGAAAAGACTGAATCAGAGTTATAATACTTTAAATCATCGGCAGTTTGATAACTGCCCACAAAATCCAACTGACTTTATATATATAAAAAAGATCTTATTAGGAAACCTTGAAAAGTTGTAACAACAACAATAATGTAGCTATGGAAAGAATTGAACACATGTTAACGGTTCCTTTAAACATGATAGCTATGTTGATTTCTAAACTATGCAAATAAATCTCCGAACAGGAGTATAGAAGCCAACGGCCATTTACAACATACTCATTTTACCAATAATACTTACTTTACAATAAGAGTTTATGAAGTAGTATCTTGCAACTATGCTGATAAAAAATCACTCGGTGGATCAGCGATTTTAGTAAAATCTCCGCTGAAATACGATACCCTTGATAATTTTAGAAAACCACATAGCCAAGCTTCTGGAATTCAAATTAATACAGGAAGTGGGCAAATGGAGTTCTTATAATTCTCCATTGATATTGAATTTTAGTACACATTGTCCTACAAAAAGTAAGAAGTTATTTCACACAGGGCTCAATTTGTTAAAAACCCGGTTAGAAACCAATATAAATCTAAGTGTTGGAATAAAAAACGGCAACGAACTGGACGCTATTGTCGAAAATTTCCCCAATTTTATTCATTAAGCTGCGCTTCTACCCATTCCTGCTGTTACTGAGGAAAAAGTTCGGAATAAGTTCATAGTATCAGCAGATATTAGAAATCTTATTCGGGAGAAACGAAGATAACAGAAAATATGGAAATATCTAGGAATCTGATAGACTGAGGCTGCTGTAGTCAAAGTGGTTAGCACGTTGACTACAAACCTAGTTGTTTCAGGGTTCAAATGCTGCGGCAATCAAAATACAAAAAATGTGTTTTTCTATTTAATGGTATAAATACATATTCAGAATGAACAAAAAAACGTGCAGTCTCCTTCGTCGGTATTTTTGCCGGCGAAGTAAAATAACGAAATCTCTCTCCTTTCACCACCTGTCTTATCTCTCATCTATCCCTTTCCTAAAGAATGTAGCATGGTTACGAAAAATAACTAAATAGGTTTTAATGCCTGAAGTGCTACTTCTCTTTAAAAAAAAAAGACAAAACCAACCGGAATAGAGCTACCAAAGGATTAAAACAAACACTGGTGAAAAAAAGGAACAGTAATGCAGACATCTAAAAAATTTTGCTGCTTCATGTAATGGAAGAAATGAAGACAAGTTATGGAATGCCACAAAATACTTAAAAAACCCAATAAAAGGAAATATTCCTATTAAAGATCTGCTTAAAACTTGAAACCAACTAATTAACCGTTTGACTTACGTAACTCAAATGATGTTAATAAAACTTACGCCTTCTTAGATACCCAAATAGAATTGTCCTTGAAACATAAATTACCAAACGAAGTCAAACTAGAAATATTAAAATTAAATATTATAAAACCTCCAGGTTACGATAAAATATATGCAAATGACTTTAAAGAAATTGTCCAAAAAAAAGCTATTGTGCCCAGCAAAAAATAGATATTACCTTAAAAAGTACTTGCCATATTATGACTTACATTTGTGATTGCCAAATTTTGTTACTCGTTTACAAAACACATTACATTAGTTCGCAAATAAAGGAAGTAGTAATAGAAGTAGTTTTTTAAGTTAAAAAAGAAAACCTTAAAATATGTGCTAATGATTAGTATTATTTCTTGAAATATTTAATGTAGTCAATTCTCAGGTTGGTAATTCAGTTGGGAAGTCCTTCCGTCAAAAATGCTAAATTCCACACTCGATTATTTTTTTTTTAATTTTTTGCTAAAATGCTTGGAAAAAAAAACAGTATTGTTCCGCAGTTTTTTCTTATGTAAACCAAGAGTGCGGCATGTACGTCTTTTGTTCAAACTTCATATTTTTTTCCTGCACTGTTCTTTTTGAACCTTAAATCGTATCTGCAAAATCGAGCCTTTTCTGTTAAAATTAATGAAGAAATTTCTGATATTTATGAAATTAAGCCTGGTATTCCTTAGGGAAGCGTGCTGGGCCCAGTTGTTTGCAAAATTAATACGTGTGATATGTCAACGAATGAAAATGTTGCTAAAGCTACATATTGTTACCTTATTATAGAAAGGCCCCAACTCGTTTTTTTATACATATTTCGCTAAATGATTTTATAATCCACCAATATATTTAGAAATAGTTTTAACAGTATTTAAATGCTAACGCAAACGTTAATTAGGGACTTTCTATATTAAGGTAACGAGATGTTATGATAGAGTCATAATGAAAAGTAACAAGACTGAAATAGAACGCTCTAAAGGGTTTAAACTCATCTGAATAATATATCCATTTGGTTCAAAAGATGGGACATTTCTGTATTAATGAAAAATCAACACACATATTACTTATACTAAGAAGGAATGCTAGCTCACCTATTTTTTAATAAAATGAAGAAGTTTCAAGGTCTGTTTGTATCTAGTAGCTTGATATGCACATTTATAACAGCTAAAAAGAATCATATAAATATCAAAACTAAGCGAATGTACTGACTGCTCAAACCAAAATTTTACTTGGCTTATAAAACAGAGTCCTTCTGTACAAAACTGCCTCAAAATCCCTATGGACATATAGAATTCAAGTTTGGGGAACGGCTAGTAATTCGAATGTAGAAATTCTTTATAGATATCAATCCAAAATTCTTAGAATGCTAGTAGATGCTCCATGGATTGTAAAAACCATACTATAGAGACTCAATCATTCTAACAGTCAAGTTTGAAATAAGCGAAAACAGTAAAATGTACCTGGATTTCCTTTCTGCATGATAGTGAGGACTAATATGGGTTAAAACCACATCATGTTCTTTACATTCCTTCCATATAATAAAGACTATTTTTGTTAAAATATTAATGTTAAAGTTAAAATAACTATAAGGCTGTTATTGTTTAGTTACATTAGTACAAAGAAAAAATGTACTAATGTGTTTATATTTTATTCTTAGTGAAGGCAAAAGCTTTTGTGAATTGCTATTGTTAATTAATTTCCTTATTATAAAAAATAGATTACTATGTAGGGTATTTACAAATTGTAAATTGCCCCGTATACTAAAGCACACTTGCTTGTTTAAGCTTAATTTCTGCAGCTTTATTGTTATTGCTTTTAATTGTTTCCAAATTGGGTAACGCTACCAAAAAAATAATACAGTTTTTTTTTATATTTTTTGTGTATTGAACTACAGAATTATTAAAGCAGGTTGTACCATCCCTTAAACTGATCTGTTAGGGTTGTTAACACTTTCTTTCTTTCTACTTTCTGGTGGATTATTCTTTTGTATCTCTAAATAAAACAATGTTTTAAGGCATTTTTGTTACATTCAAAATATTTATTTACAAAATATTATAGCGAAAACAGAATAATGCGACAAGTCTTTTAAATTTTTACGCATTTTTCAATGTGAGTTCTTTGTTTGTGTGTAGAAGTACTTGCTTTCATCAATAACAAAGGAGGAACAAATTCCAAGACTAACAAAAAAGGGATGTCTTTCCTTCTTTAAGGATACAAATAGCTTGTTTGCCCATCGCTTGACGACATTTGCAAGTTTTTATTATGAAAAAAAAAAAAACGGAAAACAACAAAAACCTTATTTTCAGCAATAAACAAATATGTTTAAGAAAAAATTGTGATCCGCAAGTGGTAAATGAAAAAGAGAAAGTTGAAAAACTCACACATATACAGATGTTTACAGTGGGATGCAAAATTTTTTACCAGCTCCCTTAATTTGAAATAAAAGCGAAAATTGTAAGAATATTTTGAGTAACAGCCAGGAGAAAACATAAACTAAACATATACGACCATGTTATTTCAAACGCATATAGGTTAAAATGGCGATTAAAATTTGAAATGACGAAGTATAGGCGCCTATTTTGCAAATCTTAATCGCTGGAGACTTGAAGGCCTTAGAGCAAAAGTATGTACTTAGATAAAGTGAATAGTAACAGCTGAACTAAGGGAAAATATCTTCGTAAACGTGATGGAATATATTTAGAATTTTGCGATTTCTAAGGGTGTGTTTGCCAGATAGTGAACAATAATAAGATAAAGCCAAATACCATAAGAGCTACTACATAAATAAATTCTCTAAAAGGAAATAATAAGATTTTCCTACATAGTTTTACGATACACTGTAACATTTTAGATTGGTTTAGGCCCATGTTAGTGAAAAATAAAATCACAAAAAAAGGATTTAAAAAAAAAAATAACTGACGCTGCGGTAGGTAATTTATCATTGGAACCCAGAGGTCGCATTTAAAATGTTAACTTTTATGTTAGCTTATTATTTGTATGTATACATCACTTATGGTTTCTTGTACGTGTTATGAACAATAAAACAGTTATTATTTATAAGATGACAGTATTGGGCTGCGCTGTTGCAACATTTTTAAGCGAATGATATTTAAACTAAAGAAATAAGGCTCTTATTCGTCTTACTAGCATATGAGATAACTGGAATATGTTTTAAAACGTATGCGTTGTGGAACACATTGCGGTTCCTTTTTCAATAAAAATCTAACATTAATGTAAGAGAATGAATAGCAAAACTTATTATATGTATAAAACTTATTATATGTATAAAAATTTTTGTAAAGTACAAAGCCAAATATTTATGTACATATGTATGTATATTTGATATTAAATTTTAAAACTGAATTATTATTTTTGTTGTGTTTTGAAGACTTTTTATGTTTAATAAATGATTAATTGTTTTAATAAATGTTGTTTTATTCAATGGAAATATATAATTCTAATGCAACATAAGCATAAATGATAAAACTATGAACCCTCCAAGAAAATATATACTTAAAACTAAGACATTTAAATTATGGCACTATGTATTAGCACTTAAAAATTTTTTTAGCACTTTTTAGCACTTTCTTGATGCCAATTTAGCTCCAAAAATTTTTTGGATCTGGTCACACTGATCATAACCCAAAAATAAGCCATTCTTTTAGTAATTATAAAAATTCTAAAAATCATGAATTATTTTAGGTAATGTAATTTTTAAAAAAGTGATGCTATTTCGATTAACGATTTAAAAAATTTACAAACGAAATAATGTTAAAAGATCTACATCCATTTTTCCTAATAATAACGGTTTAATATATACACTGGAAATAAATTTTTGATAATTCTATTGAATGACGCGTTTCTAAAGAAATAGAAAAATGTTTTGCTATTAAATGGTATTGCTAAATCAATAATGAATTTCGTGTTATTTTAACCTGTTATTTTAATTTATCCATCATTTAATTTTTAAGTCTACGTTTTGTTATTTCTATATTAAAAAGGTATTCATTCCATAAAATTATTACTATTATTTTCAATAATGTTTATTTAATATTGAACTCCTCATTATTTCAATATGTTAATCTCTTTGATTAAATTGGAAATCTATTCCTAAATTCAGCATGTTTAGTATTTTAAAATGGATGTATTGTATTTTTGATTTATTGTAAAACCGTGTTGAATTAACAAGAGAAGCGCAAGAAGCAAAATCATTATTTAAGAAACTTGTTTTAGTTAATTTCACTATAATTTTTATTTTAAAACCGTATTAAAATTGTTTACTTATTTTTTGAAATATACATTTTTTTTATTAATTCGAGCATGTGTTACTTTTTATGTTTATAACAATTACTTACCACTGAAAAGTCCATTACTTGATTGGTAAAGCATTCATCTTTAAAACTAGAAAACAAATGTTAAAAGGTATTGTGTTGTATTGAAGGTAAGATATTTATGTATATATAAATATAAGGAGTGCTGAATGAACAATTCATGAAGATATATGTCATTATATAAAACGATACAGTACAGCCTCCAAAAATAACAAAGGGAGGAAAACATTTTATTAACAAATAAATAAAAATATAAATATTGGCTTTCTTTATCAACAGAAAATAAAACTCGTGCCTTTAATTCTCATTTTCCTTTCATTGCTGCTCTTGATTTTACATACGAATATATAATTTTTTTGTTCAAATAGTAAAGAATGCTTAAACACAAAGAATAAAATTTTCATATACTCTGTGATTTCTGAATATATGTTTTGTTTTTTTGTTTTTCGCCCAACAAAATTATTCAATTAATTAAAATTTAATTAAAATACATACAAAAGACGAATGAATGCCTTTTTGCGTTTTACAGAAAATGGCCAACTAAATTTGAATAAATGAATTAATTAGTAAAAGACTTCTATACGAATGCATCATCACAAAAAGAACCTAAAAGGACATATAACAGTTTGTAAGTGTGCTATGAACTTTCTGCGGAAGGATTTGTTGTCAATTTCTTGTGCAGGGATTCAAGACAAATGTCCACAAATAGTACTCCCCCTATCCCCCTCTCAAAACTTTTTATCCTAGTTCTGGCACAATGCGTTGCATTGTTTGGGATATATATAGGCTTGCCATATATTCTGATCGATTGGGTCTTACCTTTCTTAGATTTCGATAGATTCTGATATTTCTAAAAAAAAGCTAAATCGCCAAAGTAAACAAAAAGGCTAATCTGAGTAAGGACACATATTAGAAGTAAATACAAACTAAGAACTTTTTAAGAAACTTAATTCCGATTTGAAATTTAAAAATAATTTTTTGCCGAACTTACGGAATAGAAGCCACTTTCGATCGAAATTGAATTCTGTCACATGTCTGATAACATTAGTTTAACATTTTAAATTGTTATAGTGGTATTTTTTTTCTTGACTTACTTAGGAGAAGTTGTCTTTTAAATGCCTTTTAATTTTTAGGAATCTTATTAGCTCAAAGAATATAATTTTTGCACAGCACAGCGCAATTTACTTGGATTCTAAGGGATTTAAAATTCAAGTGATTTTTAAATATTAGAAATATTTTCGAAACTTCAAAACCTAATAATTTGTAATGCAAAAACCATTGTGCATAGTACTTTTGTGGGCCTGTGGTAATGTTGGTTACCTTTTTTTGCTTATTCATTTCTTAAATATGTTTATTACTTTGAAAGCTGTGATTGTTATAAAAAAACAGCAAGAAGCGGGCACTAATGAAGCTGGAGAAGAATCCTTTTAAAAACTTTAAAGTATCTTCATTACTTAAAAACTTATGATTTTTTAAAAAAAATCATGTCTTTGATTAGGTAGTGTTTTTTGAAGCATTTTGTTAGTTAATAGTTGTGCCCACGACTTTATCTGAGTGTAGTTTCTACTTTTCTTAAAATTCGAATTTTGAAAAATGTGTTTCTAAATATTAAAGATAGAGTTTTGAAAAATTCTGTTATGAATTTTCGATCTACAAAAATAAAATGTGCTGACAACTGTTTTATTACCATTATACCGGTAAATTATTTAATTTTATATTTATATCTCTATTTTATATGCGAAATGACAAATTTTCACAAAGGAAAGTATTCTATAGACTTTCTCACAAAATTTTATTCAAATATATTTATTGATGCGAAAACAGACAGACAGAAAGACAGTCAAAAATTCCAAAAATAAAAATTTTGTTTCCTATATCGGTTACTACCTACACCACCATCAAAGTTTTCAAAAAATATTTCATGTATCGTCTGTGTAAGTAGCTACTGTAACGTTTTGCGTGCATGGCGTGTCACATGTATATATAGTATACAGTGTTGGGCTTAACACGCTACCCTGTGGAACTTCTGCATTTATTGTTCTTACGTTTAAAAATTTTTCTCTATAATTAATATAGATATATCTTTCTTTAAGGTAAGATTTCAAGATCATATAAAATAGGGTGGAAGTAATGCTTTTAGTTGAAATAAAAGACCTGGGTGCCAAGCCTTGTCAAACGCCTGTTGGATATTTAGGAATACTGCAGAACAATGTTTTTTTGTTTTCAACGCATCAGTAATTACATTAATAATTCGATGGCACTGCTCTGGAGTACTATGTTTGCTGCGAAATCCAAATTGAAAGTCTGGTATTATAGTATATTCAGATAGAATAGGTTTTATTCTACATAAAAAAAAACGTTCAAATATTTTTGAAAAGGTTGGTAACAAACTTATTGGCCTGTAAGACAAAAATTCACTTTCCGGTTTATTTGGTTTCAGAATCACAATGAGTTCAGCGCGAAATGATATAAGCGCACAATCGTGTTAAATAACAGCGTTAAAAATACAATATTTTTTTTGGATAATAAGTTTATAACTTTTGTATCAACTTTGTCATATCCAGGGCTTTTATTATTTCCTAGTTTGTTTATTTCTATTTTCACTTTAGTTGGTGTAAAAGAACGTATTGGAAGACTCATTTGGCATTGAGAATCAAGAAATTCTAGTATTTCATAATCAGTAGATGTGTTGTTTTTTGTATTTGGCTGGAAAATATTCTTTAAATTTTCAGAAAAAGCTTCTGCTTTACTTTTGTGTGACCTACACCAAGTGTTATTTAAATCTCTAACTGAAATATTTCGTTGAGTTGGCTTTTTGACGTATTTTGTAGCATTCCATATACAGTTTTCATGCGTATTAGTATCTAGACATTTTAAATATTAAACAGTTTTTTTCATTTCAATAAGTTTTTGTTTAAGCTGCTTGCATAAACGGTTGAAGTCTCTCTTGTCATTTGGATTTCTACTTAAATGCCAAGTTTTTCGGATTCTTCTTTTATAACGAATAAGGAATCTTATTTGAGCAGAGACTTAACTATTAGCTGCTGTCTGATTTGACCTGTTTGCCATTTCAGGAGTAGACAAGCTAGCAGCCACATGTACTAGATTCGTGAAATTTTCAATAGCTTTATCTAATTCATGGCCATTATTTATTACTAAATTTAGGTCTATATTTTTATCTATCCAGTAGTTGAATGATTTGATGTCTGTTTGATTAGAAATAAGTTTTACTCTTTTTCAAAACAGTACGCAATGATGTATTATAGGTTGCTATAATCGGAGTGTGGTCTGAGCTAAGATTATCACTGTCAATTATGCTTAATCAATTACTAGGTATTCCAGAATAAAGAAATCTAGTAGGTCAGGTACTTTAGCTATATCAGAAGGCCAGTAAGTTGGAATGCCAGAGGAGAAAATATTATAATTTTTTTTAATACATTTGTAAAGCTCACGACCCTTTGGGTTTATTAATCTGGATCCCCACCATGGGTGCTTAGCGTTAAAATCCCCTCATACTAGAAAGCGGCCTCCTCTATTAATAAAAAAGTCTTCATAATCTTGACATAAAACTGAATGTCTAGGTGGAAAGTAAATGGCATAGACTGAAACATCTCCTCAGTTTGTGCTTATCTTTACTCCAGCACCTTGCATATAGTTTTGACAAATTTGTAGAAGCGCCTCGAGCCAGCATGGGCTTTGTTGTCTGTGTGATTTGCTGTTATTATATCATAACCTCTTATGTGAAAATGAGTTCTCGTCGTGAAATGAGTTTCAGAAATCAAAAGAATATCGATATGTTGCGTTTTTAAGAATAATTCAGTTTTCTGTGTATGGTTGGTAAGCCTGTTTGCATTCCATACTGCTACTTTGCATTTCTAATTGCATATTATGGTTACAAGAACTGACATCATATTAAGTAACGTGTTAGTTAACTCTATTTGTTTTATCATTAGTTTTTCCAGAAGTTTGTATGAATTTTCACAGTTATTTGAGCTTTTACCCTTTAAAACATTTGCGTAAGTAGTATTAAACTTTTGATTAACGTCGGAGTTTACGAGATTGGCTTAGTGGTAGTTTTTTTTTGCACTATTTTTTGATAAACTAGGCAGCCTTTATAGTTTGCAGTGTGATTTTGCAAACAGTGTATGCAGAGAGGACTATTAGTATTGTTCATAGTGCATTCAGCTGTAGGATGATTAAGCGCACACTTTATACAGCAAAAAGGTTTTCTACAATAAGATTGTGTGTGACCAAATTGTTGGCAACGGTGGCATTAAACAATATCATTAACTTTTTTAGGTGGTTCAACCGAAATTATGGCGTTGTTTATATATCGAAGATTGTTGTTTTTCTGTGTTGATAGGATTTGGGTCAAGATGAACATAAAACATTGGAAGAGGTTCTTTTGTGAGTCTACTTCTAACATTACATATACTTCTAATCTGATGACCTTGTATTAAAAGCTCAGCTTTAATATCTTCCGTAGGAGTTGAGTGGTGAAGACCCTTAAGGACAACTCTATATGCCCGTTGCTATCGTACTTGATAAGTATGATAACCTATTTTTCTATTATCAAGGTACTTAGCTAATTTTCTATAAGATTCTATGCTACTTGTCATGACTTTAATTTCATTATATCTCATGGATTTGTAACTAAAATCTTTCCTATGTATAATAAAGCATATATTGTTTATCATATTAACAATATTATTCACATGCGGTATAAAAATAAGTGGTGGTTTTATAGACTCAGTTGTATCTTCTCTCACATCATTGTTGTTGTTTTCCACATCAAGTATAGCAAATAGATTCACACTGGATGTGTCTGGGATATCACCAGATGTATTTCTTTTTCTAGCTTCATTACTAATTGGGGATTTACATACAGTAAGTTTGTAAATTTTTGGAATACTTTGCCAGTTGTATAATGAGTCATTTTCACTGACATTATTATAATCATCATCGGCAGCATTCATGCTGTGTAATTTTTTTTTATTTTTTTTTCCTATCTAACTTAATTTGTAATTAGTTATTGTTTTTGTTTAGTTTAAGGTGTAAAATTTTTTGAGGGATTAACGTTCCCGTTGTTTTTTAATATTTTTATTTTGTTATTGTTTTGACTTAGATTTGATTTGAAAAATAAATACTTGTTATTGTTTTTAATAGTTAAATAAAGAAAGAAATTGTTTCAAAATAAACCACTGCACTTGCTAACACACCTCTTATTGCAATCACTGTCAATAGAAGACTATGCTCATAATTTGAAAAAAAAAAATATGGTTAAATATACTATCCATCTCGATCAAGTGCCTGCATTTTTTGTTTAAAATAAAAAATTAATAAACAAAATTTGTCTATTTTGAAAATACAAAAGTTAATTCAATTTGTGCACATTAATATAAAATTAAAGAATGAATTTATTTCGACACATTAATCCAAATCCTTCGCACTCTTTACTATTTTAAACGGCAAGGTTTAAGGAATGTTGAATTCGATTTAGGCCTAATTGTAATGTATATTGTCTAACTTAAGCTAACGTCAAGAACCTAACGAAAAGAAATGCTTAAGAAATCCTTAAAGTATTTTAGGTTACTACAATAAACTTATTTTAAATAAATAAAGTTTAAAGACAAGACAATTGGAATGATTTCAACTTTGCTTTAACTTATCACGAAGATGTTATATTTTGTTTGTTTAATAGTTTTCTTTCGTTTAAAAAGTACAAAAACGAAAACAAAAAACGTTTACCAAAATATAAGCAATACTATATTACACAACTCTGACGCATATGCCGAGCAACGTGTGACAAACAGATGGGTTTTGTAAACGCTAATTATTACAAGGTCGTTTAAACAGGCTGCAACTTTTCATATTTTATATATCGTTGTTGTGCGAAAGAGCTTGTCGTTTACTTGCTAGTCTTACCATTTTTTTAGTTCACGATTAGAAAATATCCTAGGGTAATTTTTTATTCTTTCTTTGTTTCTTTCTTTCTTTACCCTAAATTTCTTAATAATTTATTATTCTATATTATACTTTTGTAAGTGAATGAGTTTTTCTTTGAAAAGTTTAAAAACTTTTTCTTTTAAACATAAAAAAAAATTGGGACTACATTCTCAAGCTTAATATTTGAAATAAGCTACATTTGATACTTTGCTGAGTTAGATGGCATAGCTGAAAAATCCACTCACACACTCACTCAGATATATATATTTGTCTGGAAACATGTTCAAATTTAGCACCATTTGGCATGTTAACATAAACGTGTGTTTTTTGCTTTTTGAAATTAATTAATGACAGTAATATTCCAGTTTTAGCCAACATTTTTAACAAAATATATGAAAGAGGGAAATACTTTTTCGAATGTTTGAAATCTACTTTAATTACTTTACCTAAGAGAACAAAGCAAAAAACTATGATAATTATTGCCTTATAAGTCAAATGTGTCAAATTGTTTTTAGAAATAGTCCATGGTCACATTTACAAGAAATGCCAAGTATCAATGGACGAATATTGATTCGGATTTAAAGAAGCCATAGGTATTCGTGAAGATATATGTTTTCAATGAAATATTCATTGATTATGAGAAAGCATTTGATACTGTACAGCATACGGTATATAAACATTGATTCCAAAAAAAAAAAAAAAAAAAAAAATATGCATTCGATATCTAAACAAATTGCTGAAATGAAGGTTAATAATTCTATAACAAGACAAATTTCGTGTTGTCACCGTTATTTTTTGATGTATACTCTGAACGGATATTTAAAAAAGTTCTTTCGAATATAAATATGGGTTTAAAAGTAAACAGTCAAATATCAAAAATTTTGATACCCATATGATACAAAACTTTTTGCTGAGAGCCTAGAAATCCTTTGATTTTTGTTTGATGCTTTAACTTCCGACAGTAATTCATATGGATTAAAAATTAATTAAAAAAACCAAATACACTCAGCCGCATAAATTGTCGTAAAAGAATAAAAATTAAAAATAAACATTAAAAAATGATAAGAAAATTAAAAATATTTAGTAAAAAAGTATAAAAAAGTTATAAAAGTGCATAAGTAAGTAAGTAAGTACATAAATTAAAATAATGAGATTTTATTCGTTTTTAAGCCAAAAGTTTTTTTAATCAGAAGTCTGCAGCTTTAAAACTTCGTTTAAGCGTTTTGGCATTGACGACATAGTTTTGTTTTTAGTGTATTTAGCCGCGATGTTGTTCGATTTCTCTTCCTACCCTGTTTTGAGCATTTCGCTCGATGTTATGACATGTCTTCGAAATCATCGTTCTCAAAAATCCAATGGATGCTCTATGGGATTCAGAACTGGAACTGGGTGTCGTTTTTAACAGCTTTTTACGTTACATAACAACTAAAGGTTAGCGTATTATACTTTGGGTCATTATGTTGTTGAAAGGTCCAAATCCTCAATACCCACTTTTGTACACTTTCCTGTAGATTTGTTATTAAAATTTGTGAATAGTCCTTATAGTTCATGATTGATGGAATAAATGTCATACCCATACTATCAACCATTTCTACCGTGTTTTGTTGTGGGTTTAAAATTTTTAAGATTAAGAACTGTTTTCTTAAAATTGTTAACTACTCTTTGGACAGATGGGTGAGTTCTTTTATTTGTTTGAGCAATTTCTCTTAACGTTTTCCCTTCTTTCCATAGGCGTACAATAATTTTGCGTTGTGGAACATTTATTTCTTTTCCCCTTCCCACGGTACTTGCCTACAAACTTCTTATATAATTTCTAAATAGATATCTGAAAAATACAACAAATTGCAATTAATACTTCAAGTAAATTGAAGAAAAGCGAAGACTGGGTAGAAAATCATCGCTTCGCATAGGGCAATGAAATGGATTCAGAAGCGTTGGCGTTCTTCTCAATTTATCAAGGAACAGAGATGCATTCCTCGAAATTATCAGAAATAGCATTTAGTGAAATAGTCTTACTTATAATAAAAATAAGCAATAATATTTAGAAATTATAATTTAACGAAACCTTATTTAATAAATTTTGTATAATCGGCAAAATCCAATTGCGTATAGGCAGATCAAGCGAAAGAAATTCACTTATCGGGGCACTTCTCTACATAAAGTTCATTAGCCACCCCCTTTTATTCCAGGATCTTTGTTTCTTAGGTCTTACTGCCGCGACAGGTTCATTGATATCTTATGAAGTTCTGTTAGTTCAGACTCCTCATTAAGGTAATAGTTTCCGAGATTAGAAATTAAATTACAATGTTCAAGAAAGGTTTTGTTTGCAGAAAATATTCCATTTTACGAAGTCTTTTATAGCATATTATATTGATTTCTACACTAGTGTTGTTAGCGCATAAAGCACGTTAGTTACGAGCTGATACCTTCGAGAAACAGCTGATACAATTGACTGATGCCATTTTTCACGCGCTAAAGTAATCAATAACTTTGTTACACACTTAAATTCGTACACTTTCTGTTTAAATTTTTAGAAAAGAAATTAACTTTGATGTCATTAAAAGCAAGAGCTGTCTAAAAAGCAAAACGAACTTAAATGCATCTCTTGTATAGAACACCAATTAAAAAAAACAAGTCAAGGCAATTTTCAAAGATTATGTTTGATTTTTGTTGTTGTTATTGATAATAGCACCCTATGTGTGTGAAACATACCATAAGTGTGTGACTGACAGTAATTGCATGTGTGAGTGATACTTTTCAACTAAAAGTGTTTATACAACATGGCTTTCGCAATTTAAATAGCTGATTACATTTGGTTTTAGAGTGAATGTGAATGCGTTTGTTTTTTGTAAACAAAGAAAGTACGCTAAAAACGTTGAAGATTAATACTGGATGCGTAGTTAAAACCCTACTACTTCTTTTGTTTTGTGTTGTGTTTTAATTTTATTTTTATGCAATGCATTTCATAGTACGAGTGTTTCTGTGTTTTCCGTTTAATCATTGATGTTGGATTTGTTATTTTTGTATTATTGCAGATACTTGCATTTTTTACATATTCGTTTTATTCTGTTTTTGCCCTTCCAAGCAATAATATAAATAAAAAATTATTATAAATAAATCTCTCGCTAGTGTAATTGTTAGTGTTCCATTGTAGTTGGTTTGCTATATCTAACTATTAAAGTTAATGGATTACATTTAAAGCTGCCTCTGTTTTTAGATTTGATGTCGCCGAAGCCAACTGTTACATTTAAAATCAGATCAGCCCAATATTTTATTTAAGAGATCTGAGCGCTGCTCGTCTAGTATTAATAGGAAGAAGTGTACAATGGGACAGATTCAAAATATTTTGGAAATAGTTTAGCTATTTATAAGCGGCAACGCATATTGAACTAAAATTTCCCACGAGCATATGAGAGGTGTATGTGAGCCTAAGTTTTAAAGCTGGGAACCATCAACTTCCCATCTCTTCAATTTTGGTCTGATTTTCTGAATATTTTTACAGCAATCTTCTTTTTCCGATAAAGGCAAAAAAAATAATAATGTAAAATAGGTCAAATTGTAGGACCTCCATATTCTACAAGAATGATCAGTTTTAAACGAAATTTGGTATAAGAAGTTATTATCTATGCCTTAAAAAATTTAAAATAAATTTACTGAAAATTGTACCCAATATTTGGAAACAAAAACAGAAGCAGGGTATCAAAAAACCGAAAATTTTAAATTTAAGGTGCTTATAATTCGATACTTTTAAAACATTAACATGCAGATTAAGGCACCATTTTGTAGTTATTGACAAGACTTTTAAGGCCTATATAATTATTTTAAATATTAGACGAAAATTGAAGAAATGCCAAACGTTACATAAATTTACATGTGCGAAAGACCCAATAGCGAAATCCCTAGAAAGTCGATGATACACAGCTTTAAAACTTAAGTTCACATACCGCTCTGTTATACTCGTGTAAAATTTGGTATTAGCGGCCTAGTCATTTAGAAATGGCTGAGCTATTTCCACAACCTTTTGATTCACCCCCCGTGCAGTGTATTATATTTTTTTTTGTTTTTTTGGTTTTCGACCATCGTAATAAATGAGTTTTTTACAATTCAATTTTCTACATATTGTTTTTTGACCCAATTAAAGCAATTAACGTCTACTTAATAATTATCTTAATTTCTTTTAAAAGAAATAGAGTAAAGGAAAGAAAAGTAAATCATTATTTCTTGTAGCGAAATTTTATAAAACTTTTAGAGCAAAGTTATTTTTTATTAGAAGTTAATACTAATACTTTGGCGACACGTTTTATCCAATTTCACTTTAATAATGTAAATGTGACAATTTGTTTTAATTTTGCTGCAAGGGAAAGATATCTCAAAACAAAAACTTAAACCATAATAAATTCGGTCAAGATATCTTTGTTTCAAATACTAAAATAAATAAGTTACTTATTTGGTGGGGAACATGTGAAAAGTAATTTTCTTTATTAAGAAGCGCACATTTTAGATTAGTTTTGTTGTATAAGATTCAGTGCATATGAACTTAAAAAAGTTAATTTTGATTTTTTTTAATAAAAGGCTGTAGAAGCGAGAAAATTGTTTCTAATTTAAGGTGCAAAATAATAATAACAATGAAAAAATATGGAAACTAAAGAGCAAATGCCTCTACGACTTTAAAACAATCGACCTTAACAATTAAGAGCGGCAGCGGGCTGCCTGAGAAATTTTAATTGAAAAATATGATAAAAGACTGATCCGCATACACAACTATATTTTTAGATATACTTTCATGCTTATTTGGCAAACACAAACAATTTTGATGGTCTGTTTAAAGCGATGGTCTGAATAACAAACAGCTAAATCAAAGGCTCTTTCCACAGGGACATGAATTTGCCTTATATAACCCAATATTTTGCCACATTGAACCCACATTTAAAATTTACATAGAGTTTTTAATTATTTAGACAAACAAAAAGGCAATGTTTGAAGTTTGTCCTTAAACTGTGAAAGCTAGGTTTTTAAAGGTTACAATGTGTATAATACTATGACCGCTAAATGCTTTTTAGAGAACGTATGCTTAAATTTTATTTTAGATAAATCTACGTTTTAAAGTCAGTGTTTTTTTCTTCAAAAAATATTTGCTTTAAATTTGTATAAATTATACTATACTGGAGAGTATCTTTGTGAGTTTAGATGCATTTAAAATAAATGTCTATCAAAGTAAGAATAGACAAAATTGAGAAAATGTTTTACTTGATGCATTTTTTTTATATATGTATAACATATTTATTAAAATTTTTTAGTTTTTTTTTTTGTATCGCTGCTTTGACACGCAAAGTCCAGATTTACACTATGCAATTTTTTGAGGCATTTTTTTCTCAATTCCTTATTTAAGTTGCAGCGATATGCGTTATTTAAAAATAAACATAAGCAAAAATAATATCCCCTCAAAGTCCCAGTAATACCATATTGATTACTCCTCTTGCTTCACCAACAAGCAAAAATTTCATGCAAGTTTCATGAAAAATTGCCTAGTCTAAATGCGGTTAAAGTTAATTATATGAACACTTTAACAAAAACATTTGACCCATGATTTGCAAACTGATGTATTCTAGTATAAAAGATTTATAAATTGAAACACTAATTCAAAATGCAATAGTGTATGTTATTTAAATAAAAAAGAAGAAGAATGTTTGAAGCAAGACAACAACAAAAAAATTATCAAATTAAGAAAATGGAAACAAAATATTATGAATGAAATTAATAGATTTTATTGCTTTAGCCCCTTAAGGATTTTGATTATTGACGACAAAAAGTGAAAACTGTGAACTGTGTTTTGTAAGCCAATTAATGGCAATCATCAGTTTTACACGTTCATTCTTTTTTATTAAATAAAAATTTTATATTTTATATTACTTTTATTTTCTAATTTAATAATATTTCTATATTTCGCCACACCGTTGGGTGATATCTTTAGAAAACAGGAAACATAATTATTAAAAATAATTATTTTAAACATAAAAAATTGGGATTTCGCTTCTTCTTTAACGGTTAAATAACCCAATTTTTTAATATCAAACATTCTCAAAAACGACCGGAATGTGATGTCTTCCTTTAAATTAGCTGCTTCAATAGAAAAAAGTTTACAAATACAGGATAACAATATTTTATTTATCTAGAAATAATAAAAATCATTGTGTTTTTAAATTTCTGGACTTAAATAAATTGCCAAGCAATTGGGATATTTTAAAATATATATCTTTAAAATATTAATTTTTTTTTAATGGATACCAAATGTATTTATATGTTCTATAAACAACATACATAAAGAAAAAGAAACAATATAACGAACTCGAAACAAATAATTCAATGAAAAGTGTACATGTCACCTTTCCTCCAAATATTGTGCACGTAGCAATATTTGTGGTTGTTGTCTGAAAAAAAAATTAATATCTTTCATTTAAATTTTTTTTATTTATTTTATTTATTTTACAAATCTTTATAATTAAAATTGTAACACAAACAAAAGAATAAAAGCACTAGCAACTTAGGCTATCGGCTATTTTTTATTTGTTTGATTTTTATTTAAAAAATATGTAATTAAATACACATTCATACATGTATGTAAAAAACTACCAGTTTTGCATTCATAAAACATTATTTCAATCTTAAAAAAAACCTTCAAACAGTTAAAACTATTTTTAGTTTTAGTGAAGAAAAAACTTTTATTTCCAAATAAATTCTAATGCTAAATGAAAATTGGTATGTACCTCTTAAAATTTTAAATAAAATAAGCAAATCTTTACTTTGTATCTAAATTGGTGCTGTTGACTAATAGCTTATAATTTCTAAAATAAAACACACCAAGAATTTTTTTCCGAAATTTTATACTAAGGAAGCAAAAAATGGGGAAGGGATAAAAAAGGTTACTTACATATTTTTCAAATGAATTGTACCGAAGCAAGTAAATTAAAACAGTTTATAATATAAGATTCTTTATACAAAAACAAAAGATTTTTAAAAAAATTAAAAAGATCAATTTGAATTTGATTTAAACAAAAAAGAATTTTTTTATTTTTTATTATTTTAATTTTTTTTATTGTTTTAATTATTTTTTATTTTATTTTTTTTAACAAGCATCCCAAAACTATGTCCAGATGTTTTTGAATTTGAATTTGAATTTCTGCTATTTAATTACTTTGTCTAGAGGAGAATTTTCTTCTTCTTCTTCTTGCAGATATCTCCATGTGTCTGATATTTCTGCTTATCGTGAGATTCAATATCCGAGATAACTTACCCACATAGTTATTATTTGCTTATATATCAGAGTATGCAGTAAAGTCAAAGGTTTCTTACAGAACTATAAACGTGAAAGATATTTATAGACATGAATACATTTTTAATTTATAAAAATATTTGAAAACGGATGAAATTTAATGGTATAAAGAATATTGTGACCAATGACCGTTGACCAAGTCGTCACCAAAATCAGTAAAATCAGTTTAATCAGTATTTAAATATATTTTAAAATCGCGGTGATATAACATATGATATTTAAAATATAACCAAATTAAAATCATATTTAGTCAGGGCATACCTCAAAATTTTCATTTTTTTTTTTTTATTAAACTAGACAATAGGGAAATGTAATACAGGATTTTCTGTATATATTTTTTATAATGACTCGTTACAACTATCTACCTGGCATACTGTACGCTGTATGGCAGAGTTTGCGCTGCGCATGCCTAATTTCATTCGACGACATAATTGCAAGTGTTTTATTTCTGATGACAAATATTCGCCACGAAAAACTGTTCTTCATACCAGCATTTTTTATTTATTTAATTTTTTGTGACGGAAAGTACTTAAAAAGATTTATTAAAAAATTTAAAATACCTTAGAACTTCAAGCTGACTGCTTTACTCAAAGTGGTTAACACATTGACCACAAACCTGGTTGGCCAGGGTTCAACTCCTGCGGCAACCAAAAAATAAAATTTTTTTTTTCTGTTTAGTGGTGTAACTACAAATTCAGAATTAACATTTAACATGCAGCCTCCTTCGTCAGTACTTCTTCATAGCATATTCGCCGGCGAAGTAATATAACTTATAAAATGGTTATATCTATCTTTCTCTTTTCACCACCTATTTTATCTCTCATCTATTCCTTTTCTTAAAGAATGTAGAACGGTTACGAAAATAACTACAAAGGCATTATTGCCTAAAGTGCTAAAAAAAAAACAAAAAAAAGCTCAGAAAACATTCGAAAGAGAAAGACAGAAGATGCTGATTTTGTTTAAAACATTAAATTCACCACTTCATTTAACCACATTAATATTGATTGATTATAGATATTCCTTCTTTTATTATTTATCAAATTAGTTGTTTAGAAATGAAGAATGCTGATGACATAACGATCTAGATAATTCTGTTTTAAATTCTTCTCATATTTGCTGTTTTCTTTGCGAACGTCCTCAAACATATATAAATTAGTAGCTTATTGTACCCAGTGTTGGCTAGGTTTAATTAACGGCCTTCTATGTCACTGTATAATATATTATAGCCTTGTGTGTTATGGGGCTCTACTCCGAGCATGTGAGAAACCTATCAAATCAGTTGTGATTTTAACGCAGTAGCATCGACTTTTCCAATTTTAATACCGCAATATTCGGTAACGTACATCCATAAATGCCGTACCTCTTTTATCAAACCTTTTCGTAGAGATTGACAACATTATTGTAAAGCTATTAAATCCGGAGACATGTCAAGCATAAAATAGATTGTGAGTTGTAAATTGGAACTAACAAATATAAAAAAATAAATAGAAATACTACATTTATTTGCTTATTAAATACAAGGTATTCAGATAAGACTATATAGTCGGAGTAGAACGGATTAATCAAATAACCGATATCATTGGTCGAGAAACCGTTTACATGCTTTGATCATCATTTACAGGCCTGCACAGCTAAAATAATTGAGCAACTTTGAAATAGTAGTTTTTAAAAATAACGCCTACAAGATAATGTACGTACGAGTAGAATAACCCTTTCTATTTCCTTTTTTAGCATAATAATAGATAAGAGTGAAAATAAAATATGAATCTTTTATCTACAAACTCTTTGCCTAGAACAACAACTTCTTTAACTGTTTTTTTTTGTTTGTTTGTGCGAAAACTGCTTAAATCTGAAATACTTCTTCTAAATATTCGAAAAATTTTTAACGCATTAACAAAAAATTTAAATTTTTATTACTTCATAGCATGATGCAGTTAATTTTGACACAAACTTTGTATTGTTTTCTGAAACTGTGATAGGGAAAATGGTAATCTCAATTTGAAATTGCATGGGTCATGAATAAGCAGGATAAAACAATCACGAACAGAAAAAAAGTTTTTAAACATGTCCTGCTGATTTTAAAGTATAAGATATGAAACATTTCAGTTACATTAAAATAGCGACAGAAAACATACGTACGTGTTCGCTTATGGCTGGATAAGTATGCTCGAAAAAAATACACGTTTTGTTCTAAATCAAGAGAACAAACACACATGGAGAACGTTTATGTTTATAAAACTTTCTACGTATGCATGTGTAAGTATTATTTTTGCATAGTTTCTTTTTTGCAACTGCATGAATAAATATCTTCTCTAGTGAGGAGCCTTTGTGTGTAAATGTACTTACTTGTGGTGCCCAGCAATCTTGGGGATTTGATTTCAAATTGAGAAGAATATGTAAATATGAATGAATTAAAATATATAAATTTTAAAGAAAGTTGCGTGATATTAACGGAAATGATAGAACTTTCTACAAGCAATGTTATTCATTTACAAAGCAAATTATTTGGAATATGATAGAAGAAGAACATCAGTATATATAAATACTTTCACAATAAAATAAAAAAAAAACTTATACAAACTGGTACGAAACAGATGTTAAGCATAAAATCAAATGCACAAGCTACAAACTCGTTTCACGGTTTGTGTATTCAAAACTACTCACCAAAATTATCTTTCCGTACGTGCGCCCTTGCAAAGTTAAAAAGAAAATGTTTTACGGCTTTAAAATAATTATTATAAAATATGTTTAAAGTGCATCAGACTATGGAAATTCTTATATTAATTTGAATCAACAAATAATAATCTTAAATCTTAAGAACCAATCAAAAATTTCTAACAAGGAAAGTTTATTTTAAGCTTCTAACTGCTAAAATGAACGCAAAAATAATAAAAAGTTAGTTTTATTATTTATTGTTATTATTATTATTATTATTATTATTATTATTTTATTATTATTATTATTATTATTTTTATTATTATTATTATTATTATTATTATTATTATTATTATTATTATTACTGTTATTATAAGTTACTATTTCTTATTTAATCAAGTATTTTTATATTGTTAAATAGAATATATTTTAAGCTAGCTTTTTCCCCAGTAAATGAATATTATGTTATTATAGATATCTTGCATGAGTAGCATAGCAATCAGTATTGTAAAACCTCAACAGATTTTCAATAACTTAAGTTATCGCGGGAGAATTAAAAAAGAAAACGATTATAAAAAAGCTTTCGATTTATCTAACAAATTATATTCTTTTTCTTAAACAATAAGTGCTAATTTTTTAATGCAACGAAAACAGAGCATTACTATAAAAAAACAACAACTTAAATCGAGTGTCGAAAATACACCAAATTTTATAGGTTTGCAAAATGTGACGCTATGGCATTAGCACTGTCTCTAAAGACAATGTCTGAATATGAAACACCTTGTACCCTTTATTAATAATTGACTATTTCAACAACCTTGAACTACTGTAATACATTTTATATCTAGCTGCAAAAAGGAAAAAAATGTATATAATTGAAAAACAAGGAGTATTGAAAATTTTAACAATTCTCAATTCACAATTCTTAACGATAGGAAAAGGGTAATTAGTCAATTTATAAATAACCTGAGCATAAACTCTTTATATATTTAATTAATACAATTAAGCAAATAATTCTTACAGATATTATAATACAAAAAAAGCAACTAAGTTGGACATTTAATGAAAATATTATTAACAAAAAAGTTTACATGTCAATAAAGTTTATTAGTTTTAAAAACATTGATTAAAAGTGGATAATAACCTGCCAGCATTTTGCACACCATTTTTGGTAAAAGTAACTTTTTAGTTATATCTTTAAATTAAAAACTGTAGTTTATAAGAAAAAATACATTATTGTCGAGTTAAGGCCTTCAAACTATCACTATTTCGTCTCTACCATAAGTTAATGTGAAAACAAAACTGGCTATATTAGTTTCAACAACACTTTCCTGTAAATTTATTATTTTAGGCGTAACTTTTTTTCCGAATTTCAGATGATGATAGTTGATTGCTCAAAAATTTAACAAATTATATAGGCATCGAATATTATCCTCTTGTAGGTCACAATTTCGAAATAAATAATTAATGTAACAGATAAACAAAAATATAAATGTCATTTAGTACGATTTGTACAGTGTTCGGTTTTGTTAAATGCATGTGAATTAAAAAAACACGCGCATAGTTTCTGTTAACCAATTTGCATAAAATTTTGTTATTTACTTAATAGGATACTAAGTAGGAAAATTGTAAAGTAAGTACTATTATTTTTTTTAATTTTGTGGAAAATTAGTAGCGATTATAATCACGACCAGCGAAAAACGTTGTTTTTATTAATAAAAATTACTTATTATGGTAAGGTAGGTGAACCTGACACATCTTGCAAACAAATGATGTACTACTGTGACATTGCTTACAATCGCGGTTTTTGTGCTTCTGATTTACAATAAACTGGTGTAATACTCTAGCAATTTTAGACCGGTTTTCTTATATTCCACAAAAAAGTGTAACATACAGCAGTTTGTTATAGCGGAATCCAAAGCATGGAAAAGAAAGAAAGTTCGATAAAGCATTGACATGACATTTTCATTAGCCCGATCAAACATAAAATCGTATTCACCCGTTTCAAAGTTTTGTAGTTTTCAATGCCCGTATTGCTTAGTATTCGATTTTTTGCTCACTGTACCGGTGTCTCGATTTTTTTTTCTAACTGAGGACGTCTGACTTAGTCGTCCAGTAAACTCAAGAATACATAAGTTCCTAGCTCGAGCTCCTTACTATGCTAGGCTAGGCGCTGCTAGGAACTATATACAGATGAAGTGGGAACCCTCAACTTTATATCGAAACCAACTTGCTCGAATGCCATCCAATGGTCACTAACTCTCACAATTATTGAATGGATGTTTTTAAACCTTATATTAAGATATAAATTTTTCACTAACGGAAATTATATGGGCCACAATATTGAATACTCAATTACTCATCATGAATGCATATTTTTTGTAAAAAAGTCAATGCAATGAGAAAAATACTTAACAAGTACTAATGATACATACAAAAATTTTAGAAACCGTGTAATCTGCTCTACTAATCTTCAAATAAATCACCTTTTTGACCTCTTTCTTTAATTTGTAAATATATATACATATATATATATATATATATATATATATATATATATATATATATATATATATATATATAAATAAGTTAACACAACATACACTTCCCAATAAAATAACTAAAATATTGCTGACCACAGCGTCTGCATATTTTTATAATTCTGTTCATTTTAATTTTTTGCTTTTGCATTGCTTAATAAAAAGTGTCAAATTGCGCTACACGCGCAAACTTTAATAAGCTGAGTCGGCACATATGGTTCTCAGGCTGTGCTATAAAATATTAAGATTGTAAAACTAAGGAATAATTGAATTCTAGACTTTCAATAAGCACATAGTGCTGCTAATAAAAATTCTATTTAATAAATAAAACACAGTAAGCACATAGTGCTGCATAAATTTTAAAAACTATTTGTTTTATTTTAATTGGCGCCCGAACAGGGACCCCTGAAAAAAGGATCAGGGGACCGATTAAAAATTAACTTTAATAATTTTGAACAAATGAACAAATAATAATAATAATAAGTGTACAAATAATCGTAAAAGCAAACGTTGTAAACTAATTCATATTTTTGGATAAATAAAGACATAAATTGGTTAATAAATAAAATTATAAAGCAAGTGAATTACAAAAAACTCAAATAAAAATTTTGGAAATAAAAAATAAAAATTAAAACAAAAAAAAACTATTAAGTGAAATATTTAAAACTATTGGAGAATATTAAGAACAAAGTGAAAAATTTAAAACTATTGGAGAATATTACGAACAAACTCTCACCAGCATAAAAAGCAACAAGAGCCAGTAACCCAGCCATTGACAACATCATCAACGATAGCAACACCCGCAATACCATCAAGAAAAGATCGTTATCAACCCTAAAACTTATTGAAGACAAATCATGAAGAAGACCATCGTAAGCTGTCTATTGTAAGAATATTTGTTTAATTTTTGTTATTATTTTACTCTAAGCTAAAGTGTTATTATAATTAGTGTGATTTGAACAAACTTTTTTTTTTGATTCAGTTGCTTCCTTGAATAAAAAAAAAAAATTAATTAACGCAAATATTTAATTAGATTGGGTTTTGAAATTTATTAAATTAGGCTTAATAACAATAATCCTCGATAGATTCATAAAACTTATATTTGAATTAAGAAAATTTTTCAAAATAAGTCAGGAAGACCAAATAGCCGCAACATTGGCTAGACTAAACTTGAGTTCATCCTCAACTAACACTTCATCCACATTTACTAACAGCCAGAAAAAGGAACTTGTAGGCTTAGTTACAGAAGCTATTTCTTCGATTTTGAATCCTAGAACAGAGGACGACGAAAAACTGACAATAGATTTTAGAAGAAATATTGACTCGTCAGGACGAGTACCCGACGTGGTTAAGTGCCTTAGAGAATTTTTGGGCAAACCTGGGGAATTCAGTTCTTGGAGAAAATCAGTAGACAGAATACTCTTAATGTACGGACAAAACAGGGATACGCCAAAATATTTTGCAATCTTACACACTATCAGGCATAAAATTATTGGTGAGGCTGATGCCGCACTAGAATCTTATCAAACCCAATTAAATTGGAATAAAATTAAAAATTCCTTATGTTACACTATTCCGACAAAAGAGATGTTGGTACTCTCGAGTACCAGATGACAACTCTCGCCCAGCGCGGTAATACTATTGAAGGATTACCAATACCTATCTCTTATACTGGATAAAATTGACTGTCTTGAGTTGGGAGAAGAAGCACTAACTGCAATGACCGTAGTATACAGAGGAAAGGCACCTTGACACCTTTATTCGAGGGTTAAATGGTAGTTTGCCAAGTCTTTTGAGTGTAAAAGAACCTACTAGTTTACCACAGGCTCTCCATATGTGTCTCAAACTAAACAACATGCACTATAGGACCAATCTTGCAAACAGTATGAATAGGGTTCAACCAAATGTTAAGCATGTGGGCCAACAGCGCTCATACCCAGGAAAATTGCCTTTCTATCCCAAGCTTACAACTCATTCGAATGTCCGGATTACTACACAAATGATAAATACCCACAAAACCCACGGGAACCAAATCATTTTGGACCGAATCGTTTCGGAATTCAACATCGGACTGATTTTAAACCTCCCCTACCACCTAGGCCACCGACACCGATGGAGGTTGATCCATCCTTACAAGCAAGACAGATTGATTATCAAAATCGGCCACAGATTCAACAAACTCCAAATTATGTTCGTCCAACTTCACGGGTACCTTTTGGTGGATTTCCACAAAATAGCTTTAACAGATATAATCAAACAATTACGCGACCACCTTCGCAAAATACACCTCAACCTAATAAGGTCCAAAGAGTTTTTAATACAGAAGCGATAGAATTTAATCTATCAGAGAACGCCAGCGTTAGTGTAAATTTTTCTGAGAATATTATGATGATTGCCACAAATATCAACCGGAGTATGAAACTGAAAATCTACCAAGTGGACAGACAGATACCTATAACGACGATATTAATTTTTTAGACTAAATTCCTCATTGCCGTATTTTCGATTTAAAATGAAAAACGGTAATGAACTAAAATTTTTGTTAGACACGGGCTCCAACAAAAACTATGTTAAGCCCATTTATATTAAAAATCCTATTCCATATAAACCATTTACAGCAAATTCAGTAGGCGGATTGGTTAGAATTACCCATCATGCAAATATAGATGTTTTTGAGGGAGAGGGAAACTTAAATTCCATATTTTACCGAATCTGACAACTTTCGATGCCATAATAGGTAGTGATACCTTAAAAAATTTAAATGCAGTTATTTATACTAATGAAAACTTCTTCACGTTACTTAACAAATACAGATATCCCATTCACCAATTGCATGTTCTGTTCAACATATTTCATTAAGACTTGACCATCTAAGTCCTGATGATAGTAGAATTTCAAAACAAATCTGTAACTCTTATCCAACCTTATTTTCCGAACCGGACAAAAAATTAACTTATGTCACAAACGTCAAAGCTGAAATTAGAACAAAAAGCGATAGACCTGTATTTTCCAAAACGTATCCCTATCCGATGCCTCTTAAGAAGGAAATAGATAAACAAATTGTCGAGTTGTTAAATGATGGCATAATTTGCCCATCGAAGTATCCCTATAATTCTCTGGTATGGATAGCACCAAAAAAGGAAGATGCCTCGGGTTTAAGAAAGTTTCGTATGGTAATTGACTATCGTAAATTAAATGAAGATACCATACCAGATAAATATCCTATCCCGGACATAGCCACGATTTTAGCTAACTTGGGGTCAAATAAATATTTTTCTACAATTGATCTTAAAAGTGGTTTCCATCAGATTGCTCTTAACGAGGCTGATATTGAAAAAACCGCATTCTCCATTGCAAATGGAAAGTTTGAGTTCACGCAACTCCCATTCGGGTTAAGAAATGCACCTGCTATTTTCCAGCGTACGCTAGATGATGTGCTAAGAGAACACATCGTCGTCCGATGATATAATTATCTTTAGTAAAACTAAAGAAGAACATTTCGATAATCTGAAGATTATCTTTGATACACTTGAACGTGCTAACCTCAAGGTGCAAATTGATAAAAGTGAATTTATAAAAAAAGAGACCGAATTTCTTGGATTCATAATCGGTCGAAATGGTATTCGCACTACACCAAAAAAGGGAGGAGCAATAATAAATTTCCCACAACCAAGAAATATTCACGAGTTGCGTTCATTTTTGGGAATGACCGGACACTATCGTAGATTTATAAATGCATACGCGCAAATCGCGAAGCCACTTACTGAAATACTTAGAGGAGAAATGGGAAGGATCCCAAAGAATTTATCTAAAAAACCCGAATAAATTTAACAGCACAACAATTAGAAGCATTTAATCAATTAAAGAATTTCTCGACCTCTGATGATGTCATGCTTCATTATCCTAATTTTGATAAAGCTTTCGAACTTACTACTGATGCATCTAACTATGCGTTAGGAGCAGTGCTCTCGCAGGATGGGAGACCAATAAGTTTCCTTTCTAGAACTTTAAGCAGAGCAAAAGAAAATTTTGCAGCAAACGAGAAGGAGATGCTCGCAATAATTTGGGCATTACAGTCCCTCAAGGTTAAAATTTATACTGATCACCAACCATTAACTTTTGCTCTTAGTAATAAAAACACAAATGCTAAGATGAAGAGACGGAAGGCCCAATTGGAAGAACATAACCATGAACTTATCTACAAGCCTGGCAATACAAACTTTGTAGCAGATTTCCGTTCGAGACCACCAGTTTCAAATATAAACTCCGTTACAGCTCACAGTAGTGACAGCTCGTCCGAAAAATTAATACCATCAGTGGAAACACCAGTCAATGTTTCTAAGAACCAGATTTGCATATCAGAAGACCGACAGAGCTTATATAAATTTCAGATAATATTTCCGATATATCATAGACATATAATAACAGAGCAAACGCACTCTGAAGAAACAGTTCGTTTTTGAAAAAATATTTAAACCCCTAAGTAATAAATGGTATCAAAACTAAAAATTTCATTTCGTTAATTATAAAATTCGTTTCACGTAAAAAATAGTAGAAGACATAATTAACCCAGAAGAACAGGAAAAAATTGTGATCGAAGAACATAACCGAGCACATAGAAACGAAAAGGAAAATAGACTCCAGATACTAGAAAAATTTTACTTTCCCGCAATGTCAACAAAAATCAGACAAATTACAAAATTAATCATATTGATATTTTGTCAACAGACAAACATAAAGTATTTACCTCAATTGACAAATTTTCTAAGTTGGCTGTAGTTAGGAAGATAGACGGTAAAAGTATCAGTGATATAAAAAAACCTCTGAGAGAAATTATATTTTATTTGGGAGTTTCGAAGGCCATTGTTTTTGATAACGAAAAGACGTTCAGTTCGCAACCAATAAAATTTATGTTGGAAGGTGAGTTCAATCTCACAACGTACACTGCACCACCTTATAAAAGCGAAGTGAATGGCCAAATAGAAAGATTTCATGCAACCCTATCAGAAATTATGAGATGTCTAAAGCATGAATACCCAGAGAAGGATTTTGATGAATTATTACAATGGTCGGTAAACGAGTACAATCATACAATTCATTCCGTAAGAGGCAAAAAACCTGTGGACGTATTTTTTGGCAGACCAACTTCAGCTGAACCTAATAACATAGAAAAGATTAGAGAAGAGGTATTCCATAGATTAAAAGCAAAACAAGACAAAGACTTGCAACATCACAACAAAAATAGACAGGAGGTGACCAATTATAAAGTGGGAGAAAAAATTTTCGTTAGACAGAACAAAACTTTCAAAAAGATGCAAAGAGGAGGTAGTTAAAGAAAATAAAAACTCTGTTGTTATTACAGAATCAGGCAGAATAGTCCACAAAGACCGTATAAGAATATAACCAATTCACATTTTCAGATCTCTACTGGCACTGAGATTTCCTCTCTGCTCCGGATCAGTTGAAGTATTAGACTATTCGCAATCTGAAATCGTAGCTATTGAAGATGGGACTGGAAAAATTCAAACTGGAACATACAGAATCTTACATTTCATCAACTTGACAGACTACTCCACGATTATAGAAGACCTTAAAGCTGACTTTGGCAAAAACATACCTTCATCTCATCCACTTCATCCATTCATCAAAGAAGAAATAAATAACGTAATCAGGACAATTGGTAACATTATTCCAAAAGGCAGAAGTAAGCGTTCGTTGAATTTTATAGGATCGGCCACTTCCAGCAAGGCGGAAGTCCAGATCACGATGATTTGGTAGCCATTAACAATAAACAATAAAATAAACAGATGGTAATTAACAGAAATATTATGGAAAAAATAAACAACATTACACAAACAATTACAATTTCAAACGGTACTTGTTCTCCACTATAAGTTCAAGATCGATATTTTAAAAGAAGAAGTTGAGAATATTAATAGGGCAATTCGTCTCACTAAAAGTAACATTATTAATAGTTTCATCATACCCAATCAAGATGTTCACAAGATAAACGGGATTTTTGTAGAAGAAAATATACCGTTTGATTCTTTAGAAGAATCACTAAATTTTTCAGACGTACGTATTGCTTTCAAGCAAAATATGTTGTTTTATATTATAAAAATACCGAAAACCGGAAAGGAAATTTGTAATTCTATTTTAATTAAACCATTAAGTAAAAATAATACTATTATAAAAGTAAAATTTGAAAGAGTATTTAAGTGTATGGAAAAATATTATGGTATAGAAGATAACTGTAAGTCTATAAACGAAATCAAACTTTGTAAGCAAGATCAAGTTGTTGAATTAAGAAACGAAAACTGTTTAAAAAACCTATTAGAAAATAAGCCTCATGATTGTACTGTTACTAACACACAACATGTGAAAAATTTAGAAGAAATAAGTAATGGATTGATTTTGTTAAACGATTTTCAAGGAGACATTGTTATAAAAAATACTACACAGAATTTAAATTATTCTTATTAAATAAAATTTTTTAATGAATCTGTAAAAATAAATAACTTATATTATAATACATTTGAAACACATAGCTTGAGATCATTGCCAGCATTAATAAAAAAAACTCTAATTCTAGTTCCGAATTCGAAAAGTTTCTCTCATTATGACTTATGAAGGAACTCAACGTTGAAAATAAAAAAAAATTTAATTACCTTAAATTACTAGTCAAAACATGTTCATTTGCATATTTTGAGCTTCTAGCCTTCATAATAATTATTATCATTATTGTAAACTGCAGAAAACGCAAAACAACAGAAATCGTAGTTCAAAATATCGAACCGATAAAAATACCGGTTAAAACAATTTCAAAGAACAAAAGTCTAAACGACATACCATATTTTTAAACCAATCGAGGACGCTTAGTATTTCGGAGGGAGGAGTTAACACAACATACACTTCTCAATAAAATAATCAAAATATTGCTGACCACAGCGTCTGCATATTTTTAAAATTCTGTTCATTTTATTTTTTTACTTTTGCATTGCTTAATAAAAAGCGTCAAATTGCGCTACACGCGCAAACCTTAATAAGCTGAGTCGGCACATATGGTTCTCAGGCTGTGCTATAAAATATTAAGATTGTGAAACTAAAAAAAAATTGAATTCTATACTTTCAATAAGCACATGGTGCTGCTAATAAAAATTCTATTTAATAAATAAAACACAGTAAGCACATAGTGCTGCATAAATTTTAAAAACTATTTGTTTTATTTTATATATCTGTGGCCACAAGCAATAACAGCTAAAGTCGAGTTAAGAAAAAATTGATTTATTGCTAATATTATACTTCTGACACTCGAATCTGTAATGCAAGTCAAATTTCAGGTTTGTAGTTTAAAAACTAAGTACCTTTTACCTTAAAAACTAAACAGCTAAGGTCGATATTCCCTGATTTAACGCAACAATATTAAAATTAAAAATGCTGTTGAAAACGTTAAAAAAACGAGTTTAGCTGTTATTCCTTGTGGCCACAGATATATATATATATATATATATATATATATATATATATATATATATATATATATATATATATATACATATATATATATTTATATATCGCACCTGTACGTCTTTATGGAGGAAGAGTAATTGGATATGGACAAATTTTTTTTTAAGAGAAAAATCACAATAAGTGTCACATAATCCTACATTTTATATTTCAATAAAAAAAAACAATAATAAGTGCCAGATGTAGAATAGCAGATGGTATTAAATGTGAAAGGCACTTTATTAAAGGAATAAGCATTGTAAATGGTATTATTCTCAGTCTCCACAATAAGGGAAATATCCCTGCGTAGCACGTCTTTTTTGCTGAGATTCCAATTATGTGATATAGAAACACTTCTTCGCCGCTATCTCTAGTTAATTTCTATTGTATTTTTGACTAGTTAAATCTGTGGGTGCTAAATGTTCGTTCATATTCCCTCTATTCTGTTCTATACAAAATGCTCGCTCGAGTAGTTCTTCAATATTAACTTTACAAATTATTGTATAACATCTAAAATAATTTTATTCAATTTTATTTCAGTTATTCCAGGGAGACGAAAGTAACAATGTCAAAAAAATATTAAAGATATATATTTAGATTTTGTATGCTGCTAAGTATACCTAGATAGTTCCTGTGAAATGCTAGATATCTTGTTTAAGTTCTTTCTTGCGGCAAACAACTTCCCACTGCCAAAAGAAACACAAAAAATTAAATTACTGTAGTTTTTTAATTTTACAGATGGTTCTCAATTGGTAAAAAATTATTGATTATTTGCAAGTATGTTAAGCAAAAGTCAGTTGACTTGATGTTACAGTGCCAGCCTGCCAAAATTTTTTTCCGATTGTAGAAGATTGTCTGCACTAATGCTCCACTGAAATTTGCATTTTTTTATATCAATGTAGCAATGTTGCAATATAGTAGAGGTTAAGTGTTATAAATAGCACAGGCTAAAATATTACTAAGAGAATATTTTCTGTTTCAATGGACTTTTGGTAGTTAACCACGCACTATGCACACAAAAAGGTTTGTTTATTGTTTGGCCTTTTGTTGTAGGAATAATCCAATTACATAACAATTTTCTCTTGCTTGTATAAAAGGAAAACAATTTTGAATTTAAATCTTGTCGTTTGTCAGTTACTATTTTCCATTTAACTGAATGAGATTCTAAATGAGATGTAAAAGCTAACGACCGTATCAAATTGCCAAATTCAGTAAAGTTAGATATAAAAGTAAGCGTACGAGTAACATGTAATAATTTAAAGAGAACTATTTTACGCTCAAGAAACGAAAAAATAATTTCATTACAAAGTGTGATTAGTTTTTTTCTAATTTGTGGTAAAAGAGTTAATTGCATTGTATTATCTAAATTTGAGTGATTTCTGTAGAAGCACACCAACAACACCAAATATCTGTATTTATTACAACATAAACATTTTTTGTACTTTTTTTTTTTTTTATTAAAAAAGAAAAATTGTTTTCTTGATTGCTATATACATACATATACATGCCATTAAAAAAGACTAATTTAAGTAGAAGAAAAATGAGATAGTTATCATTAAGCATTAATTTGGAACGAAATTTACAACCCAATTAAGGGCCCAACTATAATATACAAAAAAAAAAAAAAAAGAAAAACCAGAGCATACTTTAAAGATATTTTTCTCAAATATAATGTGCTTAATTAAATATGGGGTTTTTAAGTAACCTACCGCCAACCCAGCTAACTTTATGTAAAAAAATTAATAATCAATTAAAATCAAATAATTCAATTTAACATTGTGATGTCCTTTTATTATATTTAATTTTATTTTATAATGAAACAAGCACTAGGTCAGTTTTAGAATAAATATAAAAATATTGTTTATTATTTTATATTTTTTTTCTTTCAATATTTCGCCACACCGTTGGGTGGCATCTTCAGGAAATAGGAAATAATATTATTAAACAAATTGTATGTTTTTCAAAAACAAAAACATTAGTTCAATTAAAAAAAATTTTCAAATTAACTCAAAAAAAAAAAAATTTCAAAAAACAAAGTAAAAAAATTCAAACATTTTAAAATATACATACTCATAAACGTTCAATACTCAAAAAACACACATTCAAATTTTAAATTTCAAAAAATAAAAAATACATAAAACATTATACAAATACAAACACGTAAATTTACTTAATGAAAATGTTACAAACAACTAAGTTAAGATACATTATTATGTTCACTATTTTTTATGCACTAAATGGCTGTAACACTGCGCAACATTATCAGTATCAGCCTTAAAGTTTATTCTTTTTGTTGTTGGCACTTTATTTATTTGTAACATCTCTAACATATACCGACGTTTATAATTATTTTCTATATTTAAAACTGATGCATTTTCAAAATTAGGAAGATGATTTAATCTGGCACAATGGGAAGATAATGCAGTTTTTTGTGAATTATGAATGTCTCTATATCTCTGATCAGACTTATGTCCAGCTATTCTAGTTTATAGTTTATTTTTAGTTGTACCTATATAAACATTATTACAATCTTCATTATCATTACCATTACAAGGTATTTTGTATACTACATTTGACATGTCCCATTTTTGTATTCTATCTTTCGTTTTACTAAACAATCTGTTTAAAGTATTATAAGTTTTGTATGCCATTTTATATTTTTCAGAATTAAAAATATTTGATTTTTCTATCCTTTCTGCTATTTCTGGTACGTAAACTAAAGACTTGTAAATTTTTGTTGTTGTCACATTTCTTTTGTTACTTGCTCTTCCGTATATACATTGTTTAAATAATCTGTTTATTACTTGCATTGGAAAATTATTATCGCTTAAAATCTTTACAACTCTATCCTTATTTCTTTTGTGAAACTCCTTATCACTTATCTTAAATACTTTTTCTATTAAATTCCTGCCCGTATTAATAATTATTCTCTTGTTATGTTTTGAATAGAAATAAATAATTCTTCCGGAAGCTGTCGGCTTTTGATACCAGTCCATTTTTAATTTATTACCTCTTCTAATTACCAAAGTATCTAAATAATGGAGTTTAAAATCACATTCTATTTCTAATGTAAATTGTATGCAACTATTAAATTTATTAAATGTTTCCAACATTTTCTTAATACTAAGTTCTTCAATGCACACGTCTAATAACTTCTCCATAACAATATCCGCCACAATTGGAGATGCTGGGGATCCCATTGGAAGTCCTTTTTGTTGCAAAAATATGTTTTCCTTATATTGAAAATATCTATTTTCTTCTATACAAAACTTTAAAATCCGTAAAAATAAACATTTCTCCATTCTTGTATGTCCTTGTATCACGTCCCATTTTTCTTCTATTATATTTATCGCTAGGTCAACAAGTATACTCGGAAATAATGATACTACATCAAATGAAACTAATTTTTCGTCATTCTGAATATACTGGTTGTTTATCCTTTCTTTAAATTCTATTGAATTCTTAACATTATATTTAGAGTTTTCCGTAATCTTTTTTAATATTATTGTAATGAATTTACACAATTCATAAGATGGAGAATTAATAAAAGAACAAATGGGTCTTAAAGGAAAATTCTCTTTATGAATTTTGGGTAACCCATATAACCTAGGAGCTGTAGCAACATTTGTTTGAAGTCTGTTTTTTTCTAAAATAGTAATAATTTTTTGCTTAAAAAGTTCTTCTACAAAAACATTATTTATTTTCCAACGACAAAATTGCAGAAAATAAATAAT